>WEIT01003781.1:7829-19979 GCA_013389985.1 Dryoscopus gambensis
CGGGAGGCGAAGCGCCGCCGTGATCGGGCCGGCCCCGCGTACCCCTCGCCACTTACCCAGAAGTTTGGAAAGTTTGCGAGCGCGCATCTTGCAGAGGCGCCAGGTGCGCGGGGTGCGCCGCGCTGCGAGGAGGAGGAGGAGAAGGAGGAGGAGGAGGAGGAGGGGGAGGAGGAGGGCAGCTTGGCTCCGGACCGGCGAGGCGGTGTCCGTGTGCGGTCGGTGTGCCCCCGGGTCTGTGCCAGGGTATCCGGGTAAAGGAGAGGCAGGGACGAACTGCAGTGCGGGGATTATCTCCTCCAGCCCCGCATGAAGTCCCAGATTGAATTGTCGAGGGTTAATCGATTCACTGCGATTCAGTCATCCCCGTGTAATCTCCCCCGCGCCGCGCTCTGCCTCCTCAAGCGCCGGGGATACAAAAACCCGAAACAAACAGAAAATGAAATAAAACTCAGCTCTGGGCTTGAGATGATGTGAGCAGCAGCAGTGACAGAGCGGGACTGCCCCGCCGGGCGCCACAGGAGCGTAGGGGCGTCCCGCAAAGGTCCGGAATAGCAGCAGCTCTCTGGGGGGGCTTTTACAGCCACATCGGTGGATAAAAATCGTGCACTGGGACCAGTGATACTGCATTAGAGCATCAATGCTCACAACTTTACACAGTTAAAACAGTGTGTCTTGCCTTTATTGTTTATCTTGTTTAGACAGCAACTCTCACAGTGAATGCCCCTACTATTTTTTAAACTAATTTTCAATTTCAGCTAGTCTTCACTTCTTTATGTATTGATCCATTAGTGGTTGTGTATTTGCACGGGTGGTTTCAGGGATCTGCTGCTTCTAATTTATCCTTCACTGAAACATTATATCATAACCGTGGGCGTCACGGGTAAATATTACATAGCACCTTGAACTGTCTGTGTAACTTCATAGTCAGGAAAATATCGTTACGATGGCTTGAGATGAACTTTCTCCTGGAGGATTTTAGTGTTTCTGGAAAACTGAGCGTTTTTACTACAGTTCTGCTAAGCTCTGACTCTGCTTGAACTTTCTGAATTTAGGATAAAGTTTACTTAAACTTGGCTCAGTTCAGAGTGTGTGTGTTATACTTCTAAGTATGTGAATTATCATGCTTTCTCTAGGACCTAAAATCTTGGGGTTTTGCCTGTTTTGCTAGGGAGTCAGCCAGGATGTGGAGCTGCTAAGGCTCCACTGATGAGGATGCAGTGATTCCCTGGAGCATGCTGAGCACTTATGTTAATGCTCTTGTATAATCAGGTGTCAGAGTTGAAGTCAGCATCATAAAGCTTGACACTTGCAAAGGCAGTTTTTGATTTGCTCAGGAAGAAAGTCTAAGATCATGGTCATTTTCTGTGAAAAGAAAGTGTTGCAAATCAGCAGCATCAGCTATTCGGATTCTGTTCTTCCTCCATTTCTCTTCTATTAGACTGCTGCCTTTTTTTTTGTGGACAGTGCTCGCAGGCTGTTAGGACAGCTTCCTTGAAGAATTCAGTATTAAAAAGTTGGCATAAATTCATTTTTTGACATAGAAGGCAAGTAACAGCTTTCATGCAAAGCATTCTGCACTCTAAAATGGATATAAGTAGAACCTTGCTAATCCACAGTTATGACTAGCGGTCTCGCCTCGCCTCTCTGCAAAGATTTAATAACAGATGTTGCAGTGAGGGCTTGTATTGCTAAAATGTTATTATTTTTTCACAGTATGCTACAGCTCGCTTACTAGAATACTACCACATAGTCTCTTCAAAAGCAAAGATAAATGGCAACTGTCACAAGAAATGAAAGTGGTTATAGTCTTTGCTGCAACTTAGTTCTTTTTTTGTTTGATTAGTTGCTATCTACTAATTCATTATTGCAGGATGATGCACTCATCATGAATGCCTGAGGACATTCTCTACATTATTTATACATTCAATAAAAAATACTTTTGCAGAGTTACATATGAAGTATGATGCTCACTCTGCCTGCTATCGGGTGATTACTGTCAAGCAAGACTGTATTTGAACAAGTGACCTGGTAATGAAAGACTCTTTGCTGCCTTAACCCAAATGAAAGCAGCCAGTCTTTGCACTGGATGTTTTACAGTATGACTGTCAGCATTTTTTTCAGCTTCTTTTCTTGTTAGTTAGCTTTGTTTTATTGAATGCTTCCAGAAGAAGAGCTGATTTTAACAAAGGCTTCCAGAGAAAGAAAGATCATTTGTGAAGACTGTTTGTAGAATCTATTTTTTTTTTTTTTATTTTTTAAGGTGTGAAAGAAATACATTAAGCTCAAAGGTAACAGGATGGGCTCAAGGGGATTGGAGAGAATTTTGCTGCATGTTTGTATGTTATATTAAAACAACTGAAAATAAGCACCTGATCCCAAACATATTTAAGGTAGTTTTGAATGTCTGTTTGTTTAAGTAGATATGTATGTATTTATTTATGTTACTCTGGGTTGTTTGGAAGTAGGAATGCTACCATCCAGTGCTTCTCAAACCTGCCGCCTTATTCTGTGTTCTTAAATCTAGGGCAAGTTTTTCCTTGCCTTGGAAGCACAGGCTTAAGTCATGAATCTCTGTCCTGTCCCAGATGCATTGCAACCAAGGGGAGAGCTGTCCTTCCTTCAGTGGGCTTTTGGATCAGGCCCTGTGAACCTCAGGAGGCACTCAGCAATCTTAAAGTGTCACCACACACATTTGACACCTCACTGGACGTACTCAGCACTTTGTAAACCAAGGAGCTAAACTAGTTTTTTACCCTTTACAACTGTGTAGCTGAAAATTTGACAGTGATGAGCTCCAGATGACCACTGGAGCTCTTAAACACCTCACCTAGTAAAATAAATGAAGAAGAAATATGCAATAGGGTTATTCATTTGAGCTCCATGATGAAGAGACAAATAACCATAAAAGCAGAGGGGGCAGCTGCATCTCTCAGGGATGTTCACCTGAGTGAATAGTTCATTGAAAGTGCTGCCATGGATTACTCACATGTGTGGATCAAGGGCAAATACGTAAATTTGAGAGGGGCAGAGGTTAGGTTGATGTGCACGTGGAGTTTTAAAAAAATAATTTGCATTATGTAAACTGTCCTGTGCTGCATTAGTAGGAGCATGAGATTTTTGGTTGCATGAGATGTCTTGAAAGAAACTAGAGAGGCTATAAATTAAATTGATCCTCTCTCCTCCCTCTTCTTTTCTGTACTGTAGAAGTCTGACTTACTTATCCTCTTGTAATGCTGTTAGTTTTGGGATTTAGAGAAATGGTGGCTTTGATGGCAAAGCACAGGATGTGGTTGCATGGATTGTAAAGTGGCCTTGAATCACTGGGAAGATCAGGGTACAATTCCTTGCTTTATCAAGAGAGAGCTGTACCAGGAGGGATACAAATTGCTTCTCGCTTTGCGTCCTCATTACTTTATTTTGTGCTCTAATAATTATTTACAAATCCTATAAACAAGAAGCATGTCTCCAACCTTTTTTGGTAGTGGGATTTATAGTCAAAACTGTCACTGGTGATGCAGGTCTTGCAAAGTCAGTACTTGTCACAGCAAGAGTGTGTCTGGTTAGTGAATTCCTGCAATTAGTATTTCTGCTCTCCGTCCCCTCTGCCCACAGAAATCTGTTGTGCAGTCTTACTTTCACACAAAGGCTCATGCAAGTGGAACTAATTTTCCTACCAGTCTTAAAATATCATAAACTGAAGACATGACAGGTGGGTGGTGCAACACACCATTTACTGTGGGAAGGGCAAGTAACTGACATCTGTGTAACTGATAAATAACATTGAGAACGGGAATATATGCAGGTAGCAGGCTGAGAGAATCGCCCTTAGTGTGTTAAGCTAAATATGCATGTGCCCAGATTTACTAAAGATATGCAGGCCTTTCCGATTTGGGGGAAGAAATAGTCAATTCATGACAGTTTTTAAAAATCCTACTTTTCCTTAGGAGAGATCTTAGTCATCCCAGGAGCTTTTTTTTGGTGCAAGATAAACAACTTCGTTTGCAAAACTATATTCTTTTTGACCCTTCTGAAGAATTCCCATTCTGCATTAATACTAGCCAATTAAAAAAAAAAAAAAATCAAAGCCAAAGCAGAAATAGGGGGAGAATGAGACTCGGATTCACAATTGATTTTGATTCAGGGGCTGCTCTTCATGCTGTGTGCAGACTGCTAAAGTGTTGTGAGCAGGACTTCGGCCAGCTACTTCCAAGTCTGCAGTTTCATGGTGCCAGTATTTCCTTCTTTTGTTTGTTGTCAAAATATTAAGTCCATGCAGGCGCTTATTTGTCCAGTAACTTGATGTCATGATCCCCCATAAACATGTAGCTCTTTGTTATGGAAAATAAATGTAAATATACACACCATTTTTTTTCAAATCTTAAATATTTAGCAGCAACTTACCAGAAAGGAAGATGTATTGCATGTCTACAGATATTGCTACACACAAAAACTTCAGCTGATCCAGACTTTTCTATATTTGATATACAGATACTTTGTTTAATTTAGAAACTATTACTCTTTTTGATACAGTTTCACCATATATGATTTGTAGAGCCTGGTGATCACTACATGTATTCTTCTGGTAGATATTTTATTTAATTGGTTTTCTGTTTTGTTCAGTTTGCAATAAATTGTGGAGAAAACTATAAAAAGCATTGACTTCAATAGTACTGTAGCAGTCAACAGTACTGTAGCAGTACCTGCAATGTTGAATGTAGTTATCTATGCAAACTGGGCAAAAGTCCATTTGTGGTAAGGTTTGGGTGGTGTTTCTGCAGAGTAGTCAGACTACATTTTATGAAACTAAAGGGAGCATGAGGTCAAAAATCCTGACAGCTCAGACCTTTGATAAATGGCAGATATATTGCAAAGTGAAAAGCAGATTTCCCATAGGGAGGGTTTTTCTTAAAATTCCTTGAGATGATAGTGTGATTATAGAAACAAACAGAAACCAAACCCAATAATCATATTTGAATAGAACAGCAGAATCCCACATGGAAAGCAGAATGATTTTAATCTGATTGAAGTAACTTTAACATTTCTTTTTCCTTTTTCTTTTTTAATGGTATAAGGTTTCTAGCTTACTTCATCTATTTGCTTCTACCACTGTTTTCCCTCTCTACCAGCCTTACATCTTGCTGTAAGTCATATTGCTACCTGCTGAGCTTTCTCCACATTTTGGCAAATTCCAACTGCTAAAGGAAAGAGGGAACCTCTTCTCGTCCCCTAAGTAGACACTTAAAATCAATACATTAATTAGTAAATGTGTATTTCAAACATGCTTCAAAGTCCTCCTCCACAAACAGCCCTCCACACCTGCAGCCATATCTGGTTTTACCTGGTTTGCTGGTTTAACTGGCATTACCTGGTTTGCTTAGGAGCAAGCTATTATAGCATTTCTACTGTGCCAACATTGGGACAAGCTCAGTTTAAATCTAGGAGGGAAATTTAGCAATGTACACTCAAGAAAGACACCAGATTGAAATCTTCCCTCTGGTACTGCTCATGTACTACATGGGCATGGTAAACCAAACAGTCATTAGGGATGTGTTTAGGCTGGGGATAGCAGTTCACACATCACAGTGAGAACATTATGCATTCTTCCCAAGCTTGATGGTCTTAGAAATCTACTGATAAAGATCTCTGGAGAAAGAAATGAGAACATCCCTTTTGATTTTATTAAAGTTCATTAGAGTAGTAGATCCTTTTTGAAAAAACAGAAGGGGAAAATGATGAGCTTTTCATAAAAACAGTAATTGTTCTGCTAAAGTGGGAAGCTCTGTAAGGTATGTACCACTTTATGAAATTAAAACATGAAACTGCCTAGATTACAGAAGCTTTTAGGCCAAACCCTTTGCCTGTCCAAATACAGTATTTTATGGTTGTGTCAGTTACAACCAAAGGTTGTTCCCATAAAGGAGGGAGAATCTGCAGTACAGTCAAGTGGGATCTTTCAATGTTTTGAAACTCAACTTCATTTAAGCAAAAGCGGAAAGTATAGGCTGAAAGTATTCTGCAGTATATGACTTCTTGCTGTAGCTCAGAATGCAGCTTGATGACCTGCAACATTCCTTCAGCATTTTTATTCTCAAAATCTCACATTCCTTACCATACATTCCCATCCCCAACCCCCTGTCCCAGTAGTAATAATTTAAAACTCTAACAAATCACCAATGACAAAACTACTTTTAAAGAAATAATGGATGGGATCCTTTGCTATGCCTTACTTCTTTAGGAAGGAGAAAATTCTCCACTGCAAGGGTGGCAAGACACTGGAAAAAGGTGCCCAGAGAAATTGTGGGTGCCCCATCCCTGGAGCTGCCCAAGGCCTGGCTGGATGGGGCTTTGAGGTACCTGGTCTAGTGGAACATTTCCTGCCTGTGGCAGGGGGTTGGAACTAGATGAACTTTATGGTCACTTCCAAACCAAACCATTCTGTCATTCTATGATTCAGCCATTAAGTCTAAGCTTGGATTTCTGCAGTAGGAAGGAGATGGGGATGGTCTCTGGATTGATCCCTGACAATCTTAACAGGCATGCTTGAGAAAGTTTGGCACATCTGCTGGACTTGCTGACTTTGGTGCGATGCATAGAGAAGTGCCGTGCTTATGAATCCTATTGGATGTCGTCAGCCGTGGATGAGGCTGTTGTGGAAAGAGGGGAGGTGCTGAGGTGCTGCTGTCTTGCAGGACTTAGAGTTCTTGGCAGAGCTGGTGATGCTCTGCGTAGCCCCATCACCATGTCTGTGAGCTCTAAGCAGAGTTGAGGTGGTCATGGTGATGCCGGGGGGAAATTTAAGGCTTGGCCAGAGACAGAGCATGAGGTTCCAAATGAACAGCTGCTGGATTAACTTGAAGCTGAATAGGAGTGCCAAGGAACTTTGCCAGTTATCTCACCAGTATCTTCTGAAATACCACTTGCCTTACATAGGTGATTTTGCAGTTTCCTACCGGCAAGGTAAGAATAATAGTACTCCATCTCTTAGGATGGCTTTTGCCTAAAAATTAGCATTGCACTTTGATATTAAAGTAGTGGTTATCACTGTAACACCTAAAAGAGACAGGACTATAGAAAATCACATCTGTGGTTTCTTTGTTCCTTTGACTGTTTCACAGTACAGCCCATAAATTAGAGAAGAAAAGACTGTCACAGGTCATGCAAACTCGTCTGCTTGTTCTGATGATTGTTTTGATCAGGACTCCTTTTAAAGTGTAGTCCAGTTTAATTTAAATGCCTAGACTCTGGCACTTCAAGATCATTGAACAGTCTTAAGATTATGTGACTAAAAACAGTATCAGTGAAACTTAACCTGTATTAAATATGATTTTTCTGCCTTTGTTTAGCAGAATAATGAAACAACTATGCTTCTTTCTCAGTGTTTTTACTTTTTCTACTCTTGTAGACTAATAACTATTTCTCTGAATAACATTTATTTTGACCTTATAAATTTTCTTTTATAGCTCATTTTTGCTAGCTCTTTAATTGCACCATCTGGATAGGACAGTACCTAGATATAATAGTACCTGTCTATTGTGTATCTGACAGGCATATTTTTAGAAATGTACTTACAGAGATTATTGTTCATTTCTGGCATCCTTCTAATTGCTCTAATGTCCTCATGATTATCTGTTTTCCTAAAAAGAAAATCACAGAACAGTAAATAGGTTTTGGTTTTTCTAAAGGGGAGTCATAAAAACAAATAATTTGGTCATTAGCAAAAAAGCTATTTTTTCTGGTTTCTGTGCAGTAACATTGTTAAAAATTTGTTCTAGCAGATGAGTTAGGTGTATTTAATGGTTTTTTCCCCCCATTCACTTTATGAACTTTGTTTCTTTGTCACTGGAGGCACAGTAAAGCTCCATGAGTGTTGCAGCAGCATATTTGGAAGCACAAACCCCTGTGATGTGTCCTTACTCCCGTGGAGCACTAGCCCCATGTTTACTGGCCAGTGTGTTCAGTTTTAGCAGATGGCAAGCTACACTCTGTGGAAACACTTTTTTTTCACTGTTACTGTCTCTTGTCTGGCCCCTGAACTGAAAGTGCCACAGGGAAGGGGCAGTCTTCCCCCTGCATGTGCATGAGCAAGATGTGTACTGCGGTTCTGCTCTGAGTTGGTAGCATTTAGGTGCTGTGTAATACCAATAAATAATGATGATGATGATTGAGAATTGAGCTGTTCCACCTGTAAATTTTATCAGTGCTCAGCTTGGCCTTCCTAACTGAGCTGTGGTGGAGAAACGCTGCTTTTCTCAGGTGTTGAAGAAGAGCCTCTTTACGATTAATGCATTCCCATGCTTCCCTCCACCACAAATTGTCACTGCAAGCCAGATGCCCAAGGGGATGGAGCTGCAGGGTGAGAGGAGTATGCTGGAATCACTCTTTGAGCTTTTGGCACAATTTCACAGTGGTAAATGTGACTGATTCTGAAGAAATAGTTGTTTCTTCATTGAAAACACAATTGTAACAGGGGTAGTAGGTTGCCATAAAATCCTCAAGGGGTACAATAAGATATTTTTCCTGTGTTTGCTAGCAGAAAGATACCTTGTAACTTGGTCTTTTTAGAGGATTGGCACTGTCTTTGAGTCTAAAGCATCTAAATCTGCAGCAGCACTTGTTAAATATTGCTATTTATGGAGAGCAGAATACACTTCTCTCAGCTCTTGTTTTATGCTCCCAGATATTGTTTTGGGTGTTTGGCCTAAGTAGGCACCAGTGTTAGCATAGGTAGAGATAAGAGTATAACCCCGAGGGAACACATGAACCCCTTTAGTATGGGCTGCTCTATTTTATGCGTGGTTTTTGAAGGGCTCCATGGATGAGATATAAAAACAGAAATAAACCAGACAAAAGCAGCATGTGCCAGAAACAGGTGGATTAGTGGATTACTTTCTGGGTGCACAGAGATCTTTACTGTCAATTACCACCAGCAGTCAATGGGCATCCAAATAGATGTGGTGCACATATGCAGTGTTTCAACAATCGGCCTGTTGCAGAGCTCATGGGGTGAATTCCGGGGAGATTTGTAGCAGCAAATACCTGGAGATGCCCACAGACCTGGCTGGCGATGCTGGAGCGCATGCAGTTGGATGTCATGGAAAGACTAATGCTCTGTTGCCCTCCTCACCTCAACCTGCAGAGATTTCCCCGGTGGAAATGGAAATCAAAATCAAATTTTTAGGATTTGCTCTGCTTTTGTGTGTTTGTACTTACAGGCTCTAATCTTGATGATTTTTAACTAAAGAAACCCCTGTATCCTACTCCATGGCAGGTTGGTATCAGTAAACTTCTGTCTCTAAGTTCCCAGCTGGTTTTGGGATGGATCCCTCTGTGCTCTTTCTGAACACTTTCTGGGGCCCCGTTAAGAGTAGGGGTTCACCTTAGATGTGGCTGCCACACACTGGTCTGCACATGTGCTAGGTGAACTTCATTCCTTCTGGCCTCTCTCATTTTGGTCTTGTAACCTGCGTTAATTTAATTGTTGTGCATAGGGCTTTGGAATCTTCAGCAGTATTTCGTGAGGTTAGAGCATAGAAAAAGCTTTCTTCTCCCAAGCACAGACGCCTCCACGCAGGCAGTAGGACTTCATCAAAGTTGCAGCTTTTGATGTAAAAGGCCATTTCTTATTTTGCTAATTTGTTTGGCTTTTAATCAGTGGTTTTCTGTGTTTCCCTGCCTGTTACCCAACCACAAAATGGTAAACATTTTAAAAGGTCTCAGCTGCCTTCAGAGCAGTCTTGAAACATGTTCTTTCCCCTGAGTTAGAAGTACAAGCTGAACAGAAACAGTGCAAAACATTTATGCTGGGAGTAGGGTGGCTTCAGAGTGAGAGCTGTGTCCTGAGCACCAGTGACAGTGACAGAGGACTGACAGTGAGCTCTCAGGTTGCCCTTGACTATACTGGTGCTTGGGGCACAAAATTGGGAAGCTGCTACTATTAGAGGTTCTGAGCTTTTCTTTTTCCCTGGAAGAGCAAGGCTGATACTGGCAGAGTCAGCTGAGATCTGATCCTCTTCTTTTTGAAGTTCCCCAGCCTGGTAGGAAAAACAAATATGAAAGAATACAGAGTTTCTTCTTTCCTCTCTTGTATGTGACATCCACTGAGGTACTGCTGAGCACATGCAGGAGGGAAGAGGATGTGTGGATAGAGAAAAAATGTCCATATTTTTGGAGCAAGCAGCCCACTATCACTGTACTAAATTTCTCTTGGGTCATAGATACCATTGCTTAATACCGTCTAAAACCACTGTAAAGAAGAGAAGCAAAAAATGTGTTGCACATGATCTGAACAGCATTTTTGTAGCTCTGTGAAACCCACTTTCTGATCCACTGATTAAGTTGTTGGCTCCTACCAGCTTCTGTGAAGGAAGATGCAGAAGGAACACATTCCCTGCATATAGGCTGAACCAGGCACCTTTGCTTAAAAATTGTAGGATGTAGCTCAGTGAATGTTTTCAGTTTGTAATGAAATACATATGTTCATCTTCATGCAGCATCTCCCAAGGGCTACTGGGCAGAGCACTGAGGGCCACTAGCAAGATCTTCTTTTCCTTCCTTCCTTTCTTCCTCCACTTCCAACTGCTTTAAGCCAGATTTTTTTTATAAAGTGAGCTTCATTTAGAAGGCTTTGAACCTTTAATAATCTTATTGCTCTTGGAGAACCCTAAGAGACAATTTTTAAAATTTATTATGTAAGCACCTTGGGCCCTGCGTTCCGTTTCTTGTTTTAAAAACCCTTGGGAGGGAGATGACTGATATCAGGCTACCATATATCATCCATGTGAGAACTGGGTTGTTAGCTGGTAAATTACCAATATAAATTTTTTTTGTGGTTTAGTTAACTGCAGAAAGGCACTTCTTAAACTGGCATGAACTGCTACAATGTAAGAATTGAACGTAAGACAAGCTTCTTCATCAGTGGGTGGGCTTCGTTTAGTTTGATCAGTCTGCAAGCACACAGGAGTGTTCAGGCTGCTTTTGTGTGTATTTCTGAGGCAAGAGATGTTTTATGAACACTGGAGCTGCATGAAAAGAATAGCCTCCACTTCCTGTTTGAATCAGTGTCCATATTATTGTGAGGGATTACATCTTGGCTCTAATGTTTGTGCCTGTGAAGAGACTGTTCCTCAAGATGGGAATGTAAAGCTACAGAAGGATGTAATTTTTTCCTTGTTTGCAGAAACTACCACCAAGTCTGGTTATTGCATTGCTGTACTTTGTGAAGTACATGAAGGCTTCCCTGAGGGAGCAGAACTCAGCCCAGTGTGATGTTTCACAGGGGTTGGTAGCTCAGAAGTTGAGCCCATTGAGCTGAGAGCACTGAAATTCACATTTAGGCATAGACTCTGTGCCAGGGAATAATATAAAGAGTTCATAGTCTTTGATCCACAGTCTGTTGTATGTGGATGGTTTGCACAAAATATGCACACTTTTTATTTTTTGTAGCCACTAAATAGACTTGTATTTATTAAGTTGAACCTAATTTGCACAGTCACTCTCAGTCAATCAGAAACTTTGCTCCCCTTTAGGCAAGTTCTGCAGCTGTCCTTTGTTCCTGTTACTTTCCCATCTGCTTTTTTGTATGTCTCATTCCTCCTTCCTCCTTTCTTTGTCTCTGTGTTTCTCCATTGTTATTCTCTCTTCATTGCCTTCTGTGTATTAAATCATCTTTCTTACTCGTGAGGGCTTGAATAGAATCATCTTCCCCATTCCATCTAAAAAAAAAATCTTGAAAGACATGGTTAGTAATGACACTGACATGTCATCAGTTTGGGAATTGCCATTCCAGTGGAAATAGATGTTCACACTTGGTCACATGTTGTGTGTAAAACTGGACAGTCTGCATGGCATTGCTTAAGGAAATCTTGTGTTCGTGGCAGAATCTCTAGCTCTAGATCATGGCAGTAGCAGATGTTTAAAAAAAAATTGTCCCCAAAATACATCACCTTAGTTGAAACTGGCCCAGGAGCAGTGTATTTCACCTAACGCCCCAAATCAAAAGCTGCAAAGAGATATCTTAAACTTACGTAGGGTTGGTTTTGGACTGGGGACTTACTATGAAATATGCTGCTTCTGTGTTAAGCTTCCAGGTGAGTTTAAATAATCATAATTAGAAATTAAATACTCAAAATTCCATTTCCAGTTCTGTGAACT
>WEIT01003781.1:25299-53870 GCA_013389985.1 Dryoscopus gambensis
GCTGTTCTTTGAAAACACAGATTGATATAAATAAAACACAGTATATTCTCTAAATGAGGCCAGGATGGGCTGTCCTTGGACAACTCCCCAGGAGCTGGAGAAGCCTGTCCACTCATGTTGGCTTTAACTGTGATACTACTGTCAAGAGAACTGTGCTCCATTGAACTTTCCTTGCTGTACTTGGCCAATACTGAGCTAATTCTCTGTGATTACACCCGGCTGTAACTTCCTGCTGAGGAAGAGAAATTGAATAAAGAAAAAAACACAGTGTTTGATGGGTATGAACAGTGTTGAACAAACTTTAAACAGCTTTCTAATCAATATATTAGGATATTGGGCTCTTTTTTCAAACTGTTTGGTGCAGAGCTGATGCACAGCCTATCTTTCTCCTCCGGAAGTTCCTAAAGCAGGAAATTTTTGCTCGGATTGCCAGCAGTGTAAGCCTCCATTTCCATAGTTTCTGTCTCAAAAGCAGAATTCAGGCGAGCTGTGATTTTTCTACAGAGGACTGCCTGGTTGCACCTTGATATGTTCCTGTAGAAATGGCAAACAAGATGGGTCCAGCCATTTTTTAATCTCTTGGGCTTCAGGAACCACTTTGGGTTTGCAGTCTGCCAGAGGATTTCTGTTCAACTTTCAGCAGGTAACTTGAATCTTTCTAGATCTGAATGTCAAATAAGGAACTCTCGTTCCACCTCTTTGGTTATAAGGGCAACATCAAAGATCATCTAGTTGCTGGATACTTTGGAAATTTATGTGATCATGCTACCATAGGTAAACAGAAGGGAAAGAGTGGCAATCTACACAGGAAAGTTATTTTTCTGATGTTAGTCTGATATAAGGGAATCTCATTTTACAGTCCGTTATCCAGAGCTTTCATGTGGCTTTTCATCCTCCATGATATGGCTTTTTAAATGCTGTACTGTACAAACAGTAAAGCATTGTGAATGGTCTTTCATTTTCATATCTTTTTAATGTCTTATACTTGCATTGGTGAAAAATCCTTCTTATTAAGCCACTTTTAATTTTGATATATATTATTTTCTTTCATAATAACATCTAGTTTAAAAAATCCTTGGGAAATTTTAACTTCCTTAAGAAATGTTTGGTATTTTTAAGACTATTTTTCTCAGCTATATGTTTTTTAAAATTTTAGATTGGTAAGAGTTATAAATTTCTTACAATCATTGCATACATAATAATTTGAAATGTGTCTGGCATTAGTTCTGTAAAAACAATCTCGATGTTCTCTGATCTGGATCTACAGAGTCATAAAATATATATGGCACTGTATTAAGTTTTATAATGCTCATTACTTCGCTGTTGTACCTGTTGGGTAGAAAATCACTGAAGCGAATGAAGAGTATTGCTCTTTGGGCAGCAGAAATATTGGAAGTGCTTTTACATGGCTCCTTCTAGAGATGCGTTTCACTGCAGGGTTCAGCAAAGAAATAATTAGTATTTAAACTGTTTGTGAAGGAATATTACTTCTTCTCCTTACAAGAAGAATTACAGATCAGTGAAGCACTGAAGTTTTATTTGGGCTAAAATAATTGCCACATGAGGTCTTCAAGTTATAATGAGGGATATCTGTGGTCTACGAGAGTGAGCTTATAATTCAATATAGTAGGACCTTGTTTTGATTCCTGAATCTCTCACCTGACTGTCATTGCAATTTGGGGCAATGCTCTTTGTTCCTGTTCCACTTGTTAGAGCTGTATTACCAACGTAATCGATGTGTCTTTGATATTAACTGGGCCTTCATATTTAGTTACTTTCAGGGTCAATTGCTAAGCTACTTAGACAACACATTTAACCTACCTGCTTTGTAATCACTGTAACTGTGTTCTGGAAGGCCTGAGGGGGCTACATGTGTGGTACAACATTGACCATTGTACTCCAACAATGAGCTCCAAAAGGTTAAATATTTAGGTAATGCTAGCCAACCTTCTGCTTATAACTACAGCCCTAATAAACCTCAATATTTGTCTTGATGGCTTTCTATTTTGAAAGGGATTTTAATTTATGTTTTGTAGTAGATGTATTTATTTAATGAGGATTGTGTTATCATTTTCAATGTTCATAATATGATTAGTTTAAAAAGATACTTGCTTTGAAATTTACTGCAAAATAGTGTAAGTGCAACCATTTACTTGGGAGTGTCTAGGAGAAAGTTCATGTTGTGTTTTAATTTTAGAATATGTCATTGTAGCATTCCACTTTCATTACTGAAGAGACAGTTATTTATTCTAGAGAGTTGTATAGGGCATGAAACAGTTCTGTAAGAATGGTGGTGCAAAACCATAAGAAAACATGTAAGTTTGTGGTGAGTGTATAATCCCAGTGCAGTTTTGTGTGATGAGAGCTTGCAGTCTAGATCTTGGATGTGAGCAGTTCCTGAGTGTCAAGCAGGGCATGCAAGCCCCCTTTCTGTACGTGGCTGAGGTTCACCTGTCTATTGGTGGGTTTAGATGCTTTGCAGTATGTTGAGATTGCATTCTCCCAAGTTCTAGCCCTCTTAAAACAAACCCTCCAACCCCAAGGTTNAGTACAGAAATATGAACGTCGGGAAGCAGCTTCACCTCTGAGCAGTGTTGTGAAACAGAGTCCTTAATGTACAGTTTGCTACCTGTTTGTCTGGGTAGCAGTGCTGCCTTAAGCAGCTACAGAGTTTTTCCAGACTTATACAAACACTCTCAGCTGGTTTCACTGTATTTGTCTGTGGAGAACTGAACTGAAGAGGATTTATTGTGATAACAAGAACCTGGACAGCTGGGTTAGACTATTTTCTTTAATGTCTGATTTAAATCTGTTTTGCTTCACTTTACTTCTTTCCCTATCCACTCCGTATGGAGAAAAGTTTATTTCCTGTCTGTTTTCATCAAGCTTTAATATCTCTGAAAGCCTTTATTAGACTTCTCCTATGTCTTTAGATTTAATAACCTCAACTTTGTCATCCTTTCCTTGTTGCTCACTGGTGCTGCTTTTCTAGAGTGCTCATCATTTTTACGGTGCTCTTCCAGGCTCTTTCCAATTAATCAGCATTTGTCCTGTGATGCTCTGGCAGGAACACACTCTTCCAACTGTGGTCTTCTAGGTAGCTTTGTTAATTTTATTGGTAAACTCCATGAATTTAATTCTTTTCCTTGCTGACTAAAGTAATATATAAGGAGATTAATCTTTTAGAAAACCAGGAATATTTGTATTTCTGTGGTTTTTGCTTCTCATGGCAAACTCTGCTTTGAATTAGTGCATCTATTTCAAGTCTTGCACAGTGTCATTAGGTTTTGCGTGCCGTTGCCTGGATGTTCTTCCTTTCTGGCGTATGCGTACACAGCATATGTCCTCCCACATCTCCTTTCACTTCTACCTCACTTCACTTTTACTGCTGGGCACTCTCCTGGTCTCCTGTAATCTGTTTTTTTTCTTTTTTTCTTCTATTTAATCTCCTGGAGCTGCTGGAATTTTCTTTCTATCTCCCTCTGCATCCTTAATTTTTCAACCTTTATGAGCTTCATAATACATTTCTGGATTATACACATTTATAGGTAAATTTTGTATAAGCAAAGTACACAAGTAAAAACAAGATCTGTTAAAATTAGAAGCTCTTGTGCATGTATATATACTTACTTATGTCTCACTTGAAATACTGTGTAGATTAGCCTCTCCTTTATTTTCTCCACAGAAAATCATTGAAATGCTTACAAATAGTGACCTCTGTTGCCTTGGTTGAATGTTTCCTTTTCTCTGTTGCTTTTCCCATGTGGCCAATGTGAAATCTGTGCTTCTGAAACAGCACCTTGTATGTCCCTTAGATTTTGGTTTTGGAGTAGGGCATATAGATGCTAGGGTAAAGCACGTAATAATATCCAGCAGATGTTAATGCATTAAACATAGAAGTTCAGAGGCAGGCTTCTCACTTTTATTAGTATTACTGCACAGCTTCTAAGTGTCCCTGTGTCTTCCTAGGCAGATATCTGGAATTTATTGAGTGAAGTAAATTCCTTCTGGGTGTTTACAGGAAAAAGTGACAAATGTGATTTGATAACACTGATGATTACACAATTCCCTTTTTGCTGATGAATTCAAAACATCTTCTGAGAGCAATATGAAATTAAGTGCTACCAAGACCAGACACTGAATTAAAGTAAAACCAAACGTTGGTTCAACCCTCAGAACTGCAGAATGTCTTGCAGAGACATTCAGAGAACAGAAGAAAAAGTAACAGAATATTAAGGAGCTTTACATCTGTAAGAATTAAACTGATTTTTCAGATAAAGAGAAGTGCATAGCTTTCTGAACGGAACAAAGAAGAAGCATTGCTGGTGCCTCTACCAAGCTGTTGCTACCAACAGTGCGAAGAAATTGTTGAGGAAAGGCTATTGAAGAATAACCAGTGGAATATGGGGCACCAGTGATGAGAGTGTGTCTGCTCTGCACACAGGAGTGCTGTGGTAACTTCCCACAACATCAGGTGAAGTTTCTAGTGCAGTTTGTGCACAGCAAAATGCCTCGCTGTCTTGCATGCTCTACCTTGCAAGCAGAGTAGGTTTCATAGACTGCCACTGGCAATGGTTTAGGTAGGAGAAGGCTGAAAACTACAGGGCTTGCCACAAATCATGAGGAAACTGAAATGCTGAAGGCATGGAACTGTGTATTTCCCAAGTATTTTTTCAGAGGTCAGTGAAGCTTTATCAGCAGTTGTGTACACTGTCCTGGGGGACCTGTGTTGTAAAGAAGCACTCTGAGTTGTAATATGAGAATTACCATTGGTAGGGTCCAAGACTTTGTTAGCTAAGGACAGTACAAAGCCAGAATGCTAAAGGAAGGCTTAGCACTTTAGCACCAGAAGCAAGAGGTCTTGGATCTTCAAAAGACATCATAAAAGATTTGGCATTTAGGTAGTTTCACTGAATATTAAAGATTGCTCTGGATTTGACATTTTTACTGCTTGGACTGTTTTTTAATGCAGTACGGAAGTTTCTGGAGCTCATGGTGTTCTTGTTGTAGGAAGAAACAAAGGTGAAATTAATAAATATGTAACAGAGGGTCTGACAAGAATTTAGGACCTGGAAACAAATAGCAGAGGACCTTGTGGCAGTGGGAGTTGCTATTGCAATTTAAAGTCTGCCACCTGTCTTGGGAGTCAGGAAGTTTAGCTCTGAGGTAGTGTGGGGTCATGTTGAATGTGTGGTTATATTTAGAGATATGGGAGTTTTGTGATGGGGAATAGTGATGCTGTGGTCGTCAGGCTCAGTTTCCCACTTTGGCTTTAGTAAGGCCAGGTTGAGTTTTTGAACAAGTCCTGAAATCAGTCTCTTCCTTGACTTGGATAATCTACATTTTATTTTCATTTTGATGCTTTTAATCTCTCCAGGTAAAACGTCAGGGAAAAGGCAGTTTCTTACGACGCATTTCTGTGGCACAAAGTGCAGAGGAATCCCAAATTTGAACAGAGTTTTGAAGTTCAATAAAGTGGAAAGAGGAGTTCACCAAAAGCAGATTTGATGCTCATTATTTTGCCTGCAGAGCTGTAGCAGATCTTTAGAAAGAGTTTGCAGAGAGACCATTGGCTCTACTTGTCTAATAATCTATGCTTCAGTAGTTTGTGATCCCACATATGTTCTGCTTCAGGCTAGATAATTAGTGTTGCCAGTGGTTATCTCTTTCTGTGTAATAACTCATATCTGTCCTGGACTGGAGGGTGATAAGCTTTTGTTGCATCTAAGGGTTGCTGTGCATCCTCATGCCACTGTATATACAGTACTTAATCAGTAACAGTCTCTCTGGATTTTCTTGCTCTTCCTTTTTGTGCCACTGAGCATCTTTCAGGGTTTGAGAGAGAGAGAGTGAGTGGGTGATACATTTCACTGGGGAATGAGAACTGTTAAGAGCAGGCCATGCAATATCATGCTATGGTATTTTGGTTAACTTGGGCAGACAAGACTTCCTTTCACCAGGGACCATATTTTAAACTCCCAGGGTGGGAAAAAATGCCTGTGACTTTGCTTCCTGAGTAAAAGACATGTCACACAGGGCCATGCAGCGTGTAAAACTTAACAGGAATATTTAGCCATTGGTCTGTATCAGCACACAGGAGATCAGCCTGTAGAGTTTCTGGTAGTGATGGCAGCTTGCAGAGAGCTTGTGTGAAGATGGTGCTCTCTGTGTCTGGATAGCATCAGTGGCTTGGAGTGGGCACAGGTTTGACTCTATGCTCCCAGATTTCCTAGGAGAAATGTCGTAGCCTCCACTTGTGACTAAGGAGTAGAGAAAAGAAGTGGGGAACAGGAGACCATTGCCACAATTTCTGATTGTAAATACTCCTTCAGTTTGTCTTTACTTTGTACTGAATCTAAGTCAATAAGGAATAAGCAATGAGGAATAGACGGAAGTTATGAGTGAGATGTGCAGTGTAACTGAGTCCCAAAATGTTTACAAAATCACACTTTGATTTTTAAACAATTGCTTAAACAGATAGTTTATTGATAGAAGGACATTTCTTGCATTTGAAAATGATTTATGGTTTATACAGTAATTGAAGTGGCAGTCACTTCATCACACTTAAGTTTATTGATTCCATTAGCACACTGACCTTTTTTCTGCTGAATCACCAGCTTGAATGTCTGTGGTGTGTGGGATAAATTAAAAGGAAAAGATGTCATTTTTCCTAACTATGCAGGAGCCAGTTTTCTGCAATAAATAAAGAAATGAAAACCAGGAAACAAGTGGAAAATTAAACATTGAAGGAGAAACAATGTTTTTAATCTCACTAATATTTAATGGATATTTCAAAGTAACTTTGTGTCTATCACAGGATGTCTTTTCTGCAGGTCAGCCATGGGTGCTGAGTTAGCTTGCTCTGTTGCAGTGGCCAGCATCTGTATTCTGGCAGTTTGAATACACAGAATTCCAGAAGAATATGAAAACTATAATATGAATGGGAGAACAAGGCCAGCTGGAAAATTATTTCTATGTTATTCCACTTTGTATATTCTACATGTTAAATAACAGTTTCCACACTTTTATTTTTCCCCAGAAAGATTGCTCATAGTTGGGTGATGCTCAAAGCTGCAAAAATGAAAATGGAGAGCATGTGAGCTGAAAGACAGAAGTCCCAGAAAGATAGAAATTGCAGAAAGACATAGAACCCTCTTTGCTTGCGTTCTGCTGGGGCAGCAACTCCCTCCTCCTCTGGCCTCTTTAAGAGTGAGCTGCCTTCTGCACTCTTGCTCAATCTTATCTCTCCTTTGGGAAGATAGTGGTTTTCGGCACCAAACTGCCTGTAAGAGCAGGAACCACTACCTTGCCAGAAGCAAGGGATTCTTTGTCTCTGTCTGCCCTCCCTGAGTTCCTGGCATTGTTCAGCTTGTGGCAGTTCCCCTGGACAGTGTGGTGTCGAAGCTGCTGGTGTGCCATGACACTGAGTGCTCATCCAGCCTGAGCAGAGCACTAAGAAGCAAACATTTTGGCTTGTGCTGCATGTCACTTAGATTTGATAGGTTTTCTCTTTCTCCTCTTAATCACTGATGAAAGTCAGCCAGACTGAAAGGACATGTTTTGCTCTCTGTAGCTGGGAAACAGAACAAAACAAGGTAAAGATTTGGCCCTTGGGATAACTGAAATGAGAATAACCCATCATCCTGTGTCTGTTGGAAGGATAGGTAATATTTTTACCACTGATAGTATATGCTGGGCTAATGGATTTAAAGCTTCGAAAGCTCCTGTAGGATATTCTGGCCATTTAATAATGCAATTCTGAAAAATAAAAGACTTTGATTACAACCAAGGCTCTGTATAACACTATCAAGCTAATGTTCAAGGTCTCTTAGTGGTACTTAGTGGAAGAAGAGGTATTTAGCAAAGTCATCTTAGGAGCACAGTATTTTTAACAGCATGGTTTATGTCTGGCTTACCACAAAGTGAGTTTTGACATGATTCCAGGAGGACCTCTTCGTAGGATTTGGCCCAGGCATGCTGTGCTTTCACCAGGAATAAGCCTGGAAAAGCTAAACTAAATGGGAGAAAAATAAATTGGGAGCTGTTATGCTCTTTCCAAAAGCTTTTTTTCAAGCAGATTTGTTTTCATCCTATTGTATCCTATTGCAGGAGGGAAACTTTTGGATGCAGAGTCTGATTCAAAGGGATCACATAGTCTTGCCTTTATTAAATTGTGATGTGAGTTGGGCCATATGGCACAGAAGTGGAACAGGGAGACTATGAAGGGTTTTCTTCAGGGATCCAACTCACTTTCTGTAACTACAGTAGAGTTATTGCTGTTTTATGGTACAGGCATGCTCAGGTGCTGTGCTGGGAAGTGCAGTGCAGTAATCTGAACTGGACTGAATTAATTTCTTCTAAATGACAACAAAGTCTCTGGCCATATTTTGAGGTTGGTTATGTTAGTGTTGTTGATCATAAGCTTACAAGCTTTCTAACAGCCAAGTGGAAAGGGCAATTCTCTTTATTGTACTGATGCATGAGACATTAAATGCTTGATGTTGTGCTCACAAATGAGTGTACAGGTTTTTGGCAAAACCTAAGAGTCAGACTCAGTCATGCAGATTAAGGTCATATTACAGTATATCCAAGGGAGTTATATACGCCCAGGGTGAACCACTGGGTCTTTCATGTGAAATAAGGAGTAGGTTTTTGCTAAATGATACAATTGGCATAATATTTTATCAGTCCTTTCTTTCTTTCTTTCTTTCTTTTTTAAATCCATTTGATTAAAGAAGAAAACAAGATCTAATTTAATTTCTCTTCCTGCTCCCTGTAAAAATCTATTTTACTGGCAAATTAGGATTTCTGAAAATTTTATCAAGCAAATACTTTCCATCTGACAAGGCTGAAACTACAAAGTTGCCAGGGAACAAAAAATCTAGTGAGGCGTTCATTAGAGAAGATGGTCTGGCTTTTGCTTTTGCCATCTAACTCCATTTTTCTACCCTTGCATCATTTCACAAAGTCCGATAACTGTTTTAGGTTCAGTAGCCAGCTGTTTGTCTTTTCTTTAAAATTGCATAGCATGAATGAAAAAAGAATTTATTTGCAGAAGTATCATGAAATATTTGTCTGTGCTACCTATGAAAATACAATACATTTTTCAGATTTTATGTGGCCTGTGCTTAAATGAGAAAAGATGGAATGGTAACCAAAAGTGTCTAAGCACATATAAACTGCAAGAAAAGCCTTCCACAAGCTCACTGTTTTTATTTTATTAGAATGATGATTAGGAACCAGTAGGAATACTTTGAATACAGAAAAGGTTGTGGTTCCCACCTCCTGATTTAAGGAGATGCATAAGAATGGAATTAAAGCAAATATACTTGTAATTTACTGTGTTGTGTGCCTTCAGCATACTTGCTCTTTGACAACTATCCAGCTCTGTTCAGTGCCAGCTACTTCCTCATCAAGTAATAGATGTCTGGAAGGAGCTGCTCAGCATATTCTGGTTGAGTTTTGCTGCTGGGTAAAGAGGTTTAAGGGGCCAGAGTCAGAATAAACAAGATGAGGCAGGATGCTATAGGAGCATTGATGCTGCCTCAGCTGCTGGTTGTAGGCTTTATTTGTACTTTTTTTCCTGGAGGATCATTGGTTAAAGTGCATAATAGGTGATTAAAGCAGTGGATTTATTGTCTATAGTTGTTGTGTTGATACTTGTGTCAAATGAAGTGATCCAATATCTTCCTGGCTAAGGATTCCAGGACTTTCTAGAAGAGGTGATTTTGGATAGATCCATCTTGTCTTTGTTGTTAGCCTGAATATTAGTTACCTTTTTTGACATTTAGCTTTCATTACATTGGCCTCTCACCTTGTGAAATTTATAAATACCTGCTGTCAAAAATCCCAAGCAGCAAACTTAGAAGTAAATATGAATTTAAGCTGAAGATTCTTTAGTCCTGGGATCACAGGGACTGACCACATTAATTAATCTACAGCGTGGATGTATTAGGACTGCATCTTCTTCAAGGAGACTTAAACCAGATATTAGGGATGAGTTTTTACCATCCTGTGGAAATACTGCAGAATAGTGTGAGTTTAGACTGTGCCATAAAGTGTATCTGTTTTTCGTAGAAGTATTTATATGTAATTTTTAGAGAATTTTGGTTAGAAGTTTAACTTAAATGGAATCTGTTAAGTCACAGTAAAAGAGATTCCTTTGCGTTTGGTGCTGGATGTCATAGACTCAGATCAACAGAAGCCAGATCAAAGTGGCCAGTCCCTGGGATCTTGAGCTTCTGCTTTGAATCTGTAAAGTGGGAACAGCGATGGTTCCTTACATACATATAATTACCCTGAAAATTAATTTATTAATATCCAGTTGCTGGTGGTGGTAGTGTTGGTATTCAGTATAGTTACATACACACTATATCCATGGAATACACAGTAATTCTTTTGAAGTTTTGTAAAGTTTGGTACAGTTTAGTACACTGAGATGAGGTCAAAAGTGGAATCTGAAGTTCTTGTTTTTCTTGAAGACTACTCAGTTCATGTGACTCTTCCTTTGGAACCTGAGATTCTGTTCTTTCCAATCATGGTCCAAGTTAAAACAAAAGCAAAATAATGTTTTGCATTGTCTTCCAAGAGGCATTGGACATACATTGGATATATGCATGTGCCTCGATTATGTTATAAAATTGTCTGACAGCAATAGCTCTGGTTTGTGTGAGAGAGCTCAGTCCTGCAGTGTGCTGGACACTCCTGCCAGTTCTCACTGCCCTTGCCTTGGAGTGTTCAATGTGCCCCTTGAGACTGTGTAACCAAGCAGAAACTGCATCCACAGTATTTATATTTTCATTCTACTGTTTTTCTTTCTCTCTTAACTGTTCTCTTTGGGCTCTGAATATTCTCAGTTCCATAGATTGTTAACAAAGTTTTCCACTACCTGTCTACTTCATATTCCCTAATGGGAACCCTTCTATGTAAGAGTAGAAACCTTTAATCTGTGAAGATCTGGTTAGCCAAGAAGACTTTTTGCAGCCAGATTAATTTTTAACAGAGTATTGATTCAGTGTCTAGCAGTTTACATGTCAGAGTGTATGAAAGTCACCCTTTGTCCCATCACTAATGCATTTCCTTTGAGCAATCACTCCTCGTGCATCTCTTTGGTTTTCATTTTTTAAATTCAGGACCTTGAAATGCTCTGGTGCTGCTTTGTTACCTTTTGTTTAGTAAGAGTGGATTGTGTTGGGAATCAGCGAAGCTGGTGAGCACTGATGGTTCAGTGAAGCTCCACACACCCCTGGTATGCTGTCCTGGGCACGATGCTGCTGCTCTCCCTGCCGACATACACCAAAGCAGAGGCAGTGTTTACACTGTGCCGTACCTTGCTTAACTTTCACATTTAGTGTGGCATAACATAAAGTAGTGTATCACGGAGCAGGAGCTGACTCTGCTGGGTTTAGCAGATTGGTGAGAAGCTGCGAGCGCAGACTTTGGGATGCTGGTGCTGGTTGTCCTGCTGATTTGTTATTGCTGTTCTTTACCAGAGTGTCTAAGCATCTGGCCAGGGAGCTGAACATCTTTGTTCTGTGTGTTCAGTACACATAGCACAAAATGGGGTTTGGAGAACACTTTACAAATCTGTGTGAATAAAATTAAATCTCTAAAATTTATGCTCCGAGTATGTAGATGAACTTGGCTGTTGCTTTGTTTCCAGAAGGGATATGCTGCTTTTTCACTCTTACAAAGACCGAGGGCCTAGCTCTTCCAGTAACAAAAATACAATAGCAAAACCAGGTGTTTTACAAGTGGTTAATGATAATGATATATTTACAGCTATTTAATTATTTTGAATATTTAAGATTTTTGGATACCCATTTTGAAGGGTTTTTTTTTGAAAGGATCATTTGGAAGAACTGAGAGCTCAATACCTTCTGAAAATCAGATCTAGTTATGGTTGCTTAAAGTGGAGATGAGTACGAGTCAGTTCACCAGTCATTTTTGAAAATCTACATCTATCTAATGTTGAGGAGTCTAATTTAAGGTTCCTGTTTGGAAACAATGATGCTTTTTTCCCCCTAGCTTCATTTAATCCCTCTGTGCAGGGGACTAAAGAGATGCACTTCATCATATTGTTGTCAGAGTTAATACTTTTGAAAGACTCCAAATGCTTCACAAATTACACCTCTCGAGTATTAATTGTATATTGTTGTGGCTCCTGGTGGACACATACTTTGCCTATCTGTATCTCCCTAAAATTATCACAATGGTATTATTTGGTATTAATGTATTTTTCCTGTGGAGAATGGAAACCACTTGATGGAGATAGGGAATTTTCGTGAGCTCCCCCTTTGCAGGTGCTGAAGCTTAAGAGTTCCCTGTGCCACACTGCTAGCCCCTTTAGCTGAAATTTTAAGCTATTTCCATCTCTCGTTTTGATGCCTACTTTGTAAAATATTCCTATTAACATATTTGTGTCCTGCATTATATCTGGTGCTGCTGTGTAGCTGGGAGATGCAGGCATTTCAACCCAGAGTGAGTTTGTGGCCTGTATTCATATTCAAATTTTGATATCATCTATCTATGAAATTATTCATCAGATTTCTGTGTGAATGTTTGTAATGGTTTAATGTGTTCAGCTGATAACAAACTGCATGCTGAAACCCAATGTTGCTCTTTTTAGACTTGATTAGACTCTATCCTTGATTGTGATTTAATGGCTGTTCACAAGCTTGTTTGCTCTTGCTGTTGCATATTAAGTACCAAAGTATCCAGCCAGGTCTGCCAAAGTCTTTCAAGAGACCGTGGTTTCTCAAGGAGATGAAAAGCCCTAAGTAGGCTAACGTTTTGATTCAGGATTTGGATTGTTCTTGATCACCAGAGATTTTGTCCATAAATCCCTCTGGAAATGTTTAAAGTGTTCAAAGACCTGTCTCAGTGCTTAATTTTACTCTCCTAAAATGCTATCTAAACAATCAAACAAAATCCTTTTAAAAGCAATTAGTACAAGCAATACCAGTCAAAACAATCCCAAATATAAGTTTTATTCACCTCCTTTTCTTTTCCCAAATGCCTTTCTGAGCTATTTTGCCAGAAAAAGCAGTGTATGGTTAGAAGTCAGCTACTTCTCATATGCTTTGTGGATCATCTCTTGACATCTCATAGTTGTATATCATGGGTACTTGCATGGCCCTGGTTACCAGAATCTTTACTCTTTAGCAACTCAGGTGTTTAATGTACTCACCTAGTGTCACTTTGTCTGTCTGAAAGGACCACATCCTATTAATATAATAATGGAATTGGCCTAATACTGGACCTGGGAAAAAATAAATGCCTTTTTTAGATCAGCCAGCTGTGATACACTAAGGCATCTGAAATTGCACTAAATACTTATTTTAATTTCAGTTTAAATGCCTGAAACTCCACTGGCTCCATCTATGGACAGTTTGCTCACAGCTGGCTGCACATCTGTGCCTGGAAAAGATACCAAGCCATTAACCTTTCATTAAGCAGAGGTATATACTTTGAAATTAAATGCAAAATGTTGTACATGAAGGAATGATTTTGCAGTAATAAGTAATGTGGTAAATACTAGTTATCAGGGAAAAGCCACAGGGAAGGTGCGATTTCAACCCCTGGTGAGGTGCTATTGACTTTTGAGATAAATCTTACAAGGAGGCAAGTTCTTGTATCCTGCTTTAAAACGCATCCAAAGAGTAAAACCTTCAACATGCCTGTTCCCATCCAAGTGGCTCTTTTCTGCTTGTATTCAATCCCATGCCTTCATCACTGCCTACTGAAAGTCCCTCATTTTTCTGTGGGGAAATAATCACCAGCTGAAGTGGATCAAGAATTACTTTTACATGGATCATACTCAGCAACAAGTTTAATTATAGTTGAAGTGGCAGATATTCCCCTTGTGACACATCTCCCCTTTATTGGCACCAGAAGAAACATTTAGCAGTGGAAGAACTTCTAACTTCCAGGAGATTATTGTGCATTTCTGCTGCTTGGACCAGGTAGCTCTTACATTAGCCCAGCTGCCCATTTCAACTTCCTTTCAGGAGAGAAGCGATATATATCTTATGTTTTAATGTATACCCAGCACAAGGATAAGATATAGAATTTTAAAATCAGCAAAATATTCTTCATACTTAAATTACATGATAGTATTTTATTAATGAAGGAACTCTGAATTTTGTTTAGATGTAGTGTAGACATTTTAATTTCTTATTAATCAAATCCCAGATATGTCAGGAATATGATTTCATTCCTACTTAATAATCCACTAAATGCAAATATTGGAACTCTTTAAGAAAGTGAAATATTTTTTTACTTGAGCTTGATGAAGCTGATTAAGAAATATCTGCAGTAAGTTGTTTTAGTTCCAGTGTAAACTATTGGTTTAATAAAATAAATTACCTCCTCATGGGAGTGTAAAGAGAAGCAGTGGAACATACTAAGGGCAAGGTTTTCAGAAGGCACTTTATAGTGGATTAACTCTGCTCTGTGGATTCTATCCTTCACTTCAAGCAGAGAAAGGTGAGGGAAGTATCTAGTGTCCATCTTACACAGAGTATGCATAAACATTTTTCCTCTGTGTTCTTTTTAAAATGTTTGTTCAGCATTGCTATGAAATCCTAGTTGTCTTGCTAAAATCAAAAGTCTTCTGCCAAAGGCAAGGACAGGTTAAACTAAGTGAGCTGAAAAACATCTGTTAAACTCACTGGCAGTACTTTATTGTCTGTGTCTTGTTAGCTTTTTGTTGGATTTGGCTCAGTTCCTTGAGAAACAATCCCATTTCTTGAAGAAATAAACCTCATGTTACCACCTTAAAATAATACGAAAAGTACTTGATTCTTCTTGCTAAATTCCTCCCATCTTCTCTTTTTAAAGCTGTGTTGTTTGACCTTTTTAATGTCCAACCCTTTCAGTACTGAATCCGATACCTGTAGTATTTTACATTGCCCTATCCCCTAAAAACTCAAGCATATCACAGGGCTTGCCAGAAGCCATTCAAGCAAAACATTACCCGATTATGAAATGTTTTTAATTAACATGCACATACTTATAAGAAATGGGCAGTATTAAAGACTGTTCAGCCAAACTAAGCATTGTGCTGTTGTTTTTGTTCATAGATCTTCCCTCCTTTCCCTGAATCTCTGTTGAATGATAGCATTAAACTGCAGGTCCTTCAGAGGGTGATGGATTTGGGTAGTTTGCCATAGGGCTGGGCCCCACCCTACCTTCTGGAGCCCAGGAAATATTAAACCGTGCTAGAGAAACAATGTGGATCCAATTTGAAGTCCAAGAAGAGAGGATGTTCTGTAGCATATCAGAAATGCACAGCTTTTAACCCACTTTCTCAGGCCTGCTCTTGCCAACGTCCTTGAGAGCACCGTGATCCGACGTGACACATAACACACACTACCTCAGCTAAGCATGCTGGAGTGGGGGTGGGCAGAGCTATGGCTGTAACTTTGCATTTTCCATGGTTTGGCAATAGATGGAGCACAGCTCGGTGCGGGTGCTGATTCACACATGCATATTGTGCATTCTGAAAGGGAAGGCACCAGGGCTTCCCTGATGCTCCATGTGGCTATGGCCTCCTACAGAGCAGGACAGGGCCGTCAAGCAGCAGCACTTTACAAGCTTATGAACCAGCAGCTGTTCACAGCCACCTCTTCTGCAGAACACCCAGACTGCAAGTTTATTAGTTGTTGTTAATCGTCCTTCTGGATGTTGATGAAATTTTCCTTCTGGATGTTGAGTGAAAAATATACTAAGCAGGAACTGCAGTTTCTTTTCTTTTGGGTGCCGGAGGGTTCCATGTCCAGTCCTTAAGCCTGACTGTCTTTGCAGCCTTAAATAAATCAGTTAGGCCAACATTTTTTGAATGTTGATATCTGAAGTTAGACATCCAAATTTGTAGCTAAACATGTAAGTAGGACTGCTCTGATTTTTATAGACACTGACTCCCACGGTGTCTTTATGTCTTATATTGTGTGGGGGTTTGCAGCTTTACTGAAAAACTAAATGAGGATTTAGGAGTATAAAGTAAGTCAGCCAAGTTTGAGAATGTCAGCCTTGACTTACACACTGTAATTTTTTGCTCCTCTGTTCAGCTAACCCAGTTAGGCTTACCTTGCTGAAGAGGAATGCAGAAGGACTAATGGACAGTGTGTTTTGATCAATGAGTAATTGATATTTTCTAGTTTATGAATAAAGGCAGTAATTATTGCAATATAAGGAGAGAGATTTCTTCAGACCCATTGCCCAAACATAATGCAGTTGTCATGTGCAAATGTAGCAATCTAATACATTTTTGAATATCAAGACTGTGTTGTTAAACACAGCCTGGTTTGGTCCACCCTCTACCAAAGCAGATAAACTGCAGTTTCTTAATGAGTAGTTAGACAGCTTCCTAGACACATGTGCAATATCATACTGATGAGATAAAGGCTCCTTTGTGGTACTCTGGATTCATAAGCATGCTGGGTCGATGGGCTGGGGCAGAATGTTGGAGCATTTTATTAAAAAATTTCCACTGTTTTGGTGAAGTTTTGGGGCCACATTCCAGTCTCATTTTCATGACATAACTCTGGCATAGAGAACAGAAGAGCTTACAGCTATACTGGGATCTAACTTCCTTTTCATCACGTGGGGATCAAAGTGTAGAACTCTCCTTTTAAATTCCTCTAGTTAGGGTTTACAGTGGCAAGGCCACGTTAATTTTGCTTCATAGTATAAAGTGAGTGAGTTTTGTGGCACACTTTAAAGGGCTACATTTGATGGTAGCAAGTACAGTTGCAGCTTTCAGCTTGTTACAGTTACGCTCCAGAGTGTGCATGTTAAAATAGAAGTTCCCAGTGAATATAGTATTGTCTGCAGGCAGAAGTGTCTTCAATTCTAGTATCCCTCTCCCTTCCGTTTCGTGAGGGCTGTCACAACTCTGCCCCTTTTGGGGACAGACCAAAGTCTGATGCCAGTTTGTGTGGAACGTGTATCAAAGCCTACTTTTGTCTTGCTGAATTCAATGGGAATTTTGTCTTTAAATGTAGTGGCAGCCTTGCTGGATTTCTTCTGTTATAATTTATTCTTTAGGGAGTTTATGTCCAAAAGTACTGACTGCCTCTTGCTTCCAGTGACTTAAACATGAGCTGACTGCTCACTATTCTTGGAAGGTGCAGTTCTTCACTGCAGAAGATTCCAGTTTAAACAAACAGACATAATTGCTCAGAAACATTTTTTCCCTGGACTCCTGAGAAGACTGTGTTAAATCAGGCTTGATTTGGTTTGCTTTGATGCAGAGGTGTGACAGTGTTTTTCCTGCAGTGGGGCTAACCCTGAAAGTTTTGTCTATTTTGATTATCATGGTGCAGTTTTTCTTTTAACGGGTGGAGAACAAATACAGAGACAGTTTAATTTTGATTGCCAGAAAAATATACTTCAAGTAAATGGTTTTATCACATACTTGATCAATCTTTCAAAATCCAGCTGTCGAGCAGAATCAGCAGGGACAATTGTGTTTTCTGTGGTTTTAAATAATGTTATCAAAAAGGACTTTGACTGTTAAGAAATTCACTGTCTATGTTGTTTTTTCATTCTGAAGCGATGAAGCTGCTTTGCTGCAATTTGGATTCAAGTGTCTTGTGCAGCACAGGGCTGTGTGCAGTACACAACTGCTGGAATTGTTTCTTTTTTTAACTAAGTGATTGGCAGCCACTTGGATGAGTCACAATCATGAGCCTAATTTTAGCTGGTATATACGTATTGGGAGAATCTACCAGAGACTGTTGCATTTGAAGGGTTGAGAGAGGTGAAGTCCATTTAGTTTTGGGGCTTCTTAGAAATTAGCTTTTTTGTCTGAATTCTGTTTCTTCTCTTTTGGTTTTGTACAGTCATATTATATGACCTTTCTGCTGGAATACACCAAATTCCTTCACCTTCAAGGAGTTTATCAGAAGGAGACAATTTAGAGTGACAACATCAATACTTTGACTGATGCTTGTCTGATATGTGTTTGACTTATGTTTATGTTTTGAACATAATGAAGTGCAGGGTTTAAGCTGCCTATAGTGTCCCATTTGTTAATTTGTCCATACACAGCCTCTGCTGGTTTCCTCCAGCTGACCTGGGAAACAGCATCCAGGCAGGTGTATTAGTATGGAGTTTCAGAGGAGTTTAGTATATGCAGTCAGAACCCTCCAGTCATGCAGGCTGCATAATCTGGCTGCCAGCACTAATACCACTGTTTAACAGCTGCTGCTATTAGTTTAAGGCAGTAAGGGTGTTCTGTTGAATTCTGTATTTTGCTCTTTTGGTCCGCCTGTATCAAAGTAATTCAGCTTCTGGCAGGAACTGGTTCCTATTGTGGCAGCTGGTCAGGAAAGCAATGTGCACAGTGATGCCTGCCTTTAAATGCTCTGTATGTGAAAAAGGTGTGTGCTTTCCATGGCATCTTGCTGTTTCCTAATGCATTTTTCCTGTTTACTGTGAGGCAAAGGTGTCAGACTGGATTGTGCAAGGAGATGGAAGCCACGTTGTCTTTTACTGCCTGTGTTCGGAAAGCAGCCATTAGTAGTACCCAAGTCCCTCCTCTGCTTTGTGTTCTGCTCAGCCTCTGTGTGCACCTAGGTAGTAAACTACCATATGTTGTTTATAGAGACTGCAGAGGCAGTGTATTGTTTTCCACTTAATCAGGGTGTTCCTAATCGGGAAATTGCCCAGAGAACTAATAAAGCCAAATGCACTCAATAACTACTGTTTAAGAGACACAGTAATTCTGCTTAGCAGGAACATCCTCAGGTGATTTACAGGTACCTGGGCCACGTCCCATTTTTAACCTGAATGTGGCCTGATTTCTCCTAGGAGAGCTTTTAATGTTTGTCTGAGTTATGATGCAGGGAGTTTCTGTACAAACATCTTCTCTCACTGTCTGATGGTGTTGAAACTGTATCTTTTCTAGACCAGGTAAGCAGTGTCCTCACAGTCGGTGCTGTGGCTGGGTAGCAAGCTGGACTGTTGCTCTGGGCAGAGACACTTCTTCCATTGCCCCAAGGAGTCTCAGGCTGGGCACTGGTGGTAGTGATGTGATGGTCCTGCTTAAGCTTTGCTTATGCTGAGCATAAACATGTCCTGGCCCTGGACACGTGTTCCTGATTTGTGCTCCTTCTTGTGTAGTCGTGGCAAACTATTTGTTCAGCTGTGCAGCAGCTAAATCTGCACCACAGCTAAATCTGCACACTGATCTGGCTGAAAAATAACTTACAGAAAAGGGGGAGGAAAGAAGAGAGGTGTCTCATCCAAATGGTTTTCTAGCCTGGTTCACGATGTGGCTACACAAACAGCTGTACAAGCACAAAGAAGGGAGTGGTGGGAATAAATGGGTGAGGTCAGGAAGAAAGGAGGCTATTTAAGCCAGTACTGCTGCCAAAACATTACTTGCCAAATTACTTTTCAGCTCCTCTGTTTTCTTGAACATTTCCTCACATCTGTTCTGGCATAGTAAACTCTTACGGATGTTACTGCATCTTCATAATAACAGCTGTACTGGTTCAGACAAAGACTTCATCTAACCCAATATCCTGTCTCCAACGGTGGCCACAGTAAGCAGACCCAGAGGGTAAGAAAGGGACAAGCCTGTCTGATGTTTCCATGAATGTTCTCTCAGCCTCAGAAAATATTTAGCTCAGGGGATTTCTTGAACTTGGTATGTTAATTTACACAGTAACTGTCAATGGATCTCTTGCATACCTGTCCAATTCAAGGTGAACACCATGTAAACTCATGGTATTCATGACATCTTTTGGCAAGGAGTCCCACAGGTTTCCTGGTTGGAAGCGTGATCATGAAGTCCATAGGCAGGACAGACCTATTGTTTTTATTACTGTCTTATAAATAATGTTGATTCACCTATAAAACAGATAAGAATATTCTAGAAAAGACTTCCCTGAAAAATTGGAAGAATCATGGAGTTGGTAACACCTGTTAACTCCTGCTCAGTGACGGTGAAATATTTTGGTTGTCTCAGTCCAGTATGGGAAAGAAAGATGTGAAAGTATGCTTTCCATAAGCTATTGAAGGGTAATTAAGTTCTCAGTGTGCTAAGCCAAAATGACTGGAAAGGAGTATCAGGATGTGCATTACTGCTCTTCTCTGCTCTGAGATGAATGAGTTGAGTTTATACCTAAAACCACACCAGTCAGTGGAAAAACTTACAGCCTGCATCAATTCTGTGGGCAAATGAAATTTTTTAACATCCTAATGCTTGTCTAATTCCATTTAGATTCATGATAGATTATGAACTGGATAACTCTGAATGCCATCCTTCTCTGTGCACATCTGTGCTTTGTGACCAAGTCAGTGAACTGCAGTGCTGCTTGGGAAGGGTGGAACCACTGAGAGAAGGCTATGCTGATAAACTGGGGCAAATTTTAAATGTTTGTTTGGTGATGTCTTTGCTGGAGATTATAAGTGGTTCTAGAACATGCATACCCATTTACCAGGATGAGAGGGAAAATTATCCATGTCTTTTCCCCTGATGTTCATCATGTTTCTCACAGTGACCTGGCCAGGGATGCAGTCCTGGTTGCTGCAGTGCTGCCTGAGCCACCTGAGTTGCTTTGTTAATGAGGAACACAGGGACAGAGAATGAAATTACTTGGTGTCTATTTGTACAATGAAATCTTTTTGTGAATGGAAGGTACATTCCTTTCTCCTACTCCCTTGGGATGTGATTCCCCCTTTGTAAGGTGTTCACCATTTATATAAATGATCATGATGGCCAAACTAATCAAACCAAGGACAAAAGCTATCACAGGCACTCATCTAGCATCCAGCCCCCACATTAGCTTCTACTTCATTAAAATATATATGACCCAATTCAAGAGCTAATTTGGACGAAACCATTAGGCTTCTGTCCTCATCACTGGCAGAAGTCTGAGGTTCATTTTCACACATGAGTGAGCAGTTGCAGCTTTAAGATGCATGAAGGTTATTGCTGTGTATGTGATGCGTATGAAAGGGAAAGCAGCAGACAGTGGATGCACTCTATTTCTGTGACTGCATCATTTTATAAGGTCTTATTTGTGCTCCACCTGTGGAATGCTAGACAGGATATAAAAATATATGGGCAAGTTAAACACAGGAAAGGAAAACTGAGCCTCTTAGAAGGGAGAGTGACAGGATGCTCATATTGCATTGTAACTCTTGGGTACCTGATACAAAATTGTTTGTGATCTCAACGGTGTCCCTGGTGGAAGATGTCTGCTTGAATCTCCAGAGGTGTTTGGACCAGGTACAGAGAATCTCAACACACTCTACAATGTTGTTTGGTTTGGTTTGGATTTTTGGTTGGAGTTTTGTTGTTTGTTTGTTTTTTATTAGGTAGATGTTTTAAAAGCCTTCACTTAAAAGAAGCCCTTAGCAGAGAGAGTTTGCAAAAATACTTTGAAAGTCCACAGATTCAGAATCTCATGATATTTTTAATCCAGCAAATCCAAGTAATTTATCCCCATAATATCCTAGTTTTGGGAAAGATGCCATGACTAGATTGCGTCACTAATATCTTCTGGCATGTGTGGCTGGCAGGGGTTGCTTTCCTGGAGCCACTATCTGGGGTATCAAGTTCTCTCCAGACTGATGGATGAGTCACCAGAATCTCTGTTTTGTTTGTGGGTTTTATCAGAGCTCATCAGGTAGCCGTCAGTATGATTGACTAACTTCCCACCAAGTGTCAGGCAAAAGGAGCTGAAGTGAAGTAACACAAGTGACAGCTGAAGAATAAGCAACAATCTGTCTTTTCAAATGAGTTGTTCTGTTGGCAATTTGACAAATTGTACAGTGTAACTGAAAGTTCTAGTTAATGTGTTGCATTACTTTATTTCAAAATATTCTGTTATGAATTGCTTACATTTAAATTCTGGCAGATAGAATGCTTAATGGAATCAGTACAAATACAGCAAAACTGACATAAAAATACTGAGACAGTGCAAGTCTTCTGAGATTTATTCCTAAATATACTTGCAAAGTCCCGCTTCAGCATTTTTAAAAATAATTTGACGTTTTTGTCTTCTACCAAATAAAATGTAATGGGATAGCTCTCAGTATAAATGGACAAGAGGAAGAAAGAGTGGGATTGGAAACAATTTGTTTCCCTGTAGAAAACCTACTGCAAACTTTTGCTCAGCAGATTTATTCAGGTGCCACACAACTATTTGATCTATTTATCTGCCTTGCATGGGTAATTCTTGTTTTTCCCATACTGAAAAACTCTGATTTTTCTTTTAATTTTTTTTTTTTTTTTAGTTTCATCAAAATTACTCTGATTCCATGATATTAGGATGTAATTTTAATGGGACATGTAAATAAGGAGCATCTTCATGAAATCAAATTTTGTCGTACAAATATGCCAGGAATATTAAAAGCATTTTCTCCCAAACTTTTGTTTTTCCTGTCTGGTAATGCCTTGGGAAAGCTAACAGCTCTTGTGAATGTCATTGTTTACCCATTTTTTTTTTAATTACTCTCATTGTATAAGAAAGTGTGAATCATGGTGGATTAAGCACTGGCTGCATTACGACCATATTTCAAGGTCTTATAATTTGTTTCTCACAGGCTGTGCAGTCAGTGTTGGTTTTACATGGCCAGCTTGTAAAAAGCTTTACTGGAAAAATTTAAGTGTGATTTTAAACAATTCCAGATTTACTGGTATTTGTCCCTATGGGGATATCTGTAGTCTACAGTGATCTTTTTTTAATTCCTTTTTTTTCCCTAGACTGACAAACCAAATTTGTGACTAAATTGAAATATTGCCCTCTGATTCCAGAGGAAGCATCCCCACATGAAGAGCTGCATGCAAGCAATCAAATGGTAATATATTAAAAACTTGCTGTGAAGGTACTTTATGTCTTTGTTTTATTTTGTATTGCAAAGGACTAGGAGTGCACATTGTCAGCTACCATGCTCAACTGAGAGTGCTGAGTCAATCACTTGATCATTGAAAATGTCCATTAAATTGCTGATATGCTGTTTGGGGCTAAGATTGTTTGGAGGTTTGCAGCAGTTTGCAGTATCTAGGTGCTTTAGGTTTCCTGTCATGCTTGTTTGTCTGATACTGTGTGAAAACACACTGCTTCTGTTGGCAGGTTGCAGCTTAGGCACCGTTTGTATGCAGCACATTTCTGGTTTGTCTTCGTCACTGCTACCTGCTTGTGCTGTGGTGAAGATTTTCCCAGGAGTCTCCACAAGAACAAGAGCAGACAGCAGGAAGAGGTTTTCATAATTATCACTTCTTCTATGAGACCTTGCAAATAACAAAATTATTTTTTTGCACACAGCATTGCCCGAGTTTTAATCTCACCCCTCCTAATAACTGCATGGTTGCTGGGAAGAAGCACAGACTGCAGTTATCATCATTATGTTGAGGCTTGGGGCTAGCACAGAAGATAAGGGAAAGCTACTTCCTGGTTCCTGTGCTGAACACAAGGCAGCATCTTCTCAGTGTCACTCTGGGGGGGCTGGTACTCTCCCTGGTGATGCAAAGGCTCTCCCTAATGTTTTGGTATCAAAATGTGTGACTCTCTTCTAGCGTAGCTGAGATGACAAGTTTCTTCCTCAAAATGTGTGATACTGGAGTGCAGATGGCAGCTAGGTGGTTATGGCCTAACATGGATGAGAGACCTTTTAAACAGATTACCAGCAAGTTATTGCAGAGAATATAACCACAACTTGCCCTGAAGAGATTTATCTCCTCTCTAGTAGTTGTATTTGCAATGACATTTTAGTGCCTGTGGCAACTAGAGCCACAAGAACATTTTCTTTCAGATACTGGCTTTGTATCTCAGCCTTTAAAGCCAGAAGCTGGTGCAGTGTGTGCTGGAAGCAGCCAGGCTGAGCTAACTTTGGCAGCCCCTTCTGCACCTGCAGCCAGGCCTGTCAGTGCCTGCGTGACTGGTGGCCCCTCACTGCATCCTCTGCCTTGGGACTACCTGCTCTGCAGCTGGGGAGGTGATTTTGGAGAGGAGAGGAAGGGAAGGGAGAACTCTAAAACTTTTCTGTGTCCCCTACTCTCTAGTCAGCCTGCTTCTGTGCAGGGTTCTCCACTGATGAGAGGATGGGGTTTTTGGATACCTGCTGGCATCATTCCAGAAAGTGTAAGACATGACAATGCTTTTGAGATCCATCATGGCGTGATGTAGGTGGAATCTCTTGGCAAGAATTTAAAAAAGAAAAAAAAGGCAATTTTACTAACCTTGCTTCTCTTTCTATCTTCCCTTTCTATCCCAGTTTAAAAGAACTTGGATGTTGGCATTTTCTCTTCTATTTTCACAAGGATGAATGCTGACCCAGAGGTGATGATGGTAATGGTTGATGGGTTTACCTTTATTATGTAGTGAGTGTTGTATTAGTTTTTTGTTACATGACTTATGATTAAAAGTAAAACTGCTGACAGTTCTGAGAGTGCAGCGGAGATTTGGCTAACATACATATCAAAATTTTGAAAAATTAGCTTGAAATAAAATTACATTCTTTAATAGTGAGAATATTTCTTTCAACCTAGTTTTTCCAAGGCAGATAATAAAATTTTGTTATCTAAATTCAAACAACTATATTTAAAATATTTTACTACTTTGTTGACTGCCTTTTTTATTATATATCCCCAGACTTTTGAAACACAGAGGTCATCATCTTAAAGAATCCCACCATTTCCTTAGTTTCAAAATTAGCTCCTTGAAATATCAGCTGTACATATCTTGCATTTAATAAATTAGTGTATTAAAGAAGCATGAAATTGATTATTCAATTACTGTGAATCAGGCACCAAACATCCTAGTATGTTAGATGAAGCATCAATAAAAATCTATTTCATCAGCATTTCTTAGCAGTGAACTATTTGCTTGGGAACAAAGAAGAGCACCACACACATGCAAACCCCTCTCTCCTCTAAATGTTTTCAGATGATATGACTGAAAAACAAATGTCCTATGCAGTAAATCTGTGTATAATCATGGAATTTGCTGTGTGTGAAATGCAATTTGCATTTCATTCCTGGAAAAAAGTTATATACGTTTGTTTGTATTATGTATGTCTGAGTGAGAGATACGGATCCCACAAGTAAGACACACGTTGTAAAATCTACATGCAGAGAAAAAGAAGTGTATATAAACATTAAAACTGTGCTGAGCACTGGCAACAGTCCAGAATCAAAACTGTCATGGTTTGTATGTGTCTGCCTGTTTCCTTCTTCTTAAAGATTCTTAAATCTTTGCTTGAGAGCAGACTCTTCCAGATAGTTCATAGAGCGTGCTACCAAACACTTCTCATATAAAAGCCACACAAAGCAAAACAAGTGTTTTCACTGGGAATTTATGTGCAGAGTGATTGCTGAACACTTGGCCTACCTTTTCTGGGGGGGCGTATGTCAAAAATATTCCTGTTGAAGTTGATGATCACGTCTTACTATGTCTTACTGCATGAGAATGACAATATATGTCTATTTTGAGATGTGGACAATAGAATATAATGAGCTTGTCACCTTTAGCTTTCTGTTGCTCCATTTGGATTTTAAGCATGCAAGCACCAGGCTATTGCTTGCCATTGTAAATGTCTACAAAATAATGATTCTGCTGGGCAGTAGTGTAATTATTGCACTTCTGTTGGCATATTTGTTCAATAGTCTGCAATTTGAATTCTCCAGGCCAAGTTCTGTGTTCTTTTAGATAAGTTTCAGACCTCTGATCTTTGGCAAATGTTGACTGCGGTTTGTGTAGAGTACTGAGACTAAGGTCATGACATGGCTCTTTTTCTAGTGGCTCTAGTAGAGTTCCTTTCCATTTACGCTTGAGTAACTAAGATCAGAGTCAGGTAATTGGTGTTTGGGGGCTTATTTTTATTTCTTTCTTTAATAAAATCCATCTAATGGTATTTGTCTGCTTGATGAATTTTGAGGAAACCAAAGTAAATATTGCTTGGTAGTATGGGAGTCTTTCCTATATTTGAGAAGTTTTATTTTGAAAATAAAATCATGCAAGCTAATTTTAATGCATTTTGCAAAACTTTGCTTGTGATGTATAGTTTGTGTTACTGGTATACTCTCTTCTAGCCCAAGATCCCCCAGATAGTCCTGGGACATGTTATAAAAGTAGAAGAATCTCTATTCCTCTTTCTATGAATCTGTAAAAACTATTACCACCACCACAAATCTATGCAGATGAAGGAAGCAAGGCAAGTTAAACTTAAGGCAGATTTATGTCCCTCTTCAGCCAAATATTTCAGCATGCATTTGACTACAGACATGGCTTTAATCCATTTTTAGTCAACAAGTCACTTTAGAGCATGACTAAGTCCCACTGCATTACCATGAGAGGTGAGTGTGGGTGTGCGTTCTTTGCTGGCTCGGAATCTATTCCAGTGTAACTGCAGGAGTCTGATGGTGTCGTGTGTGTGACGTTTGTGCCATGGCAGTAAGGTGTAAGGCCACAGACTAAGCGTGAATCATCAACATCACCACAGCAACAAATTTCTTAATACTCAAAACCTTTCTGTCTTGTGAGACAATCTCTTTCTACACAACCTTGGCAGAGCGGTAAGGAGATTTTTATTGGAACAAACTGAGCAGGAGGCTTGCATGTGTTGAAGTTCAACCACCAACCCTGCTTTGCTTTGCACAGGACATCTCAGTAACTTCAAGTTCTATAGCTGCCTTCTGGACACAGCCCCAGCACTCTCAAGCACTTGCGGACAGCTGGGGTCATCCCCATGTTGATGGATATGCAAGGAGAGTGGCACTGGAGACCCTGCTGCTCCCTGTATTGCTTCTGCCTGCAATCCAGAAAGGATCAGACTTGGTTAAACTCACAAACAGTTGTGTATCAATGAAAAGTACATCTAACTGCACCATGTAGGGCCATCCGTGAAACTGAATTATTTGGTATACCAGATTCTCAACCAGTGAGATGCAGTGCCTGAATTAATTACAACGATGTAAACATGCCAAGGGGAGTATCTTCCATTCAGAGAGTTTGCTCACTGAAGCAGACATCTGAAGTGTTTTGTTGTTTTTTTTTTTTTTTAATAGAAGCATAAATTGATTATTTTGAGAGAATGCAAATGCTCAGAATGAACCATGTTTTACCTATTTTGGGTTTTGAATGATTGTACCAGAAACTGAGGCAGGTATCTGTTCTAGTCACCAGCAGGATGAGGAACTTCGTAGAATGAATTCAGTGTTGTTCTGTTCTCACAAGCAGGGGTACAAATGTTTCTGTGAGGACTCAAAGAGAAAAGATACGTTTTCAATCTTTGCATCTGTTTTTCAACTTGATGCTTTAAAATGATTTAATAACCATGAGTAGTCAAATGTTTTATAAGGCTTTTTGGCTTCAGCATGCTTTTCTTGATATGGATGAAGGCACTTGAAGCTGAATGCAGTACAAGAGTCAGAAGAGTGGCTACGATGAGGTGACCACCATGGGAATCCTTTTTTGCCCTCCTAGTATTTATTTTGATAATAAAGCTCTTGGTGGTGGCAGAGAAGAGATTCATGTCTGCTTGTGAGGAGAATGCAGGTGTAGCAATGTTGGCTACCCACTTGAAGAGTTGGTCAGTATTTCATTTGTTGTGATAGTTTGAGGTTTTTTTTGTCTTCCTGAAAAACAGCAGAAGGCAGAGAATATTAAAAACTATGTTGAAAAGACAGACTTATAGAACTATAGAATGGTTTGGGTTGGAAGGAATCTTAAAGACCATCTCTTGTTACAACTCTCCTCCTATGGACAGGGACACCTTCCACTAGACCACATTGCCCAAAGCATGGTCCAGCCTGGCCTTGAACAGCTCCAGGGATCAGGCATCCACATCTTCTCTGGGCACCCTGTGCCAGAGCCTCACCATCTCACAGTGAAGAATTTCTTTTTCACTTTAACAGTAGTTCTCCCTTGTCCTATCCCTCCATGCCCTTGTCAAAAGTCCCTCTGCAGCTCTTCTGCAGGCCCCCTTAAAGTACCACAGTGACTATTCCCCAGTTGTTGGCTCTTGCATCTGTATGGCTTATGCTGTTCTCTACCTCAAAAAGTTTATTTGGAGGTGGTAGAGACACCTAAATTAAAAAACACAACAAAATAAACCACCAGAAGAATTTATTGTTGAATGTGGAAGAGAGAACTCAAATGAGTCTGGCCAGCTCATATCTGTCTTTTCTTAATGACAGTCCTTGTCCTGGAGATGGTCTTGTGGATCTGACTATACTTGCTCCCCAAAATTTATATCCATCTCTAATTAGAGGTTAATGTGGTAGAGTAATTCCAGTCCTGCTTCTGTGCTCTGTCTCTGAATTAAATTAATTGAGATAATTTGAGGAGAATAGGGAAGGTGCTATCCAGGAGTTGAAGTCTCCATCTTTCAGGAAATAAGAACTATTTTGCAGGTATTCCCATCAAGAATAAGAAGTTTCCTTCCCAGATGAATATAGTTCAGTTTAATGATTTATGTTTACATCAGTATCTGTTAAACTAGGATTTTGTGCCAGAAGAATGCCAGCTAGGGCTGAAAAGCCTTTTCAAATGCTTTGCCCATCTCCTCCAACATGCATTGTTTGTCATATGACACCATTTGTGGAGTTCACT
>WEIT01003781.1:56521-108010 GCA_013389985.1 Dryoscopus gambensis
GCTGCTGTTCTTGCACTGCTCTGGGTCAGCTGTTGTGAATATTGCTGAGTGAACACATAACCATCATTCCATCCCACCACGATATTACACATTCTCTCATCCACAGCTGCCTCAAAGAGCAGGGACGATCTGAACAGCCATGTGTAGGTGCAGTTACAAGTGTCTATCAGTGTTTTCCAGAGTTCGGGCAGCTCCAGGCTCTTGTAACTCCGCCTGTGTCCAGAGGCTGAGGACATAATATTGCAGTAATGCTCATTCTACAGCTTCACAATGCAGCCAGGTCTTTNAATGCAGCCATGTCTTTGCTGGATGCTCCTGCTCATGACCACGTTGATTGCTTGCGTGACAACAGTACTTTGGATACCCTGGAGATTTCTGCTTGCAAGGACACCTTTCCATGGGCAACCTCACTCATTCAGTCTTTTAAAGCAGTGAGCAGAGACTTTTTGTATGTAAATTTGCTAATGAGAAATTTATATTGTACAAGTAATAGTGCAGTGATTCATTGAAGTAGGAGATTCTGCGTTGTTTTTGTGTGTGCTAATGGTATTTATTGTCTTCTTCCTTGTCTTTTATACATCCATATGCAAGGTGAAAAATATGAATTGATATGAAATATTAATTGTTTGAACAAGTAATTTAGAGGACTAACTCGTTCCCAAAAAAGGAATATTTCAAATAAATTAAAAAAACTCTGTGCAAATTTTGCAAAACAAACAGTTGAATTTCTTTCAGTGAGTGTTGATGGTTTTCTCTAGCTTTGCTTAACTCATTGAAAGGATCTGCTTGGTGATGTACCTGAACTCTATTAAACCTCACTGGGAATTTAGTCCACTCATGAAGGTAGCCTGGTGTATTCTTAGAAAGAAAACTTCAAGATGTCTGTGAAGGATTTGGTATGTCTTGAATGAGTATATGATTTGTATACTGCAGAAGAGGAAGAACAAGATTTATCTTGTGATCTCTTGCCTGTACGAAAACTTGTAATATGTTAACAAACTTGGGATATTGTTACTAGCACATACTGGAGGAAAGCCAAGCTCTGCTCCTATTTGGCTTCAATTCTAGTACGTAATTTTTGATGATTTCAATTAAATGTCATGTAATTCCATAGTGCCTTGATAACACAGAGGCCTGTGCTGCACACCTGCAATGTCAACTTCACATAATAGCTACTATTTGGGAGGAACATAATCGAAATAGAAAGTAGTAGAATAGAAAAAAAAATTATAAACTTGCTGTTGGTTACACCAGGAGTTTTACAGCATTCTTGTTTTCTAATACATGTCTCATGTATTCTGCCAACACCCTCAAATAAACATTACATTTTTGAAGAATAAATGATTGATTTCTGCTTAAATAGCTCTTTGGGAAATCTTGTATTGTCTGGTTCCATACTGGGGTGCTGGCCAAACTTGATGCAAGACTGTAGCTGTTCCCCACAGCATTTCTGGTCCATAGTTTGTGGCATTTGGGATCTGGTACCATCCAAATGCAAAGGCATATGGCTAAAGATGAAACAATATTAGTAATACTAGTTTCAGAGCATAAGCATGAGTTCTCTTTTATTTTCGTTTGGACCAAGTGAGGTCTCTCAGTGGTGCTTGTTCATTCAGAATAACCCTTTTCTCTTTAATGGACAGAATTCTGTAATTACCATGATGCCCCTGCTGGGTTTGCTGACAGGACTGGTGTATCTATAAGGGCCGTGGCTGATACTGCAGCTGCTTCTGTCTTGGGCAAAGAAGAAAGAAATTGTACTTCTTAGTGGAGATAATACATAGCTGTTCTTTAAAGGGGGAATTTTTTAGCAAGTCATAGATATTAATGTAGATACTGGGTTCTGATAGGGAACTACCCAACCAGACAGCCAGGCTGTTGCTTTCTAAGCTTAAGACACTTGCATTGTTGGACTGTAAATATAAAGCTGTAATCAATAGGATGATCAGTTTTCTGCAAGCAAAGGAAGCAATAGTGTATGCAATAATCACTTTGTGTATATGTACCCTGTTGAAGTGATTAGAAAAATGATTGCATCAGCCTTTTTATTACAGTAGTTGGATTAGTTAGGGCTTTGGTTTGCAGTATTATCTCAGAGATAGCAAGCAGATAAAGCAGCTGTTAGGGAGGCTTTGCTTGTTCCCATTTATAAGGAGCTTGCACCTGTACTTGTTTATTTTCCAGTGTGTGGGAAAAAATGCTGAGAGCATAAAGCCACTAAGTGGCCAGAAATGATACCAGTCCATTACAATTTTCATGGTTCTTATTTTTACTGTGCTATACATAATTAATCCAAGGCACCCATGGAAACACACATAAACCATATGCCTCCCCTATAAAAGAGTATGGAAATACTGCTGTTTGCCTTATTCTCTTGTGAGTGATATATTCATCCTGATTGTGTAGCCTTCTTCCATGTTGAACCATCCTTCCTTAAATGTAATTCCGGCTCAGCAGGACCCTCTCTGGAAGTACAGCTTTGTGTGTGGGAGAAGCTGCCGAGTCAGGCTGTGATTTCTGTCTTAACTTCCCAGGTGCACGGATTTCTACTGCTTATTGATCAAAGCCAGTAGAAATAAATATACACATGCCAGGATTAAGACATACAGGTATCATGCAACCCTTCCTTTCTTTGGTCATATATGATTTGAAAGGTAGGTTTTCAAGTTTGTTTGGTTTTGGGGTGGGTGGGGTTTTTTCAAACTTACTGCTTAAATCCTCTCCGGGCTTTGATGTACACGGTTTGATTTTCAAAGCACTGAAAACTGAATCACCTGAAATCAGACACTAAGTACTTTCAAAGATTTATAGATGACGACTTAGAAATCCAATTTAGTTTCCACTGAGGTATGAATCTCAATATGTTTCTTCAGCTTTATTTTTTAAAAAATAAAACTATCAGAATGTATTCCCATCAAGACTGTTATTTCTCTGCATTCACAAGGATATGAATGAAACATGCTTTTTTCTCCTTGAGGTGATGTTTTTTATCAATGCTCCACCTAGAAAAAGGTTTCCCCAAAATGTAGTTTACGTTTGGAGTTAAATATCAGTCTTTGGCAAATTTCTTTTGACAAGGACTTTAATATTTGGCATCCAGCCATTGAAAATATGTGGTCCTTGCTGCTTCACTCAAAGCTGCATTGTTTCTCGAGAGCAGAGCTATCCTGCAAGACCATGGAAAATGTGGGGATTGTAGAGGCAGCTTGGTTAAGGGATTTGCAAATTTAAGACAAGGCTTTAAAATATTTTTGAAATTAAAAAGAAGCATTCATGTACTGCAGAGATGTGTTTGTGTAGGCTCCTGTTTGCCATGCGTGTCATCATAGTAATCTACCTTGCGTTAAATGTCGACAGAACTGTATCAGATCCATACAGAAACAATAGGCCACTGCTAAATTAGCTTCAATAAAAATGTCCTGCTGTTATTTAATTATTAATTAAAAATAGGAGACTTCCTTTAACATGGCACTCCGAGGAAGAAAAGTGATCTTAAATATAGCTTGGACCTATTTAACCTTTCATAGCTCAGCATCAACATCCTGAGCTGTATTAGGGTTAACAGGGCAGACTTATGGTCTGAAAAATTGTTGTGTTCCTTGTGGATAGCTGCTTTCTCCATTGCTTGCAACTCTTAAGTGATCCACAACTGCTCCATGTAAAAATCAATACAGTAATCCAGTCTGGAGGTCCCAAGGTATAACAGCAGTGGCAATTATGCTTTGACAATAGACTCCTTGCGTGTGTGGTATAGCTTCATTACAGTGAATAAATATACTGCCAGGTTTCTGATGCTACTCTCATCAGGGATGAGCTGGAGGGGAGATCTTAAATCTCTATCTAAGCAGTCCAAGCAAAGGGGTATTAATGGTGGCAGCTAGCATGGTATTGAAAATCTGTTTGCCTAGAGTAGCACCTATTGCTTGGTGTAGCAGGGCTTTGGATACCACAAAAGTTTGTCTTCAGATGAGTGGGGGCATTATGATTTGTTTGAGGTGGCCAGGACAGATGGTTAAAGAAAATTATCCACCCTGTATTTCAGGGGAACAGGAAGATTTCAGATTACTTTGTGCTGCCTTTGTTGCTTCTTTTTTACTGTAGAGATTTGCAAAGATTACTTTGAAGGTGTACATAGCTATAAAGAAACTTGTAGTTTATGCAAACTAGGAGTCTAACTTGCACATTTATCTGAGAGACAGAAGATATTTAAAGTCATTAAGGAAATGAAAACATAATGATAGAACTAAGCCCATATGGATATGAAATTATTGTATTTGGTCTTCTGCCATTTACAGCCTTTGTAATTGTAGTGTTTTGCTGTCTTTAATATAGAGATGTGGCCACTGACTCAGGTGGGCAGAGTTGGAAGTTACTTAAATCAGAATTCAGTTTTGCCTGTTGAGACTTGCAGTTGTAGGGGACTGTACTTTCATCGATCAGATCAAGATGGATGGCTGCAAAATTGGATCTCCGGCCTCGCTGAGCCACACTGGAGCATGAAGGATGCAGGCAGAGGAATTATGCTCTGGCTTGGTGGTACAGCTCCAGCTGTAGCCCCAGGGCTGCTGCTGCTGCTGCTGTTCCAGCAGTGTCTCTTTCGGCCGAATCCTAACTGCCCCACCCTTGAGGAGTTTAAGATAAAGGAATGTGTGTGTTAGTATTAAGAAAAAAAAAGTGTTTCTAGCTGTCAGTACAGTGTGTTTAGCAGGCCTTTTCTGCTCTAACTTCAGGTTCATATGGGAATTAAAAAGGTCAGTCTCCTGCAAAGTAACTGACAAGATGAGGTTAAGTTGCTCAAACAGATATCCCTCTGTTTCTCTGAAGCATAATCTATCAATCATTTCTCAGCCTCTTTCTTTGCTGTCATGAGATGATAGCAAATTAATTGTGTGTCTGAACATCAAACTTTTAAGTACATCTGTGTGCTCCTCTGCAAAAATATGTTTCAAATGGCTTGGCAATTATAATTCTAGTGAGCACTGTCGTTCAGCCTTCACCCATAATGTTTTGAGTCTTTAGACGGTCATGAAGAAGAATTTAACCTGGTTTATTTTTAAAAATTAATGATTATTAACAGAGAAGGATGTCTCCTAAGTGGTCTTATCTGAAAAAAAATGCAACCATCTCCCTAAGAACCCAAATCTCTTTGTTGTTCAGATTTCTCCAGCAAGCTGTCCTTATCAAGGGGGAGGAATTTTCTATGGAATTGATTCCCTTGACAGTGTAACAGGGGTGCTTAAAATAAGTCAAAATACAGTATTGCTCACCATTTTTGAAAGGGCAGCAGGCTCCTGTGAGTTTGTGTGCCTCACCAGCAGTAAATGGGCGTCTTGGCTGCCTGTGCATGTGCTGTAGGATTGACCTACAGAGCCACATGAAAGGGTATGGCTATAGTTTCATTGGAAAGGGAGCCTTAAAAATCCCATTCTCTATTGCTTAAACTGATTAGAAAGAACAGCACCTTTTGCAGGGCTTTTTGTAAATCCTAGTTCTGTTAAGATAAATATCTAGGTCAGAAACTAGAGGTGCCATCACCTGTTGTTTCAAAGCTATGGTATGTTTGAAAACTCTTCAATAAAGTTGGATTGCTATAAGGTTTCTAAAGCACTCATTGAATTTAACCTGTAAAACTCGACTTCCAGCAGGTTAGCTAAGGATTGTCAGCTGGTGCTTTCATCTTGGCTTAGCCTGACATGAAAATTTTGAGAAAAAGCAAAGAAAAAATTCAGTGTTCTCTTTATCCTATTCACATGCCTTTAGAGCTCCTTTCATTTACTTCACTTCCTTCATTATGTTGCAAAATCGAGCTTACCTGTCTGTCACTGAGCAGCGCAGGGCACTTGGCCGTGTGGCCCCATTCTGCTGCTAATGAGGGTATCGAGTGAGCACCGTGCTGACGAGGCTCTGGCTGCTGGGGCGTTGCTGGCCCTGGGGACATCCAGCAGAGCAGGAGCTGCCAGCGTGGCCAGAAGTTGCATTAACTCCGCGGAGCTGAGCCTGGATACAGCAGCTTTGCCTGGGTTGTGCAGAAACAGGACACGCAGTGCGTGTTTGGTAGGGCAGAGAACCTGTCATTCTGAAATGAGCACCTTTGTCCTCCATCCTCCAGGACTTTTTGGGACTGTATGTACTTTGTGGCGAGAGCACCTTTTTTTTTTGCTGTTATGAAGTGATACTTGTTACTTTGGAAGTCAATTTAGAGAATCAGCTGACTGGGATCTTTTCAGAAGATGCATCCTGCTGATATCAAAACACATGAATTCTTGTTTAGATGTTTTTTTCTCTGACTACAAGAAAAGAAGGTTTTTAAGAGCATGTAGTTACTTAAATATTCAGGCAGAGGCCTTATAGAATTAAAAAAAACCCCTGTTCTTAGCCTGCAGTTACTACAGATGCTTAAATGCCTTCAAAATCTGCCCTATGGCTTCTACTGTAGATATTGCTTCAGTAAAAAGAAAATATAACCAGGATTAATTCACTAATGGAAAGTGTGTGGCAGCTGGACAGGGTGCTGAGGACAAAAAGTAACTTCCAAGAATCCAAGATATCCAAGAAATGTGAAATTCTCACAATGTCTTTATAAGACCAAAATGAAATAACAGGTCTGACATGGTGGAAGTAGTAAGGAAGAAGAGATTTTTTCACATACACTCTTAAGAAAAAACACCCCTTAATGGCAGAACTCTGGGGTCCTTCTTTTCAGAAAGCAGACTGACAGCATTTGTAGGTTAAATGAAATGAATTAGCAAACAAGTAATTATATTTGCATGTAACTTTGTTAGGATAATATCCTGTCCATCTTAAACCTGTCATATTAGACATATTTAATCTTTGTGACGCATGGAGTGGTATATTGTGTTTGACACCTTCTAAAGGAAGAAGGACGAGAGCCTGTAATTGGAATGCTGCCATTGGATAATAATGATGAGCCCTTCTCATCTTCAAAGAGCTTTCAGCCTCCCTAGCTAATCCTCATATCCACTGAGTTAGGAAGGTAACTTCCTGATCCCTATTTTACAGATGTGGAAGCTAAAATGGAAGGAGTCACTGCATTAGAACTTGAAGTGCCTAGATGCTAGTCATCCTGTATAAAATCAAAATTAATTTTATTGGTGAGCTCAGATGAAGTAAATGCATTGTTTAGATTTGGATTACATGGCTGACATTGATCATCCTGTCATTTGACCCTTCAAAAAGAAAGTCAGTCTCATGCTACACCAATGTAACAAGTGTTGTCTAATAATCATATTACTGTTGAGTTCAAGAATCTTTACAAGTAAAATGTGCAGAGTTTCTGAATGTTTGCGCTTGAAAGTGAAGATCTGATCCTGAAAGCCTTCTGGATATAAAATTTGTTTTGTGATTCTGGAACTTCAGACTCTGAAAATTGTGAGAATATTACCCATTGCACTGGAAAAGCTCTCACTAGAGTGGGGAGCGTCCTGAGAAATTTTAGTTGTTGGATTGACATGTTAAGGCAATTTGAGTTTACTGGTTATTCAAATGGGTTGCTGAAGAGGACATCTTCCTCTCCAAAAGTGATTGCTTTTGGTGTTAAACCACTAGTGGTTTAAAAGCAACATTTTCTTTTTAAGTCTTTAACTTACATGTAGAATTACTTACAGTAGCTTGAACTGGAAAACATTTTATATTAATTTTGCCTACCACTGTTCATGCTTTGTATTAGAATTTCTTTTATATAAAAAGAGGTGGGTCAATTATCACACATATTATTTGCCTCTGGCATGTTCTGTTGTCCCAACAGCTAGTGAGTGTGAAATAAACATTAGATATTTACAGAAAGGCTTTCATGAAAAAATAAATACTAAACTATTTTCTCCTCATTTTCAATTTAGTAAAGCTTCCCAAATTTTAACGTACAGATGACCAATAAACAAAACCATACTACTGTCCCTTACTGGAATGCAGTGGATGAACTTTATGCAGCTGATGAACAGACATGAAAATAGTCTGACTGATGATATTTGTAATTGCTATCTACCTGGAGAATGCTTCATATATACAAAAACTACAAGCAAAATTTGCAACATTAAAAAAACTCATTAATAAAATCAGAAACATTTCCTTTTCCTTTTTCTGATCATTTTTCCTCTTCATGCAGACATCCCTTTTATTTTCTTTCCCTTATTTCTGCAGAAATTCCTACATGCACTTGTTAGTTCCCAAATAAAAGAAAACATTTCAGTCTTTATCTGAGTTCTATTGGCTGAAATGACAACACTGTTAAAAATCAATGTGCAGAAAGCTGGGTCATTACTGAGGTTTCCCCTTGAACACTTCATAGACACAGCAAACTCAGGAAAACAGCCTGAGTACACTGCATCGTGATTGATTTCAAGTACATCTGATGGAGTATAATTGTCTACCCATTCATTTCTCTTCATTCTATCCTCTACCTGCTTCATCTTTTGGGATCAGATAATCAGTTGCAATAATAAAAAGCAGTAAGAAAAAAAAAAAGAAAATATATAGAAACAATCACCCATAAGGTTTGGCTGTAAAACTAAATAGTAGCTTTATATTTAATGTATTAATTCCCATATTCCACTATAATATCATCAGAATCTTTGGGAAAGCCCTGACTCCAGTTTATGTTAACTTAATAAAAATGCACACTTGGGTTTATATTAATGGCTATGCTATTAGTGGCAATGAGACTAAATGTTCAAGCTCGTCAACATCACCATCAACATCTTCTTCCTCTTAATTTCTTTTATAATGTGGCAAGAGAATAATTGAGGGATTAGTATCCTAACATTTCTGTGTGGTTTTTAATTTGTTTGTTTCGTTTTCCTGGTTTTTTTTTTTAATTTTTTCATTTATGAAAACATTTATGGCACTCAAAATGGAGACTCCAGTTCCAGTTAAGAATGTGTGACTCTTAACTGACCTATTTGAGCAGAGCATTAACTGTAGAATATGCTGTGACACTTACTTGATATAAAACCAGATTATTGAAGTTATATTAATAAACTTCCTTCAACAGGAGTCCAAGTGAAAAGAAATTGAGATTTTTCTCATATTCCTAACCTTGTAAATTGACATCATCACAAATTCTACTGGAAAGTCTTAATATGAGAAGAAATTGTTCTTCTATGATTATCTACCATGGGCCATAGATCTGTTTTAAAAAATCATACTCTTCTTAAAATATTATTCTAGAAATTATTTATAGATTGGTATTTTTGGTTTCAGGCACAAACAAATATCTTAAGGCAAATTTTTGGTTTTCTAAAAATATATATAATACTATCATCTTACTTATGTATAGGTATAACATACCTGAAAATTGCTGTTACTGCACTGAAAGGACCTGCTCTCATGAATACAGGCATTTTTGGTTCCTTGTATACTCCTTGCTGTAACTGCTTTCATACCACTGAGGATATTGTATGAGCACTGTGATTTCTTGATGCTGTTTACTCTAATGTTATATGTTACTTCTGAGTTTGGTTTAGTTCTAAATTGCTCTCTCAAATAATGCCTTTGTTGATTCTGTAGTTGCATGCCTGGGTTCTATAGCTGCAGCTTGTCAATATTTTAAGTATCAAGTTTACCAGTGAAAAACTCTGCTTTTTTTTTGTGCCGGACCCATAAACTCAATTTTGAAATGTGAGAATTAAGTTATGTCCCTTCTTTCTCTGTGTGCGTGCTTAAATCTATCTCCAGTAAGAGATAAGCTGCTTGTGGCAGAAGGTTCATTGACCGCCATCAGAAAACAAAAATCTCCTTTTTTTAGATAATGCCTTCAGTGACCTCACTCAGTGAAGGTAATGGAACTGTGCAGTGAGAACAGAGTTATGAGGAATGAAAGTAGTAACATTTTTTTCTGTTCAGGTATCTTACAAGGAGCAGGTGCCATGGAAAAGAAGGTGTCTATTTTGAAGCTCTTCAGAACAGAACAATACTTTCAAGTATTTAAAGAGTCACGTCTGCTGTCATTTTTACAGGGAGATCATTATACACTTTCTAGCTATTCAGATGGTTTCTCCTTTTGCACTAAGTTTTGGGTGTACCTAAATCCTTTCCTTCTTTCCTCTTTACTTTTCACCTAGTTAGTCGTGAACTACATTGATGTTTCCGTCTCTTTTCTGCAGCTCATAGGTTTTGCTTCCTTTGCTATTTCATTGCCGGTGAGCCCCTCCTGCACTGAGGACATTTTGTTACCCTCTGTGAGAGCTCTTCAGTTGTAATAGATTGAACCTGAGTTGATTGACGGGCTTTTGGGCCAATCGTGCTTTTGCAATTTTGCATATAAAAGCCCGTGCAAGTGCGGGAGATTTCTCTTTGTTTCTTGCCTCAAGAGCCGAGGGGTGGCCGAAGGCAGAGGGGCCCGGGCTGGGCCCAGGTTCGGGCCAGGCCCTCCTTGACCCCTCAGCACGGTGGCGACACCGGGCCGGTCCTTCCTCCCCAGGGGCGAGCTGTCCGCGCTCCGCAGGCAGCGCGTAACCGAGGCCATGTGGGCGAGATGATCTGAGGCCACCGAGACCCCGCACAGGACTGGCGGGGCACCCTTGCATCCAGCACGGCTCTCGCCAAAGCCAAAGAAACACCACACACCCCAGCTGATAAAGACACTTTTTCTTTCATATCAGCGAGGAAACAAGAGAAAAGTAAAGTCACATGGGACGAAGCTGAACATGGCAACCCCAAGGTCAGAAAGAGGAGGGAAGAGTGAGACCATGTGGGAAGGCAGCTAGATGGAGACGGGAAAAGGGGGCTCTTGCGCTTTTTGGCGCGGAGCTTAAAAATACTTCTTGCAAAGCCATAAAAAGGACTTTAATCCATTTGGAAAAACTTGAGGGAATGGGAAATTCTTGTGCAGCCTGTGACTTTAAAGAAAGGCCCACGCCAGGCCATGTAGAAGTTGTGAGAAGCTGTTAGAGATTCGAAGCAGAAAACCTTTGTTTTCAGGCTGAGATAACTCATCCTTAAAAGATTAAAACCCCGTTTTCTCCTGTGGCCCGTGACTTGGCAGAGTGGGAAGACTGCGAAAGATTCATGGGAGAGATACCTTTTTCACTTCAACAGATTGTTTTCTCCAGGCGGACTGTGGGTTTGTAGAAACTCTATGGCAAAGTAGAAGAACCTCTTTTCCTTAAGCATAAATGGACTCTTTAGAAAAGGTGCAACTCTGACCAAAATGCCATGTTCTTGTTTTGTTTTCACTTGTGAAATATTTATGGTAAAGGAGGAGGCATTGGGAAAAGAAAGTGTTTAAATGTTTGCTTTAATTTCTTATAATTTCTTTTTGTTCATTCTGTTAGTAATAAACTTTCCTTTATATTGCAACTGTTTAAGTGTAGACCTTGTTTTGCCCCGAAGTTTCTTTACATTTTCCTCAATAAATCCATATTCCCCTTATGCACATAATTGGATTTCGTGTGTTTGGTGTTTAAACCAGCACCAAACCATGACATCAGTTTAAAACATCTTTCAAATATTAACATGCATAGAAGTGCTGGTTGGACAACCAGAACTGTGTTAATACAGCCTGTTAAGAAGTGATTTAAATGTTTCCAGCTGTTTTAATATGTTGATACAGGTAAATTTGATCAGTAAAATATTGGCAAATACATTTCTGTATTACAGAAACTTTTCTACATTCTCTTCCTATTTCATCTGTGACTTTAGGGGATGCTATTTACTCCTGCCATTTTGGGTGGATTTTTATATCTGTTTATAAAAAATATAAGATAACTTTATGGTAGAGAAGGCCCTATCCACACTAAGACCTTCACAGAGAGTGAAGTTTTAGAGAAAACAGCAATGAAATATTTTCTGATGAGAATTATAATTGCATTAATTAATTACTTCATTTTATTAATTTTAGAATACAAGCTGACATTGTGGGTCTTTTCATTGTCTCAAAATGTGTTTTCACTTATTAAGGAAGGTAACATAAGGCATAACTCATCTCCAGTTTAAAATAAAGGAAAACATTTGAGTCTGATATGTGTAGATTGTGTGAGTTTGATATCTGCCATCTTCTTGTATTCCCTTGCTTGTATTTCAGGGAAGTTCAGATGTTTTGGTATAGTCCATGAAAAGTGGTCAGCAAGGAAAATCTGTGGAATTTGACTCTGAATTCAAGATAAAATTCCACACACAATTCTATTCCTATATTTAGTGAGATTCCAGCCTATTTTTATTTTTATTTTATTTTATTCATTATTACTAAAGTATAGATGATTAAATCTCCTTGTTTTAGCTTATTAAAAAAAAAAAACAAAAAAACCCACACCAAAAAACTCACTGTATGTCAGAAATAAACCTGGCATTGGAGAAGAGATTTTGAGGTGTGGTTCTCAGTCAAAATTTTGATCTGTGATAAAACTCTTTAGTTACATATCCATAATCAGACAGCCAGTTGAATTCTTGGGAGAAAGGTTCTTATAACAAATAGAACAGCTGATGCTGCATTGTGTGTGACTAATACACAGGTCTGTTCCAATTGCATGTTAAAGCACAGGAACACACACTTCTGATTTCATCTGTTTCCAAGCACAAAATTACACAATGTTCCTCATTAATAATATTCTTCTAAAGATAGTACAAGGATGAAGACAAAGCCTGGACTATCTCTAATAATGATGTCCTGGAGCATTAGAGATTCTACAAACTTCTGATCTTGATGTGAAAATAGTCTGATGTAAAAAAGAGCAAATGAAAAATGTCTGTGTACCTACCAAGAAGGCAGTGAAGTTTCCCTGAACACTCTCATGTACTTTTTCTTTGTTTTGGTGGATTTGGATCTCTACCACTGTGCTTTAACTCTTGTCCAACATAATACATTAGCTTCTAATTACATTGCTCTTCAAACCAATATTGTTCTCCAGGCTGTTTTTAAAGGTGATGGTTTAAGATATTGACACAGATTATGAATCACAATAGTTGTTTGTTACTGAAAATACAGAGGCTGTGCTGTTCATAGAGAGGGAAGACTACCTTGTGCCTATGAAATTTGAGAGACCGAGACTTAATTTCTTTATCTTCCATAGATTTCCTGTGCAATTATGGGTAAGTCTTTTAGCCTCATAAAAGGACTTGGGTCCTAGTATTTACTCCTTGTGCTGTTTATTTTCCCTCTCTCCTTTATTTTTTTTTTCTTTTTGAGCTGTAAATACCTAAGTAGTCCCTTATATGGGTAGTAGAAAATATGTTGGAAAATATCCCTCTTCTAATCTTTTTAATGGTCAGGTCAGTAGAAGACTTTCTATCAAAACAAGAGATGCATGTTGACTCTACTGAGTAAGTGTTTCCTCCTTTGTATTAATAAATAGAATTGTGAGTAACTGAGAGTTGTGAATGGAAGTAAAAACCTGGGAATAATGAATGCAAGTACGTGCATAACTGAATTCAGAATTAACTCCTTTGCCAGGAAGATTTACATTTTCCTTGCTGCTTTCAGTAACTTAAATTTCCCAAATAAAACTTGTTCTGTGCAACTTCTAGTGAAAAGAAGAGGAATTGGTCAGAACAAAAGTCTGTGCCATTGAGATGAAGTGCTCTCCTCAGAGTCCTTGGGAAAATGGCTTTGGTAAATCTACCTTTTGATAGAGCCAAAAAGAAACCATAGAGGGATCATAAAAACAACAATAATATTGGAAGCAAACAGAAAGATGTTTTTGGAAAGTAATGCAAGAGGACTGAAGAGCAAGATACTGGGGCAACCTGTCAGAAGAATCATTCTCTTGCTGCCGTTATGATTGTACGTACTAGACAGAGAGGTGAAAGACTAAAACTGAGTCACCTGTGAGGAAGTCAGAATGGTACAAATCTCTCTGGCAGGGACATCATAATTGATATTTCTAAATTTATGCTTTCAGCTCTGAATATTGCAGAGCTGTCAGGGCAGCTGGCTAGGCTGGGACTAGCAAGACATTTTGTAGGAGAAATATGTGTGGTTCTTTTACTTGGGAAACTGCTACTAAGAAAAATGCCTTCCAAAAAGAGGCATCGCTGCTATAAAGCCACTATGCTTGTCACCAGTTTTAAATACTGCTCAAAACTCCTAGATTTCATCTTCAGCTCCTTTTTCCATGCTTTGTTTTTCCCCTCTCTCTACCAAGGTTGTTTACATTTCATTGCTGTGTCTGGCTTGTAGGCTATTTAATTTCTATAAAGAACCTGTAGCAGATAAAGGTCTAATAATGTGAGATGCTCAGTTCTTGTTAGTGCAGCTGCCAGTGGTGCCAAGGGAATCCTGCATGGGTGGATATAGGTGCAAATTGAAAAAAATGGGGAGGTGTTGAAGAAATCGAAGGTGTTGTGAATGTGAATGGAAAAATTGGATTGTTGAACATTTCTTGTCCTGCAGCAAAACCAATTATTGATGGAAGTTTTACTCTGCAAAAAATCTGTTGTGAGCTTTGTGTGGCCAAGTGTTTCTACTTGGGGTGCAGTTTTAAATGATGTGGAGAATGCAGTCTCTTTTAGAAAGTATCTGCTGATGATAAAGGAACTAACCTGGAATTTTTTTCTATTTCCTGTGAGTTTTGCAGAACTGGCTAGAAAAGCACTGAGCATCTTTTGCTATTCTCACAAGGAAGAAGGCTGATCTTTTGCACTGTGCTTTGGGTTCCTCTGACTCTGCCAAATAGATTATCTGCTGCTTTTTCAGGAAGAAGTTACAATAATTGTATTGATTGTCTTTCATTTGACTCTTGACTGAGAGGAATAAAAAGCTTCACGATTATTGATTTAGTTTGCACTCAAGTATGTTACTTTTGTTTTCACTTCCCATAGGACCTAATCCCAAGGCCATTTATGCAGTTGTGTAAGGCCTTAATGCAGTAGAGGTAATGCAGCCTGGCTGTGCAGAAGCCTGAATCAGCAGACATCCTGTGTGCCTATCTCCTTGCTCAGGCATTTATATAATCTCAAAATGTACCCAGAATAGATTAGGAGAAATTGGAACAAATGGATTTGTTTATTATTTTTATGATCTAGTCTTTTCTCTTAGGCACCCAAATGACTCCTAGGTAGATCTCTGTTGTATCTACGCCTGTCAGTAATCCGTACCAAAGTGGGAGGAACTCAGGGCTAAAGATTTTCAAGGGCCAGACACACCCTGATCTTGTTGCTCCTAAAATGCTGTATCTGTTAAAGTAGAAGTGGTCAGTGCATTGTGCTTTGGAACATGCACTAGCAGGACTTGAGCAATGTCATCACAGTCAGCAATCACATTTTAGTGTTTAAATATTAATTTCTTCTCCTTATGCCCTATTCTGCATCCTCAAACAAAGCAGAGCTTAGACAATACTGATCCAAATAATTCTGTAGGAAAGGCTGTTGAACTCCATGCAAACTAGAAAGGTGATGCCTAGCTTAGAGGCTGGAACTAAGAATCCTTTTTTCAGTCTCTCAGTGCTTCAGTGTTTGTGTAAGATTGTCTCATGGAAATGTGTTGAATTTTGCGCTTTATACCGATTCCTCCAATGCTTTTATTTGGAAAAATAATTAAATAAACCTATAAATATAAGCAAATTTTGATTGGGCAGAAATATTTAGGCCCAAAACACAGTAAAGCAAACAAGTAGCACAAGATAAGCACAGAAATATGCCATTAAATACAAGTAAAACTTATCTCATGGATTAGGGTCTCTTGAACTTAAAGGCCTTGTCATAAAAGACTTCAGAGATCAACACAACTTCTTTATCTGGCAGCTTATGCCCTATGCCTATATATGTAGTGCCAGTATGTGCATTACTAAAATCACACAATCCTGTAATGATGCAAGTTTGTCTTAGATTTCTTGGACATCTTTTTTCCATCACTTTCAAACATTTTCACAGGAGTTACATTGGTGCTATATCCCTCTGCCACCTCATTTTCTTGATGTTGCAAGTAAGGTACCTTATACACTAGGAAATCCTTTGGGGCAAAAAGGTATGTGTGTGTTTAAAATTGTTTTATTATATTAATTCAGCTTCCATTCCAATCTAAAATACTGCCTTATGCACATCAGAATTTTAGGAAGGCAATTAAATATATTTAAGTCCAATTTGGGTATGGTCACATGAACAAAGTCCTTTCTCCTAGGATGGTTGGTACCTAATAAGAGAGTCAGGTTCTCTAGTCTTGGTTTTCACTTAGTGGATGCCTTTGGCAAATCTTTTCTGTCTTGTCCTCATTTATAGATAAGGAGGCAGAGATCCATTGCACAATGCTTTGTCGTCTCTTGATGAAAAATGCCACTTCATTTCCAAGTTTTTGTTGTTTTTGTTATCATCCAAGTGTAGTTAGAATTGTGTTTCTATGAGAATAGTAAGCCCTCTCCAACCTGCGCCTTTTTTCTTCAAAAAAATTGTGTATATCTACCTTATGTCCAGGAACCTCCTGGTATTTCAGAAAGACTGGGGGATAGCATTTTCTCTGTTTACAGGTATAACGATGAGAAAGCTGTAAAGAACAAGAGTCTTCTTAGATAATATACACCTTGCTCAGTGGTCCAGGTTCCTGTCTCCCAGCAGCTTTAATCGCTAGACAACTTTGCTACTCTTTGCAAGAGAGAGGGGCAGATGAAAAAGCCCATCTGCTGCTTGTGGTTGCTAGGGAGTCAAATGTTGCCCTCAGGTTAGATTGAGCCACTTTCTCTCACGTGTATTGGTTTGGGCCACTGCTCTCTACCGAGCTGAAGTTAATTTAGCTCTTGGTTTTTAACTCCCCTGCCCAGTAGTATGGCAGCTGGACAATTCAAGGTGGGCTGCATGAATTTAAACATATAAACTCTTAAAACACATGCAGAAAGGGAGAGCAAATGTAGATTTTGTAAGGTGTTGCTCCTCTACTTGCTTGTTGTCTGAGGTATGCGGCATGGATGAGGAAGAAAACTGCTTTTACTGAAGAATACTCTCACCCAATACACTGGAAGAATACTCAGATTTATAGAAATCTTTTCTCTATGGCTCTGTGGGGAATCTCCAAATGTATTAGCATTTTTAGGTCCTCTTATCAGCACTTCAAAGATAAAGTGGTGTGAGATGAATGCTTCTCCCTTTGCATGCTGGGTTTTACATACACTGTGCACCCAAAACAGGTAGGAAAATCTAAAAGGGATTTATAAGCAGATGTTAAAAAATGCGATGAATGATTTTTTCAGATGGTTTTTAATTATAGTTTGTCAGATGGCTTCTCATAGGAGCATAATCACAAGGCACATATTCACTGATGATTTATTTAAAGAAAAAAGAAGAGAAGGAAAGGCAGGCTGGTTAGTGTTTTTGTTAGGTACTTTTGTTGGGGGCTCTGAGTGTCTCCGTAATGTTTATCTCCGTGCTCACTGTCGTCATGGAAGCTTGGAACCAACTGGAAGATCCCGCTCTGCACGGGACTGGATTACTGACCCTAACACATAGAAAAATTGAATGTATTAAGAAGCAGCCGCATTTTCAACCCTAAGGACTTCACAAGGAATTTGAAACAAAAGGCCGGAGACCTCTGAGGAGATTTTCATCTCAGGGGGGAGTCTCATTTTTAAAAAACAAATTAGCATCACCATAGAGAAGCAGCTCCCAATGACCAAAAATTAGAATACAAAATGAAAGATTTTTTCATTCTCCTGGGTGCTGTTTTCTATCTTTTTTTTTGCCAGCCAAAGGAGCTCTCTTGTCTTAAATGTAGCTGAGGTGAGCTAAGCTCTGACCTCAATGCAGTCAGTTGCACTCACATTGGAAGTGGGAAAACTAGTGACATCAGAATGTCTTGCCAATCCATGGGTGAAAGATAAAAGAGACTCATTCTTTTATAGAGGGTTAACAATGGTGCTCTCTTTATTTATATGTATATAAACTCACTAAGGTCCATGAAAGAAGAAATCCACAGGAATTAATCTAGCAGGGACAGATAGGTGGGTATTTTCCCTCCTTTTCCTCCTGCTGGCAAAAATTACAGATGTCTAATAAAAGGCAGAATTCTGAAAAGATCTGTGAAAGAGAGCTCGTGAGCTGTAAAAGCTTGTCTTGCATGTACTAGCAAGTGGAAAATGTGGATATCCTTCAGAACAGGGATAGCCAGGAGGTTTGGGAAAAGGGCTTAAAGGTTTGCCTTTGGAAGTGCAAAGGATGGAATTGCCAGATGTAAGGCATAGGCAATGACCATGCGTCTCCTTAACTCCACTTTGCTGCTCTGTTGCACAGATTTGTATTGCAACAACTGGCTGTTGAGGTGCATGGAGAGGTTAATGGCAGATCTGTGTCTGTGTGTGTGAAATGGAGGGCACAGGACAAGCCTGCGAGGCTTGTTTTGCCATTTTGCCCCCTGGGGCGGTGGCAGGATAGCTTCTGCCACGGAATTCTCTGGGGACTGTGTGCTGAATTAATGCAAAACGTGTTTCACCTACCTTTTGCTATGACAGATGCTGTCCCCTGAGTTGACGGTATATGTTTTGAACTCCTCTAAGGAGCTGTTTTAGCCTTGTTGTAAATGGTAGGAGATTTATAAGCTAACAAGCTTATACTGATGAGTATTTTCACCTTAGGCTGGGCTATCCAAATGTAATAAGGCTCTGTAGATTTTTCCCTGAAGGGTGCCTGTGTAGCCTGTCACTTTAGAGGATGTGCATTAAGCCTGAAACAACACAAAGAATAAGCAGATTTTAATGATAGCTGTTGTCATATGAGATTTTGCAAGTAGAGCATGAATTTTTGGTGCAACCAAACCAAGACCAGACCCAGCAGTAGTCACTGTTTTTTGATTCTTTGCTGTAGAGAAATACTAAAAATACCTACAGCTACTGGTTTTTATAAGCAAAACACTTTATAATTATTAAACAACTAGTCCTCATGAAGTATATACTCAAAGCCAGATTTGTCAGAAGGCCTCTCCTCAACTCTCAGATTGTTTCTTAGTTTCTGTTATCCCAGAGTTATTCATGCAGTGCTCTGTGTTGATTTGGTTTTGATGGGATAGTACTGTAGTATAGTAATGAAATAGGTAACTACAGAGTTTACTTTAAAATATTATATGCTACAACATTCTTCAGTATATTTGTGTGTAAGTCTATATGTGGGCATGTGTCTCCATACAATTAGCAATACCAACACAGCAGTTTCACCACCAAAAGCTCTGAGTTTGGACACTCTGTAGGACATAATAGAAATCTTTTATTGTAAAGGTGGCAGCAAAATATCCTTTTTGGCTCTGTACACTGAACACTTAAAGGTCACACTTGTCAGGAACAGCAACTTTATGTTTGCAACACAAGTGAAGTGTTTTGTCCTGGTTTATGCACTTCACTCTGAGGAGTGAGTTGTGGTGTTTGTAATGTGACTTTGCCCTGTTCAAATTTAGTTAAGTGTTGGGTGACACGCACTACACCCAAAGGAGGCTCAGACAGAGGAACACCAAACACTCTGGCATGATTTTGATAAAGAAAGATTCTTGATCATTGTCTACATGGAAGAAATGTCCTCCAGCAACACAGTTAAGATAAAAGCACAGTAACTTCTCAACTGGGACACTTTTCTTAGTATTTTTTAGTATAAGCATCTATTAATGGTGGGAAGTGGCATAATCAAAACATTGCACAGGGTAAGAGAGTAAAGGTAAATCATGATAGGAGAGAAAATGAAACAGAGAGCTTTTCTCCAGTGCCAAAGCTATATGGGAACATGGCAGAGGGGAAGGGGTGAGGAGGGACATCCCTCCCCCCCAAAAAACCCCAAACTCCACACTATGATTAACATGGCAAAAAAGCAGAGATGCTGGCATGCCTGTGTGTGTGAATGAGGAGGAAGACAGTGTGACAAATGGACACACGACAGCCCCCTAGACATTTGCAGCTGATTAGAAGCACGGCAGATGAGCAGCTGTCATGCCAATGGAATATTACAGAATGGAAATGAACTTACAGCTGGTTGGGGTGACACCCCTGGTACTTCACTTTTATCAGTACAGCTCCAGGCTCCTACCCTTTACCCAGTCAATGAGTCTCTTAATCTCCCTGCATACATCCTATTTAATTATGTTCACTTAAAATCAAAATGGGGCTAAATTCCTGCAAATCTTTATTTTATAATGTGGTAGGGTGTGGAGTAGACTTGAACTCTTCTCCTCAACCACAGCTGAGATTGGGTAGGTTATCACTGGTACAAGAGTGATGCTAATCAGCTAATAGCTGCAAAAGTTTGGAGACCACTAGCTTTCAAAAAATGCTGATATCACTCTGCTTTCTGCTCTTCATTTATCTTGCCCTTCTTTTCCACACTCTTTTTCCTCTAGCACCGTACAGAAAGCTTGTTAATATTTTGTTCAGCTACCAGCTAACAGAATGAGGTTGCAAGTAAGGGAAATAATTCTGAAGTAGCTGTATCCTTAAAAATATATGCCTATATATTTAAAATGCTGAGCTTTGGTATAACACGTGTAAAATATATTTGCAGGTCATTTAGTTCAAGCCATGGTGTGAAAGGTAATTCTAGTTGACTGCTGGGAAATAGGAAGTGTAGCGTCTCATTTTCTGCTTTCAGTTCTAAGCTATTCATGGAATCTGCAACTTTTTTTTTGTCTTTTCAGTCTTTATTATTTTCCATTTATCTCTAGATTTAGCAGCTTCTAAATCCAAAGGAATTCTCTGGATTTAAAATATTGCCTCCAGGAACAGAAAGTCTGTTTTCCTGTAGGATGGATGTTTTGCTCTTGAGTCTATTAATTATGGCCTTTTCTTTCAACAGGAATAATTGTGTTATTAATAGTCTTTTCATGAACAGAAGAAAGGCCTCTTTGGAAGTAGAATGCTTTTGCTTCACAAAAGGTTTCTGATAGCCTTAAGGTGGATTTATCTGGTGGAGCCTTGGCTAACCTTCATATTAAACAGACAGAAACAGTTTAGGGAATTTGGGGATGTGAAGCAAATTAGAAAATAAATTAAAAGCATTATAGCTCAATAGTATAAATTAATGCAGCTGCTATAAGCTTCATCCTGAGAGAGTTGTCAATATCTGCAAAGCTCCTGCTATGGGGAAGAAAATTAATGTGTATTTTAACATTTGTGTTTTGCCCCACAAGAAGCAATTTGAAAGAGTCCCCTGTAGCTTTGATGGCTTTTCTTATCTTAACTCCTTCCACACCAGTGCTCTGGGTGTCCCAGGGGATTGCAGAGGGAAGGGACTAGTAGCCCATCCCAGGCAAAGCATGTTGTGAGTAAAAGCTGTGCAAAACAGCTGCTGATGGCAGCACTGATGCCCAGGCTTCCCTCTGCAGATGCTTCTCTGGGCTCCCGGCTGCGCAGATTGTGGCAGGCTTGGTCCAGCAATTTCAATGTCTTGCAATGAATATTTATTGAGTCTGATGATTCTGCAAGGTAAAAATCTCTTCTGTTCTGCTAAGGTTTTATTAGTGTTGGTGGGAGAAGAGCACTAACTTCCCTCCCCCTCCTGTATCCCTGTAGCCCTCTGCGGTGCCATTCCCTCTGCAGCAGCTCTTTGTGTCTGCTCTTCCCAATGGAGATTTTACTGATGTCTCTTTCCTCCTTGACTCCTGGGGACACCTGGGTGGAGGGTCTACCAAGAGATTAGAGAGGGCAGTGCTGTGCTTTTTTTTACCTATGGAACAGAATGAAGAGTGCTGGTTATCCTAAGCCTATGTGAGACAAACCTCCCAAAGCAGAAAAGAGGAAGATAGCAGGAGTTCTGTCTTCAGCATGGACAGAGTCATTCACAGTGGTTACATGAGAGTTGAGGAGAATAGAAAAAACATGCTCAATTGCTGATTATAAAGAAGACTTGTATGGTGTTTATTTTCTCTGGTACTCTTAATATGAACAGGAACTGAAAACTGTTCTTCTGGTTGTATTTATATTCTACTTGTACTGGGCACTCTTAGTCAGATCTGGTCCATGGTGCTCCAAGAACTATGCAAAGACATAGTAGTAAATGAGAAAGTATGTTTCAGGGAGCTTGTGATCTTGATCAAAATAAGAAATTTCAAAACTCATAAGGGATGAAAAGTTGTGATGACAACCATGATGTGGCCCATTGTTGGCTAGGTAAAAATCAGTCCCTGAGGGTAAGCGGAAGGAGATAGTGTCTGGCTACAGTTAACTGCTAACTTCTAAGAGAAAGACATTTGACAGAGGAACCTTTTCAGCTGGTCCTGAGACAGCATTTCTGGGGCTGGATGTGTCAGAGTTGTAGGACAAAAGGCTATTTGAGGTTGCTGCTACTGGTGTGTTCGAGCATACTGGGGTGCGACATGCAGTGGAAACGCAGGCTGTGCAAAGGCTTGCTGCAGAGGCCAAGGGAGGTGTCCTTGAATGAAAGCCAGTGGAGGGAATTCAGTGATAAGAATGATGTGTCAGAGCTTTATGATGGTCCCTGTGGAGATGAGCTTGGTGCTATGAAAATGGTGTGTGTGTATGCTTGGTGTATACTCCTTCTCTGTGATGATGAGGAGGAGGAGGAGGAGGAGGACTTGATCTGTGGCGGAATATGTCAGCAGCAGATCTGGAGATCATTTGATAGATTAATCTAATTTGCTGATACCTATGAGGAGATATCCTAGAAAGACCACATTCCATGATTGTAGATAACATCGAAGAGGTTTTTCTGTATTTTAGCTTGCTGGGCTCTTTTTAGGGGTTTTTGTGTCCCTTAATTTTTAATAAAAAGAATGCCTTGCTGTCTTTAATACATGCTACTACTCTTTAAATTCTAATCCTAGCACTGTGAAATAGATTATAGCATGCTTCTGGCAGAACATGACTTGCTTACAGAGCAAACAAGGAAACTCATAATCTTGAAAATCCAACCTTTGCTTAATTTTTTCTTACTTGTTCTCAGTATGTGTTTCTCCTGTAATTTTCTCTTTATTTAAACCATGAGAAAGTAAGAATATTGGCTTTGTCTTTATGCCTTCTTTAAGGTACTCAGTGAACTTTAGATGCCTTGTAATTGTCTGTATAAGGAGAAGGACATGTGCAAGGAAGACAAGGGATTGCACATATGTGGAGAAAGATGGAACAGACCATTTGGAACAATGTTGGACTGAAAAAGTCACATTAAATGAAAGCTCACCTAGGCATAACTCTGCATCTGGCATGTAGGCTGAATTTCTCACAGCCTCTGCTGCAAAACTAGAGAAATACTGTCTGGGCAATTTGTAGGAGCTCCAAACAGTATGAATGGAGTAAGGAAGCCTCACACTTAACAGTAGGTGCTAATATCTTTATTCTGCTGCACCTGAGACCCTGACATCCCCCCCTCCAATGCTTCTGAAAATGCAGGTCAATTAATAGGAGCAGAGTTCTCATTTTTGATCCTGTATTTAATTCCCTGAAGCTATTATTGCCTTGAGGGAGTGGGGGAAAAGTGGAGGAGATAATTATACTTGACCTTGTGCTATGGACTTGTACAAACTCTTGGATTAGCAATGAACACTGTCAAAGATTGGTTAGGAAGCAGTGGGGGACATGACACTTTGTAAAGCATGTTTCTGAATATGCAAGTGACCAAAATTGAAACAGAAAGGACAAGAAAGAACCAGAAAACAAATATTAAGGCCAACTCTGTAAGTGCAATGCAGTCAGGCGTTAATGCCTTTTTCTCTCTTGATGTCAGAACATCAGTGATAATCAGACAAAATGGTACTTACTGTAGAGAAACAATTAAGTTGGGCCTTCACAGCCCAAATGATTAAAAAAAATAGGACTTACACTACAGGAATGTGTTAGAGCAGAACTTGTGATGGCTAAGCAGCAGGTGTGCATCAAAAGATGGAGCAGAGAACCAATTCTGATCAGCTTTGCTTTTCTTTACCATTTCCCACTGAACCTTCTCTCACATTATCCTGCTATTAGCATTACCAGCTTCCATTTTGGTAAGGATTGCAATGTCTTGAATAAGACTTTTTTGGGAACCATCTGGCCTCAGATGTCAAAGAACAGCTGTAGATAGAAATGGCTTCTAATGTAGCTAAAGTTCACATCTCTCTGTAAAATAAAACAGAGCAGTGCCCACATTGATGCTGACATAGCAACACTGAGCCTTTGGGGAGTTCAGTTTCTCCTTTTGGTTTTCTTTGCCTTTAGCCTCTTCCCCCACTAGGGATTCTGAGCCAAATCCTGTTCACCTTGCTTATATGAAAATAATTTTTTTTATCAGTAGAATTATTCATTTGCATTTTTAGACCATACAGTCTGTGTCCTAAATGTAGAAATTGTTCATCAAATAACAATGAAAGGAAAAGAAGGTGATGTGAAACCCCACATAAATCTAGAAATTTTGCTATGATTTAAATTTTGCTAAATACTTTTTTTGGTTCATCTGTGTCTTTGTGGTACTGGAAATCCAAAATCAGAAGCAGTTCAGTAAAACAAAACACACCAGAAAACACTTTGAAGAGTGAAACTATAGAGCTGGATTCTGCACTCATTTCTAGTGGTGTAAATCCGGTGCAATGTGGATATCTTACAGATTTATGTAGCTGTCACAAACTGTACCGAACCTAGGAAATGAAAGTTTGTTGTTTTCAAGAGTGGACTGTGTGCAGGAGGGAGAATTTGAGAACTGGACATGATTTATGAAAATGTAGTAATTTTTTGAATTCCTAGGACTTAGCAGTAGCCTTACAGCTCAGCTGGAGCTTAACATGAAGTTAGAAAATTTCAAAGGCAGCATTAACAGCCAGACTGCTTCCAAGAGTGGGCACGTGGTTGTTGCATTCCCTGTGTGTGGGTCCACAGAAAGGAGAACAGTGCCATGACCCTTTCCTTTCTTCCCTGCCCCTGGGGCTTGGCACAGTGAGCGCTGCTGATCTGACCCAACCCACTGTACAGAGGAGCAGAGCAGTACATAAAAAGATATGTTGTCTTCATACCCTCTTCTGGCTTTTGAGAATCCAAATAGAACCTGGGAATGACCTGGCTTGCTGATCATCCCTTTCTACTTCCATTTCTTTAAGTAAAAGTACCTGTGACTGCTGTGTACTGTGGAACAAGCAGAATTGTATTTGTGTTATTGCTTTAATAATGGGCTGTGCTGTCAAAACAGAGCAAATGGGGAATGAGCAATGAGAGAGGAAAGTAATCCCCTGTTTATACCAAATCATTTTCCATAGCTCTCTATGAAAGGAAAGAAGAGAAAGTAAAGTCAAAGGAAGAAGGTGCTGCACAAACATGTTTTGATTGCTTTATGAAGAAGTATCTGTTAACATTTGTCTTTAAAATTGGCTAAGCTTCATTGATTAACGCTGCACTTAACATGGGCGTTTTCCTCCAGTGCAGCTAGGTTACCCTACATCTGACCTCTTTCCTTTTTTTCTTCTATTTGTGGAATTTTTTTTTTAATTTTGATTTTTTTTATTTTTGAATTTTTAACAATGAATTGCAAAACAAAATGTGATTCACTGTTGTAAGTGGTCTCTACTTTTCTGTATTCTTTGGCCATTGGAGTAATTGCTTGTAGGAGACAAATATGTTCCTGTTATGAAAACAACTTCCTATAAGTATAGTGTATATCCAAACTCGTGTCCTTATTCTGATCAGATTTATTTTTAAAATAAAGTGCCCTTGCATATAGTCTCACATTTAACAAAGTGCCTTGACCTGTAAATATTCCAGTGAACATTAAATGAAATAGGTATTGGGCTGGATGAGTTTTAATATTTTGTACTTCCTCCATGGAGTCCCTGAAAGTTATCCAAACCCTGCTTCCCTTGGGCTGCCAAGTAATGAGCAGAAAAAAATGGAGGGAAAAAAGAAGAAAAAAATCTCCAGCAAACTGCAGGGTAAAAGGCTATTAGAGGATGAATGAAATACTAAAAGGAGAGGTTAAAAATACTGCCCAGCCACACTGTAGGTTTATACCAGGATTAGCAAATGAAAACTCAATGAGAGGAGTATATATGATGTATGTAAGTGTGATGTAAATGCAAATTATATGATTATCATCCTACATCTAAGAATGTAACAGTGCTTTAGATTAAAGTTTATATACAAGATATATTTTGCTTAAGTACTGCATAGGTGAATTATCTGAATGGCAAGGGACTTGGGTGATGTGCTGTAGCTACTGGGCCAGTTGCAGAGCTGAGATTAACTTTGAGTAACCTCAGAGCGAGGGACTGTGGTGTCCAGTGGATCCGAGGGCAGAGCTGGGATTGGAGCTACCCTACATGAAATGTCCATCGCAGATCACACATGATGTTCTGGTCAATTAAGGTTCAAAATAATCTTAAACTGTAGAGGATTTTTTCACTCTTTTCTGTTTCAGTTGTTCTGGCATCTATCGAAGGACTTTCTGTTGCTGTGAGATCTCTCTGTGTGTCTGTGGCCCTGTGGTTAGACAGCAGTCAGTATTCAAGACAGCAGCCAGTATTCAAGATGTATTCATGAGCTAACTTGATCCTGAGAAGCCAGTTTTCATACTTGTTCACCTCTTTCAAAAAGAAACAGGTTGTGATTCTGAACTACCTTCTGTAGGCCTTCTCTTCTGGAGACTTTTGTCATCCATGGATGTATTTAAAATTGACTTGTTTCCCGTGGCCATAATTTGCTTTGTGAATATCTCTCCAGGAGCCCTGCGTCAAGACCAGGGAAGGATAGGTACTGCCTTAGCTATGTCGTGTTATTTTGCTGGTATCTAACAAATGACTTTCTGGATTTGGGCTTTCTGGGAATTGAGTCTCATTTTTCTTTGCACTGTAGTTCTTCAGAGGATTCAAACTCACCAAAGGTATTGTTGTTTAACCAGTTACTGTAAATCAGCTCAGCCAGGGTGACTTCCTGTGTGTGCTTGCTCATCTCTTAAGTGTGTCCTGATTGCTCACAGAGATCTCCAGTGAGATGTCAGTGATTTAACTGGCTGTACTAGCTCGCTATCAGCTCTCCTTGTTTTTCAATGGTGTGTTAGTAATCCTAAATCAGAAAAGTGATTGAACTTTTAGTTCAGTTGATAGTCCTTAAGAAAGCTTATTTTTTATTCATCTTAAAATTCAGTTTACTGTATTTTTTTTCTCCTTTCTTTTAAATCAGGATGTGTATTACTTGATAATTTGATCAACTCTGCAGCAACAAAGGCCAGCCAGTGCCTCATTGCCTGTTGTGCCCTCTGGTTTGAATAGTAACAGCACATTTTCATGCTGAGTTTAGATGAATTGGCTCCTGCCTGTGTGTGCTGGGTAATGTCCTTTCATATTCTTGGCATTGGTAATGAATAGGATTTTGAACACTGCTTGTAGATGTTAAGGCTTATTGTAGGAAAAATGCTCACAAAAACTCTAAGCTTCTAATAAGTGCCTAAAAGCCAAGGAGGGTATCAGAATTATGGTACTAATTCAGTTGCTATTGGTTGCTTACTTGATCTGTAATTGCCTGTACAAGCATTTAAACTCATTTGCTCATAGGTGACTTCACTTTACAGTTCTCAGAGTTTTTTTCCTGTCCTTTTGCCCATACATAATAGAACTTTGTCAATCTGTTTGCTTTTAGGTCTGCAGTCATCTTTTAAATCCCAAATATCTTCTTTAACATTAGTAGTATTCTGGCATCTTAATTAAGATAAAAGTTTGACCTGTTTTTTTTTGCCTGAATTAAAAAAAAAAATAGCTCTGTTACTGATACCATGTTTTGCAATAGGGTAAAAACCACCATCAACAACCCTAAACAAAAACCTGAAAAAACCCCCCAAACCCCAAGACCCTACTGAAATGTCTTTTGCCTGAAGATGGTCAGAATATTTTCCACCTTGTGATTTATTGTTTGCAAAGCCAGAAACTGTCAAAACGGTCTACTTCTTATTTTAGCAGAGTGTATTTCTGAATAGTGATGCAAATTATAAACAATTAATAAATAATAAATCTCAGTTTTTGAGGAATTATTCTGATTTGCAGATCCTATTTGATTTTACAGCAGAGTAGTACTACTGAGAAGCTGGATTTAACACAGACAGTAAAGAGGGATTCTGTATGCTGAGGGTTTTTTTTGATTGTGTGTTTGAGTTTTTTTTCCAAGAGAAATGTTTATTTCAGCTGTGGATTTAATCCTTCCTTCAAAGAGAACTGGAGGATACAGTGAGTGCCGGAGCAGCACTGTGGGTTCCTACTGTACTTTTGTTCTTTGCTACTGCAGTGCTAAACAAGTTCCTGTTAACGTGGTGGTGCAGGTGAAAATGCTGGAACTTCATTAACGGTCCTGCTGATGAAGTGTGAGCCAGAATAAAATCCAGTTCTTCCTCTGTTCACTGAGTAAAATTTGCAGGACAAGCAGAAGCAGAAAGCAGCATGTCCTGCTCGTGTTATTCCACTGAACAGATTTCTCTGAGACTCTACAGGGGAAGTAGAGTAAAATAAAAATAGCAATAAAAATGTGAAATCTTTGTGCAGTCACATTTCTGAGTAAAACCAAAGATTTGAGACCTTCTGAGTGAGACTTCACAGGCAAATTACAATGGGTCATCTGTGCTGTAGCCAAAATATACTGAGAAAAATAACTGGAGAATGACACATTAACAAGGAAAAGGTAAGGAAATGAACACATCGTTTTACCTAGCAGCCTGTGTAATTCAGCACAGTGTCAGAGAAGGGGCTGAGGCTCTGACACAGGCGTCTGTGGTTCTGCTGGTGCCTGATTTGCTACCTCCTTAACTCCAGCATACATAAAATGGATGGTCTTGTGGCCAAAAACCTCTCTAGGTCTTAGGAGTAAATCTGAATGAATAATAATGATTTTTCCAATTTCATAGTTAGAATTAATTAAAAAAATTGGAAACCAAATAAAATGTTTTAAACCAGTTTAAAGCCATTGATTTTTTTCCCTGCCAATTTTGTTTCCCAGCTCTCATGTGAGAGTAAATTCAGTGCTATGTAGGTACTGTTGCAATGGATGGTTTTAACAGACAGTGACAAGAAAGTGCTGTCCAATTAAGAAAGTAGCCAGCTCACTGATGAATTACAGTAGATGCTAAAGGAAATCTTGGTTTTGTTCTGCCTTTCATAATCTCTCTGGTAGAGCCTTTCCTAAACAATGTTTCACATAAAACAATTTAACTCATGTTAAAGAGTGCCTCAACATTTTTTTTTAGAGACATGAACAAATAAAACCTTTTTCAACAATGGGAGTGCATCTAACAATTCACTGTTCTTAAGTATCACAATACAGAGGAAAATGAAAAATAGAAAATCACAGTCAGGTGAAGATGGTAACAACAGAATTTCTTTAAAAACCAGAGCTTCTGGTCTTTTGGTAATGCAATCAATATATTCTCTAAAAGATTTAAGGCAGTAAGAGTTTCTTTAAATAGTGGAGTAGCTTTGAAATTCCCTTTTATACCTGGGTAGAGCAAGATAAAATCAAGAGGCAGCATCATCAAACTTGCTTTGACTGATGAAAGAAAAGGGGGGGGGTTTGGTTTTGTTCTTTTTTCTCCAAGCGATCTTGCTAGCTGCAAGTCATTTGTGACAAAAGTCAGATTTTGCATCCCTATTACCTTCCTAGGGAGATCTTTGCAGTTCTAACCAGTGCTTTGCCTTTCTCCCTACAAATCACCAAAATCTTTACTGTTTTTCACTCAGTCATGTCAACTGGAGACTTTGCTTATTTCCCAGGGCACACTTCAGATGATGCATAAAACTTAGGTCATGAACATTGGTGGTAATTAGAGATCCATGGTATGTATGTTCTAGGTTGTTAACTCGGGTATTTGGGCAAAACTCCAGCTTGTGTAATTGCATGCTGTCTTGCTGACTTCTGTCATCAGCTGCCACTGGGTAAGGTATTGCATTCAAGTCCTGTCCTACATGAGTGTGTAATATTATTGTGTGTTGGTTGATGCGAACCTCAGCAGGAGCCAGCCATGTGCACTCAGCCCAAAAAGCCAAAGCTGTCCTGGGCTGCCTCCAAAGCAGTGTGGCCAGCAGGGTGAGTCAGGGAATTCTGCCTCTCTGCTCTTCTCTCCTGAGACCCCACCTGCAGGGCTGCATCCAGCTCCTGGGCCTCCAGCACAGGAAGGACATGGACCTGCTGGAGCAAGTCCAGAGGAGGCCACAAAGAGGCTGGAACATCTCTGCTATGAAGACAGGCTGAGAATTGGGGTTGTTCAGCCTGGAGAAGAGAAGGCTCCAGGAAGACCTTCCAGCACCTTCCAGTACTTAAAGGGGGCTACAAGAGAGGTGTAGAAGGAATTTTGATGTGGGCATATAGTGACAGGACAAGGGGAAATGGCTTTTAACTGAAAGAGGGCAGGTTTAAGTTAGATATTAGGAAGAAATTCTTTACAGTGAGGGTGATGAGACACTGGAGAAGTTTGCTCAGAGAAATTATTGATGCCCCACGCCTGACAGTGTTCAGGACGAGGCTGGATGGGGCTTTGAGCAACCTGCTCTACTGGAAGGTGCCCCTGCCCTTGATAGGGGGTTGGAACTAGATGATCTTGAAGGTCCCTTCCAGCCCAAGCTATTCTATGATTTTGTGATTCTATTGCTTGCTCAGTCTTCTGGGCATGTGTTCTAGGAACAATTTTACCCTTTGCAAAATCACTAATGACTTTAAATGTCTATCTTGCTGCCTCATAAAAACAACCAGTTCTGAGAGATCACATCCTCAACACTTACCGAAAGTCAAGTCCTTTCAGTATTCCTTCTGAAATTAAGCATGTGAAATCACCAGTTATTTTGGAAAAAATAAGCTTTCATCAGAAATTCAATGATTTCTGAGCAGGTTTTGTTCACTTCTTTTTTTCCCAAAATATCCCATCCTCTCCCCCAGTAACATTGAATTTGCCTGACAATACATGTATCTTAGTGTCAGGGAAGAGTAAAGGAGAGCTGCAGTTCATGCTGTCTATCAAAAAGAAGTCAATTGGTAGAAGAGAATTCTTGTTGCTATTGTCTTAATGTATTCGTATATTTATAAATATTGACATTATGTTCCACTGTGTTGTTTGAATGTTAGTTGAAAGCTTTTGAATGTCTAAATCATTAATACTGTAACAGATTCTAGTTTGAGGGAAATAATGCCACTTTTTATTCCATCAAATGCTTTGTGAGAATTGTATTTTGTCTTGTTCATGCTCTGCTGGCAATTACTGCTAAGTAGCAAATTCCTGAAGATATTGGAGGCGTAGTTCTAACAGCATCTTATGCTGCTTAGAACAGAGGGCTAAATATAGCTCTGGTCATTTTTATTTTTAAAGTTGAGTTTTATCATAACTATACACTTCAGTAAAGTATCCCAAGGGACTACTGTGATAAAGTTAATATAGCAGAGATTTTATGTTTGATAACATCACCTGCAGCAAACTGTGCTGTCACCAAAACCATTTTGCCATTATGGAAATAACCTCCTCAGGCATAATTTCTATGGTTTTTTGAATAACAGGAATGGAACTCCAGAATGAAAACTTCAAAAAAAATCAGAGACTACATGTATGTATATGTATATGTATATGTATAAGTATATGTATATGTATATGTATATGTATATGTATATGTATATCCCATGCCTCAGAGAATAGGATAGCCACAGACAGCCACACCATCTGTAAGTCTGATGCTGGGACTGCTGACTGCTTACACAGACTTTCCTTTCTGGTGTTGGAGAGAATCATAGCAGTTAGTGTCATGGATTCTGAGATGTCAAAAAGAGCAGACTTTTTCCTTTTCTCTGCTGCATTTTTTCCTGTTAAAGAGCAGATGAAGAATGGAGAGGATACAATGTGTCATCAGATGTGATCAGAAAGTCTCTTTCCTATTGAGGTGGGACTAGCAGAAGTTCAGGAAAATTCTTGATCCTTTGCTGCTATAAAGAACATTAAAATAAAAACCCTAGTAAAAAATTTTTCACCATGAAAGCCATTAGTGGTTAAGCATTACAACATGTGACCAGACAAGTTTTGGTATCCTCACTGTTTGGCATGGTACAACCCTCAACAGCCTGCTCTGACTTGGAAGTTGACCCTGCTTTCATCAGGGCATTGGATCTTATGACCTCCAGAAATCCTTTCCCTTATATTTTATGATTCTAAATATGCATCTGGATATTTGGAAGTGAATTTATCACTTGTTTTTCTACTAGCTTCACTAAATTCTATCTAAAAGATCTGTCCATGTGCCATTACAGTAGGTGGAGATGTTAATTTTGACTTAAGTTGGAATTAGTACATGTTGTAAGTCTCGGTAGTCCTGTTCTAGTGCCCATTAAATCAGACCTTATGACTCTTACTCATTTCTCTAATTTCTCTAATCCATTTATATATGTGACATCTATAATAGTGTGTGGGAGGCAGTTCCACAGTATTACTGTATGAAAGAAACACTATTTTGTAGCCTAAAAGTTTAGCTACTGTTTTATTTGCATTCTTTCCCATTGCCTTGCCTCTGCGGCTTGTTACGAGTTTGTCAGGCAATTTATGTGAAGCAGAAACAGTAAGAAAACATCTTGAATAAAAGAGCTTAGTACATAACACTGGATTGGGAACTGTCAACCATGACAGAAGATGAAAGTGTTGAAATTTAAATAAGCATCCTGGGCAGTGTATTTCTACCTCATCATCAACACTAATATGCTGTGGCTGTGATGTTAAGACATTCTGCATGCAGGAGTTACAGCCTCTTCTCAGAGTAGACTGGTGTGCAATGGATTATTTTTTAAAACTTGGTGACTAGCAGTGAGGGCTTGACTGGTTTAAGAGCATCCTTCCACCCAGCTGAGGAGCAGCCCAGCAGTCTTGTTGCTTCTGAGGAGGAGCCAGATTTGAGCGTGTGACCCTGAGGTGAAAAGCTCTGTATCCCATTAGCTTTTCTCTGGGGGATGTTCAGTCTTTCCATTTTTAAGTGTTTAAGGTTTGCTGGATTTTCTCTGATGGCTGCGTTTGGCAGCAGTGAACCGTTGATAAGAAATGAGATCAGACCTGTTCCCCTGAGGTGTCCTCCGTCACCCTCTCCACTTGTAGCTCGACAGTTTGGATAGTGAAGAAAACAGTTATTTACCAACATTGTACAGTAGTGGAGCAGAAAAATCTCCCCACATCTCTCTAACAGAGTCTTTAGCTCCAAATCATGCAAGACACTGCTTGAAATGCCTGGAAATATGCATGACTGCAGCAAGACAAAAATGGTAATGGCTTTGTAATCAAGTCAAGCTGGGTACTGGAGCCTTCTCAAGCTTGCCTGTAAGGCAATTTACTGGTAGGAATGGGATCCATCATGTTTGTAGCTACTTCCCAGACTACTCTTTAAAGCACCTAGCCAATGGCAGGACCTCCCTGGGAGACAGGAGAATGTGGCATCTCTGTCTGTACAAGAGACAATTTGTTTCAATAAAAATGTTGGCTGTAACGAGCAAATACGGACTTTCCCATGAGCCTAACTGTTTATTCCTGGAGGGTTTATAGGATAGGAAATTACTTTAATTTCAGGCATTTCTGTCTTGAATGATGTGTGAAAATGGGTGATCCTACTTGAAAGAACATAAGATAAAAATGAACAGTGAAATTGATACTTTTTTAACAAACCAGCTGGGTTAAATTTTTCTCAGGTGCTTCTTAGTACAGCTGTATTCAGCAGCGTGTTATAAAGAAACCAAGGAAGATGTCTCTTGCTATGTATGGAAAATTGATTTGAGCAGATAGCCTGGAATGTGGGAGTCTGCCACTATAGCCGATATGCCACCAGTGAAGCTGGACGACATTCCTTGTGGAGCCTGACAGGATGCCTCAGTGCAGTGTAGCTCTGCCAGCTGTCTCTCTTCCATGGAGCACAGCACAGTCCATTTAGATTCAATTTTGTTTTTATTCTTTGATGAGTGTTTAATAACCATTTCCAAAACTCTGCACAGTTGGGAAGTGACATTGTCAAGAACAGGTGCAGTCAGCTGAAATTATGTGGTAATGCTTGTTGTAACAGCCCTGGGAAGATGTAAACCACAAAAGTTTTATTTCTGTCAGGGCAGAGTTAGCTAAGTGGAATTAAATTATCCCAGGATAAAATAATTACCCTCTTGTTTTTGTCTCTGTCGTGAGAAGAATGGGATGGGATTTTTGGTTAGGGATAAAATGTCATATATTCTCATCCCAGCTTTGAGATCAACTTGCTGGATGACATTTGAAAAGTCACATGAACAAAATTTTGAGTTTATTTCTTCTACAACCAGGTGCTTATATAAACCACCTAGTTTCTTAATGTAAACCCACAACTCTGCTTTTCATTCTGGACACCCAACATTCCCAGCACTTGCTATTTCTGTAATTAATTGTATATTCATACAGATATTTGTGACTGAACATTTCAGCTTTATGTTTGCTGTAGGAACTCTCTGGGTTGCCAGGAAAATTAGTGGAACCTAGAAGCATGCAGCATCTTTGAAATAATTCTTTTACTTTTAGTTTCTTTCTGGTTAAATTGGAGGCAATAATTCATATGTCATTGCATTGTTTTGAGGCTTTTAATCAGTTAGAGTTGGGTCCTGCAAGATCCTGAACATCGTTGAGTCTGATGGATATTAATAGCTGATCATGCAGAGCACCTGGTGCAAGAAGGAATCTTAATATTTGCAATTGCTCTGAGATCTTTGCTTTGAGATGCTTTTCAAGTGCTCAGGCTTATTCATCTCTATCTAATGGTAGGAACACACTGCTCTGTCAGTGGGGATGAGCTGGTTGTGCCAATATTCTTTTATTCACTATATGTTTTACTGCTTTTTATCTGATCTTTTCCACTGGCTGCTTCATATAAATGTTTTGGTGAACTCTGAGTGCTCAAAAGCCTCCCTTCTTGCAACACTCCACTCTCCTTTTCTCTGTTTTCTTTTTCTGATACTCTACCTTTTTGCCTTGCTTCTTCAGTGTAGCAAAACAGCAGGCACAGAAATTTCTGTCCTTCAGAGCAAAAGGATTACAAGGGTTATATGTTGCAAAAGTATACATGGAATGAATAATTTCCATTAGAAAACCAGTTTGTTGACTAAGGGAAAATAGCTGGGGAGGAAGGAAAGAGAAGAAGAAGATTTACTTAAAAGTATTGTTCCCTGTTAAATCTTTGTTAGTGTGAACAGCTGATGTCTGTGGGAATTCTCTAAACTCCTTGCCTTAACCATGAATCCCCTCTTCATTGCTTTAACTCCCTGTTTGCCAGTAGATGGGTTGCCTCAGTAGATGGCAGTCTCTTTCCTCAGTCAGTGCAGAGGCCGTGAGCTGGAGCTGCAGGGTGGTCCTGCACTTGCCCTCTTTGGGAGAAGACGAAGCCCACATCCTGGTGAACTGGGCTCAGTCAGGATTGTGCGCAGATTCTGTGGAAGTACGTGTGTTCCACCCCAGTGGGCTACAGCTCTCATTAATTACATCTTGTCTTTCCAAGTTAACAGCTGCTACTTTTTATTGTACCATAAAGTTTGGAGGCAACAGAGACATGAGATCCAAGCTCTGTCTCACTAACAGTAGCTTTACATAACTTTTGAGCCTTGGAGCTGCTATTCATTCACACAGTGGAAATAAAGGTGTGTCAATCCCAACATACTGTCTTTAGCAAGGTGTTTGTCAAAAAATATGAGAAAAAGCCCAAGGAGGTAAGTAATATGGGTAAAACCCTAAGGACAACTGACATATGAGGAGGTGTACTGCTCCTGAGCAAAGCTTCTCCCACAGAGACAGATTTCCTCATGGAAGAGAAGCTCTTTTTTATTTCATTCACATTACGGTAGTTGCAGCAAAAAATTGTAGTTTTTAGTATAACACAAAAACTAATTTACTTTGTATTTTGTGACTAATACTTAATTAAATGCTAATATTTTATTACAATATTTTAGGAAGAAATGAAATCTGGTATGCATTTCTTGTTAAAATATTTTAAAACTTTCAGTCCTAAATTAATGAATTATTTTTAAAAAGTCATTAATGAGACTTAAAAAGAATACAAAATGTATTTTGAAATTGAAATCTGAAATTTGGCTTTTAAGAGAGATTCTGCATGATTTTACTTAAATCCAAGAGAAACTGGTGTGATTTTAAACAAAGCTTTTGGTTTTCTTCATGTTAGCTTGATGAGGCAAGTCGACTTCCAGTCCCAGACACCATCATATGACGACAGAAACTCAATCCTGGAGTGTCCATTAAGGGTCAAATAGTAGGATAGATTTGAAGATAAAAACTCTGGTGGTTGTTTTGGGTTTTTCTAAACTTTACTCTCATCAGCAAGTACAGTGTCCAGAGCACCAATGTGTCTGTGAGACAGCAAACCCATTACTAATTGGGCAGCTGCCTGTTACACCAGCTGGAGTCTGTTAGACCTCTCCAGCTTTCAGTCGCATGCACTGTGTGCCGCAGCAGTCAGGCTTGGAGGGCACAAATACATGAATGCTCCTTGTCTCTCTTCCATTAGTACAGAAGGACACACAGGCCTGAATGGATTAGTTACAGAGTTCACTCCAGTATGTCCTAGCTTATCATAATTTTTGCCCTTTGAGCTTGAACAATAATTTAAAAACTTTAGCTATTAATACTTCTAATTTTGGAGCCTCTGAATACATTCTAGTTGAGTATTTTGCACCCTGCATTTTAACATACTGTATGCTGTCATAGTGTTACTACAACACCTGCTTTGAATTCTTCTCTCTCCTACCTGTCAGTGCATCATTTCATGCTCCACTAAGTGGTGCGAATAGCAAACCCATCTGTTCATTACTCATGTAGCCATTGTGTGAAATATGAATGAAACATTTCATGTCTGAAAGAGTCATTGTCAACTGAGTCCAGCTGGTTTGGCTGTATTCTGCCCAGAATCCAGAGTCCAGTTGCTTCCTTCAGTTGTGCTTACTCTCAGCACAGTACTATTCAAGCAAATGTCTAATCTGTTACTCAAAATCCTCAGTTTATTCACTTTCTCCCCCTTGAACTGTACTTTGGGGTTGAGATCCTGACTAGGACATCTACTGTGGCATGAGGTCCTTCTTTGATTTTATCCTTGAAGGCACAGATAAGTGAATAATATATATGTGTATACTTACAAATGAGGGAAAGAGATGAACTTGATATGTTCTACAGGAAGTTAATGAATGTTTTAAAGAACCTGTTTTTCCTCCTACACTATCTTTACTGAAATAACTTCCATTGCCATCAAAAGTTTTCTCGACCACCTCTAGAGTTCCATTTCCATCAAAGTTATTTGTACCATTCAATGGTTTGGCAGAAGGAATTGTTCCTTGGGAAGCCATCATTGTCAGCACTACAGATCAGATGGCAATGGCTTCTAAAATAGCAGGTTAATATCCCTGTCTGACAGGATTAAATGCTTAACAGTGATTCTTGCTTTTACAGCTATCAGGGTAAGTGATGCCATATGCAATGATAAAGATGTGACATTGTTCAGCCTGTCTTTTGGAGAATGATTAAATGACATGCTTAAATCCTTTGTGGCCTCACAGTCTACAGTGGAACAGAACAGCTAAACAGTAAGTGAGGAACAATGGCTAAGTTACCTACCTAAAATTTATTTTTTACTTAAAAGTTGCAGGCAGAAAGAACAGGACACACTATTTTCATTTATGACTCAACAAACTGACCTCTTGTAAAATCTGTCTCTGGTGCAAAGTTCCCCACACTCCTCATGAAGGCATTCCTCTTTTTGTGGTGGAAAAGTTTGGATGACAATGCATTCAGTAAACCCTGAGCCTGTATAATCTCCCTAGAATTTAGGGTAAGATTCTGTTTTTGAATTTAAAAATCTGAATAGAGTTGTCTACACATGAAGGAAGCAGGAGGAAAAAATTCTTTTACCAAGTCAGTAAAGATCTCATTGTAAGAATCTAAAGTTACCCAGCTTGTAAAGTAACACAGGCTAGGGCTGTTCAGCATTGTGTGCTCGTTGCTGACATCAGATTTAAAAGCAGTGTTTGAAGTGGCAGTTTGGTCTGCCTCCATTTTTTTTTTTTTTGTTGCTAGCATAGAATTAAATGGTTGTCTTGTATGTTGTTAATCATTCCCAATAGGATATTGCAGAAGATAGTGTTGGGAAAGAAAGATCTCAAGTGCTAAAATGGTCATCAAAACTCCAGAGTCAGGATTAGCTGTACCAGTATATTTGGAGAGAGCCTTGGAAGGGTAGACTACTGCTGGTAGATACTTGGGAGCCTCATCCACCACTGACATGCTGATAATCCCATTGATCTGGATTCTGCTACAGGTGTTTAAGGAGCTTCTCTTCATGCTTAAGTTTTTCTCCAGTATGGAGGTAGGAAAAAAGTACTTTAACTTTGGTGTCTTTTGGCTGTTAATCTGTAGTTCCTTAGAGTTCTTCTTTTGAGAATCACGTGTTATTTCACACATAGAAATGATATCACTAACCAAAAATATTAGGAATTTGAGAATTCTTTAACTAAATTTTAATATAAGATTATCTATTTATTTTAAAATGAGAAGTAGCTGTCTGGCATAAACCTTCTTTATCAAGAGCAAAATCTGTGATTCTTCAGCCGCTGTTGTGTAGCTTTAAGAGATCCCCCTAATGGTAAATTAACCCTTATATAATCAGGCAGCTAACAATTTACAGTAGGATAAAATATAACCTGCAGGGTTGCATTATGTGCAGTTTCCAAGCATGTAGGACATGAGCAAGTTTGGGTCAGCCATAATGTTAAAAAATGACTCAAAGTTCAGAAAGCTGGGAAGCTGATGGTGTTTGCTTTGCTTAATAAAGCAAACTGTAAGTCAAACATTTAATCACAGCACTCTGGTAACAGGGGGCCTGTTTTAATACAGCTCTTTTATTGGCCTCTTTCTACTTCAGAAATAATAAAGGCGATCCTGACGGATAAGGTGTTTTCAATGCACGTCTCATGTGGAACTTTTATTTTCAGACACAGGTCTTGTATAACAATATGAATCACCGATGTGAGAGCTCTTCTGATCTATGGTGGTTTTTCCAGTAGGGAAATAACCTGCTGAGTTTATTAATGTTTGTCTAATTTACATCATTAGAGTAATTTTTAAAATAGCTCTGTCTGTTTGCTTTATTGCGAGCACGTGTGTAGGGAGGAGGGATGCCAGAGTTTGAGGCTGCTCATTTCTGAGTGGGGCAGAAAGCTGAGCCTCACATCTTCCTGGGTGCTCCCTGAGCACAGAAAATCTTTGAGGGTTCAAGCTCTGAAGGCCTGCACACCCCTGCAGATGTTCATGTTTCAGTGTGGTTTTCCTGGTTCTTCAACAGACCTTTGTGGCAGCACGAGAAGAGCAGGGGCAGGGGAGGCAGGAGAATGGGGCTTGTGTGCTCAGCAGGGAGACAACACAACACCCGTTTGAGTTTCAAGATTTTACAGAGGAGTCGGTGACATTCCTCTTACAGGTGTTGCACATATCAGCTGGCAAAGGGGGATTTTTGCTGCTTTTTGTGTGCTGGGCATTTGGCAATGCCTGCAGACCTCAGTGGGATTGTTCTTGCACTGCTGGTGGTGGAGAGGGGGCTCAGCAGTGGCCCTGGGGAATGCTATGGTGTTTCTGAAAGGCTTGCCCACCTCCCACACTCTCCTCTCAGGGGTGGATTGCAGGAGACAGTACCATGTCTGTTACTAACACTGTTAGCAGTAATACAGGTGACACCCTTTGGCTGAAAAGACTGATTTGCAGCTCAGACTGAAATTCTGTTGTTATTTTTTTCCCTCCTTGTTCATTCTCAAATGCGAATAAAGGAAAGGAAAAGGTAATAGTACAGTTGGAATCTAGCCTACCGAGTTGTCATCTTTGTTATTCTTTGTCAGTGAAAATCTGGAATCTCTTTGGTTTGCTTGTTATTCTGGGTTTACTGCAATAAGAGAAGAATTTGATCAAGTTGCTATAATTTTTGTGAACTGTTTGCAATTGGTATCTATCTATCTACACATACATAGGCAATATGTGGACAGTTGTGTGTATTTCACTAAAATTGTACTTCTGTTCATTGTAGTGGCAGAACTAATTCAATTCATAGTTTCTGTGACTAAATCCTTTTTACCTGAGTGGGAAAACTTCAATCAATTCTCCAGTCTGAGCTGTGGTGCCTGTTGAGTTTGCCCCCAAGAAGCAGCAAGGTGCTCTATCCCATAGTGCATGCAGCCAGGCAGGTAAAGCAGAGGCTGAGAGTTGGAAAAACCTTGATCATTTCTGTTTCTGAGCTTATATTAAGTTTCTGAGTTAAATTTAACTCTCTTACTAGTACAGTGTTAGACAGATTGCTTGAAGATTTGTGTTTGAATGACTTATTCTCTTTGTGTAAATACATTGCAGAATTTAAGATTTTGAGGTTATTTGGATTTTGGATAAAAAGGAACTCGGAAGGAGCTGTTTAGTCAGGTACACTGGCTATACCTAGTTCTGTATTTGTAGACTGTAGGGCAGAAGTTACAGGCAACATATTTTCTTCTTTTTCCTGGGTAGGAAATTTTTTTCTTTACTTTGTGTGGACAGCTGCTCAGCTGCAGGTAAAAACTGGTATAGTTTATGGGACTGCCAGCTGGAGCCAATTAAAATCTAATGGACCAGTGTTGGCACTAAAATATCTTATTCTGCCCTAGCAATGTAGAGGTTTGCTCTGCTGCTTATACGTGATTTAAAACGTTTACAATGTTGTTAAGGAACAAATTTGCTTACCATTTTGCAAACAAAACCATGTTTGAATTTAAAATCTGACACAGAAATATTATCATTTGGGTCCCTTATTGACATCATGGTTCTACTGAGCATGAAGAGTTGTGATGGAGGGAGTGTCCTTGCCTGATGTCCTCTCCTAAATATATGAGATAGAAGCAGTGAGCTGAAAGACTTGCTTTGGTCACACCAAGGATCTGCTACATACCAAGGAAAAAATGCAGGTCTTAAAAGAATCTGTCTTAGTTCTGCCTCAAGCAAAAGAAACCTAGGGAAAGATGAGGAGCTTGAGTTACAGTATTGGAGAGTGAAAATCATCATTATTGAGAGTAACATGGGCAAAGGGAGACTCGAATCAGGTGTGCCAGAGGGACAGAATAGAGAGTAAGAGCTCAGCAAAAAGAATTGAGTTTTCGGAAAATAATTCAGTTCATTTGAACTGGAAAGAGCTGCTGTTTGTTCTTGAAAGGTATGTTTCAGACTAGGTTCTTTGTGCAAACCTAAAGGCTTAAAAGGTTTTTTTTGCCTTTTCAAAATGAAGCATTTTCAAAGATTGAATTGAAACTTTTTCACTTACTTTTGAAGGTGGGGAGAATTTTTTTTTTTCCCCAAAACATAGAAAGTTCACCAATACTGTGTGAAAAATGGTTCATGTAGGCAATCTTTCTGTCTCAGAAACCTTTCCAGTTCTTTACTTAGTGGTAGTTTACATTAATTTTATTTCATCTTTCAGTGAGAACATTTTATCCAGGGTTTGTGTGATAAGCAGGAACTCAACTGCATGTGATTGTTTCTCCATGTTCCAAAAGATTGCTCAGGGCACAAAAGATACCCTGATAACAGGAACATAAGTAATCCTGTAGATGCATGAAAAAGGAAAGAGATTACTCCTAAGGCCTAATCCTGCAGCATATTGTCCCGTGGTTTCTACAAACAAACAGGCTGTGCATTTGAAAGAATGAGAAATGTGAATAGTGGGCATTTGAAAGTGTCCAATTTCTCTCTTTTGCTATTCATAGGACAGATCTAAGCTGCTTTTAGGCATTTTGTCACTTATTCAAAGATTCATGTATTCAAAGATTGGTCAACTGTTCCCAGTTTTAATCCTGAACTAACCATTTTTAACCCAGAAATGGGTTATTCCATGCCTATGTTCTTATGTGCCACAGGTGGACAAGCTGCTCTAGAGGTCAAAGAGAAAAGAGGATTGGGAGGACAATAAAAAAGCATGAGAAAAAATTCAGTTTAGAGATTATTGTATGGAACAGATTATAAAATGCCTGAAAAACCTCTCTTTAGATGAAGTGCTCCAAAATGTCCAAGGAAAGTCACAAAACCTAGAGTGCATCTAGTGTAATGGTATCTAGAAACAGTTGCTGTTTGTCTTGTTTTAACTTGTCATGGTGTTTCACTGCTTCCTGTGTGACCAGTCTGCTTATGGATGAAATACTTTCCGCTCCTGTTGGCCTACGGGCAGTTACTTGATGTTTTGAAGGAATGCCAGCCTTGGATGGGTTTGTGTTGAGGAGCATTTATTGTTAGACCACTCTGAAGTGAAGATGTGGAGCTCAGAGAAAACTGTCCTCAGAGGAATGAGACTGGGGCCAGGCCTAATTCAATCTTAATTTTAATTCTTTCCATAGTTTTCCTTTTTTTCTTTGGGAACCATTTCTATCTATTTTTGAGACAGTAAGTTAATTAAAACACAGATAATTTCTTAGAGCTTTACACAGTTAAAACTAGGTAGTTCTCCTCCTTGGGATACATTCCGCTCCCCTCAATACTGAAACCAAGGATTACAAGAGAACTGGAGATCACACAGCTACAATTTGGTTCCCAAGCGCAGGATTGAGATGCTCTCATGAAACCATTGCAAATACCCCATAGATGGTGTTATTGTGCCTCTATCAAAGCCAGAGCACTTCTTTTTCTGAACTCGTCAACATGTCACTTAAAATAGACATTAAATTTAATATTTGCAGACACACATCTTCATAACAATAATTACAGCTTCAGAATGTTAAAGAGAAATATATAACCTAATTGGGGAAGGAATGTAGACTTTTTTGGCTGCTCTTCAGGCAGGAGATTTATTAGAAACACTGTAGTATTCTAATTCCTAACCTATCTCTTTTCCTTCAGTTTAAAGTAAGGTTCTCCATTTATCTCTCTTGAAATCGAATCTTTTTAGGTACCATTTTTTTAGAGAACATTTTGGAGGAAAAGGAAAAAGAAACCAATCCAAACCAGAATATGGATGAGGCTGTAAAGAACCCTAGTAGGGATTCTGACGAGTTGGCATATCTCCTTCCACATCGATAAATTTGTCACTGGTGAAATTGTTTATTCCTTCGCAGTATGATTTATGCTGGACCTTTTGTTCTGCTTATGTGGACCTATAGCTCATCCTCAAACAGTAGAAGATGAACTCTGACTAATAGATCCCAGTGATTGTCCTACAATTTATGCGGGATCAGTGTTTTAAAAGGGTAGTGTGCATGACTTAAGTAGAATTTGAGTATATAGCCATGGTTTGTCCTTTGCTGTCAGCAAAGCCATCCTAAGTTCATTTCTTTAAAGAAGCTCCAGGCCAAATGTCAGGAAAAATTAAATCAAGCAGTGATGTAGTCCCACAGGGAAAATGTATTTCAATTGTGAGGTATTCATGGGTATAATATGTCATCCTGTAGTCTGTGACTGTTGGGTGCACTTATAGGCAATGTGGCTTCGTAATTGCCCCTTGTTAAGAAATTTGGGTATGATAAAAAATGGCCTGTCAGGGAGAGAGACAGTTTTGTTAATTTTATGTATGAGACCTTCATCAAAATTGGAATGATGTGTGTATGTAGCAGAAAATCCTCTTTGTAACAGCATCTTTTATTAAAGAACATAGTTTTTGTCTTCCACAAAGGAGATACCATAATGTTTTAGAGCTTTGGTTTCTGCAGTCTGAGGAAAAAGTTGGACATAAGCTCCTTATTTTGCTCAAACAACACAATTTGTCCTTCCAGAGGGCAAGTGTAAGCAAAATTTCCATCTTCCCAACAGATGTGGGACAAAGCTAGGCTTGTTGGATCAGCCTGAATCCAAAACTGGAAAGAATTAATTCTGTCTTCTGTAGTTTTGTTTCTGTAGAGAATTTCTTCTTTTTCCTGGCATATTCTAAATAAAACAAACCAGACCCTACAGTTCAGATTATTCTTTATGCAGATACCTGACCCAAGAGCAAAATTGAGGAGATCTTAGTTGGAGGCCTGGTGAGCTGAGATGGAGCCACAAGCTGCCTGTCCATGAGACACTTCCTTGCCCATGCAGTTGAATTAGCATATTCTCTCAGCTTCTCTGGGGGAATAGGGGCTTACAGTGGTTTTCTATATCATCTTTAATTACAAATAGGTAACTCGGTGGTATCAATAGCCATAAGCACTCATGTGTAGCATTGAAGCATCCATGTCATTCTTAGCCCTGTTATTTGATTACTGTAAAGCGTTGCATGTGGAGCACACAAATAATTTAGGAAGAGGATCTTTTCAGATGCAAATAGATGCTTAAATCAGAAGAAGCTGATGCACATTTGATAGCAGCATCCTTCCAGAATGGAAAGTTTTATCACCTATTAGATCCTTACAGAACAATAGACCTGATCTCTCAGCTGGACAAAATCATCGTATTGCTTTGGGCTTTAGCAACTCTCTGAGTTAATGATCTAACCCAGTATTGCTCCTATATCTGAGGAAAAGGGTGATGAAGCCATATTTCATAGATTTATTTTAAGGATGTGAGAAGTAGAAGAAACCAGATTTTGCTTCAGCTTGTAGTTACCCTAAGTCCAGAAGAGGTGAATTAAAAACCCGAAGTAATTTTAAACAGAGCACTCGCGTTATTTCACAGTAACACTTTCCTAGCCAGCAGCCTAAAACCAATGACAGAAAATGAATGAATCACAAGAATTTCTGAATAGTTTCATTGTGCTGTAACACAATGCAGGAGATGTTCTGGGTAAGGAAATAGGTTCACAGTTTTGAATAGGAAAAAACCCTCATGTAGTTAACCCTTTAGAGTCTGCTGCAGGCAGGAAAATTAAGGATGAGCTGTCATCAGACAGTTTCATCTGGCCCTTGCATGTCTGGCAAGCCAGTCCTTTTATTGAACATTTTATTATTTATGACCTGTTTTCAAAATAGGTCTTTTCACATCAGATTCAGCTTTATCACTTTTATTTTTGGTGTGGATTTGTTGAACTAAAAAACCCATCTAAAGGAAGACACCAAAATTTTTGTTGCATTCTTTAGTATTCATTCTTCAGTGTCTTAGAAGAATCATGAATTACTTGAGTTCTCTTAGGACTAAAGTACTTCAGGATACAGTTAACCAATGCCTCTTCACTGGAAAGGAACTTGGTTCACAGATCAAAGTGCATCTTTCCCATAATAGTGAGCAAAAGATTTTAATCAAGCTACCCATATGACCATAAAGAGACCATCTCTTTTCCTGAGGAGTCAAGGCTGATTGTGAAATCATTGAATCTTTCCGAAGTGCATTTCATTACAGTGGCTTTCCTTTGTTGTATTGGTGGAATTTGTTGTATTGCTTGGATTTAGGACTTTTTCCCAGGTCATTTCAAGTGTCCAGCCTCAGTGATTCTGTGCCACCCATAGACATCTGTTTTAACTATTTAGATTTCTAATAAAGATGTTACATAAACCATACATTACTAACAGGAGGGAAGCATGTTTGTTGATTAATTTCTTATATAAATCCTTTACCTATTTCTTATATAAATACTTTCCTAAACATCGGCACTGCCTGTTTAGACCAATACCTTCTGTTCACAGCTCTTGGGTTGAGTAAGCATTCATTCCCATTCTTTCTTCCCCAGGGTCTCCTTTGTTTGGTTTCATAGCAGTTTTCCTATCTTTGATATGGCTGCTTGCAGTATTTTTCTCCTTTGTTTTGTCTTCTTTCCAGTTATTTCCCCCTTCCTTCACTGGAACAAAGATTATTATTTTTTTTTCTAGGTAATTGATTTTCTCAACTTTTTTCCTAGTTCCCTCTTTTATTTTTTTTAGTATGTTCTTTCTATTTTTGTTTACGGAGAGGTTTTTGCCTCCATCTTAATTATATTTTATGCAGGTAGTTAAAATATATTTCCCCCTTCTACGTTCATTATATTGGACATGAGATTGTGCTCATAGTAGCTGTTACCTCTTGTACAGTTGATCAGCAACACCTGCAGGTTATTTCCTTCCTTTTTAGAGACTCATTCATTCCCTACTGACCCTGACTTAGGCTCCTGAGAGATTGAAGCTCTCGCTGAATCTATGAGAAAAGGTTTGTTAAGAAACAAAGAAAGAGTATTCTGTAATTGGTAAAAGAAGCAATCTTTGCTGAAGAAAATTGAAGACAGTACAGTTGTGAGTAATTGTGATTCCTAACTGTTCTCCTTTGACAAAGCAATTTATGTAGATTTTACCAAATGATGTTCTAGTGAGGAGAGCACGGCCCAGAGCCCACCTGTGCTGCAGATGGCAGTGGGGACTTAACCAGCTCCTCTCAGGTCACGGAGACTGAGCTTTCCAGGTCTGCAGCTTTCTATTTCTTTGCATTTAGCCTTTGAAAAGTGTGGTTAAATTTTTCAGACTCATTTATGTAGTTTGGTGCATAATGATAGATGTGCTTTTTTACAGAAGCCATTTGTAGCACAATGGTTATGTTACACTGTTATTTCTAAAGACTTCAGGGGTTCTTTTCGGGCCATATGACTCACAACTTTGAAGTCACTGAGCAAAGGGTCAAGCCCTTCTTCACTCAATAGATGCTTTCAGCTCCAAGTGCTACTAGTACATTCAGGGCTAAAACTCTTGTTATTGAAACAGCTGTAGCTTCAAAATGTGAAGCTGCACTAACGCTTCATTTCCTGCAGTGAATCATTTTACTTATGAAAGTATAAAAGCCAGGGACATTTAGGAAAAAAAAAGACAGAAATAGAAAGAAATAAACCTTCAGTGCTCTGAAATGGATCTTTCCCCCACCCCCCCATTGGATAAGTTTATCCTATCACAGCAGTAAAATGCAATGATATGGAATAATTATATGCTCCTAAGCTTTTCCAATTGATCTACTGTTGTGAAAATATATTCAGTAAATTCACCTGAGTGACTTTGGACAGCAAAACACAAGGACATTATGAATAAAAGAAACACTAATTTGGCTGATACAATGGAGTATTGTGACCACGGGAACATAATTGTCAACCTCTATTCTAGATTAGAGTAGGTTTGTTGTCAGAAAAATCGGTGTGTGGTTCAGAAGGTGACCTCAGCGATTACTTGTGGGCTTTCATATTTATTCCCTCCCTCTACTTTCTGTTCTTAAAATTTAATTTTGGATTGGAAAACCAAGCTCGCTTCTTCCTGTTACTGATAGCAGGAAAGTGATTTTATTTATCTATCTATTTATTTAATCAATCATTTATTTATTTTTTGGCAAAATTTTCTGGGGGAGGAAACAGGCAAAATAAAGCCTAGATTTCTTCTCCTGATTTGCTTTCTGATACTGCTCATATTTAAAATATAACTTAGTTTTAAAAATACTCAGATTTAAGGGAGGAGATACTTGGAAAAAAACTCCCATGCCATTATTAGTGATTTGCATCTGTCAGTAACTGCATTTTGAAGCAGCACTATATTAGCACTGTGAACAATGAAAACAGAAAAACACAATGTCATAGATAAGACTATTACTACTCATTACTATTCCCCCGTTTTCCTGGAAGTATTCATCTTCTGCATTTGTCAGCCATACTTTAAATATGAGGTAAAAATTGTTTAAATGTTTGTCAAATGGGGATGTAGGAGTTAGGAAATGCTGTAATGACAAGTTATTTCAATACATGAGGTAATATATATGCTTTGTAATATACACAGAGTTTGATATTATTAAGATATTACTGCAGAATTAACAGATTTCAAAGGACACTATATAACAGCCAACGAATATAATATATTGCAAATAAGGTCATCTTGTTGTACAGCTAGAAGTAATAAATTTATAGTGCTCATGATTTTTTTTTCTGTATACATTTATCCTTCAGTGGCATTTGAATGTTTTTCTTTGTGTATTAAATCAGCAGAAGAACTTACAGTCAAAGATCAGAAACAATAAAAATGGAAAATGAAGAAAAGAAAGGAGGGAAAGTGCATTTCAGAGGCTGGGTTGTAGAGGAGAAAATGCCTTCAAAAATGTATATTTATGTATTTTAATTTCAAAAGTATAATTTTAATGAGGGACTGTAACCTGCCCAGATACAGAGCTCCTTTAACAAAGAGAAAAGCAACCCTTTCATACTTTGAAATTTTGTACTATTAAAAGTTTGAAAATTTCAAAATAGAGTTTTACATTTTGTGGGTTTATAATTAAGTGTTTGAATTTTAAATGCCAATTTCATCTGTCTGCCTCCTGTCTTTTGACTTCACTACAAGAAATGAGAGGATGTGATAAAAGAAGGAAAAAAACTCAACTACAGGGGAGAAAAAAAAAGAGATCATAAGTTTTGTCAAAGAAATTAAACAAAATCTTCATACCTCTCTTCCAAAATGTTGAGGTTTTTTTCCCCGTGTTTTTAATATGGAGAAGTCAATTTTTGTCTACAAACATCTACTTTGAAAAAGAAAAACCTGACTACTTTTATTTGTTAAATTATTATGGTAGAAGTGAGCATTTTGAAGGTTTTTGAATGGTGTGACAACTATAATTACCCACACAGGGAATTAAGAGCAGAGGGATCTTCAATCCCATTGTCAAAGACATGGCAAGAACATTTGGCTGGAAACTGAAGTAATAAAAATTCAAGCAGAAGGTAAAAGAACAGGTTTTTAACTTGTGTGTGTGTGTGTATCTGTATGAACTTTTGCAGAGCTAATATTCAGAGTAGCTGAAGACGTGGGGAGATGGGAGAAGAATATTGCTTATTTTTTCTTGGCTCTATATCACTTCGAATGTAGTGGCAAGAACCAGGGTAGTGTTACAGATTTGTAGACTAGGATATGTAGTTCCCATTCATTAAATTACAGAGATCATGGCTATGCAGAGGATGAAGCAAAGTAATTTTAGGCTCACAGCATCAGGTGGGGAGATTGAGACAGCAATATGTGACCAAGACAGGAACCTGTTTTTTGCCAGGGTCACCTGCAGTCGGCTCCAGCTCCTGGTTTCCCCAAAATTGTGCCTGGGTGATGGAGCAGCCAGGGCAACATGCTGTCTGCTGGGTTCCAAGCCTTCCCAAAGACAGGGGAAGGGCTGTTGGGCAGAGCTGAGACTGTGACTCTGTGCCTACTCAAGACTTGCTCTTGGAAGGAGACAGGAGACTGTTTAGTGAATTTTTTGCAATCCCAGTGGATGAGCAGAAAGTAGCATCAGGTTAACTTGCATGCTCCAAAAGAATTAATGACTTGAATCTTGATAGATCAGAGGGTTTGTGCAGGATTAGTCACCACTAGTACTGGGCCATGAGGAGTTAAATTGTTTTCCCAGAGTCTCAGAAAGGAGTGGAATCGAAGCCAGCACTTGAAGCCAGGATTTGAAGCCAGGTCCTGTGGATGGGCAATGAAGCTCGGCTCCCTTTTCATGGGGTACAGAGCAGCTGGGTAGAAACATCTGTAATATATGAATTCAGAATATCTGCGCAATTAAATTGTAGCATTGATCCTTTGGCAGTGGCATTTAAGACCTCTGTGGACTAAGGCAGTCGGACTTTAGTAGATTTTATGTTTTCTAAATTGATATTGTAATCATGTTTTCACTGCTTAAAATTTTTCCCCTGAAATACCAACATTTGATATTCTTCCTCCATCTGTCTCTGTTCAGATTTGAATGGTTTTTGAGGTAAATTTAATCTCTCTGTTGCATCATTAGATTCAACAGCTTCTCAGAATTTCCATCCTGAGCTGTGTTACGGAGGTCTTTGTAACTCATCCATGTACTAGTGAAATTTGGACTTAAATGACTAAGATGTGAGTGGTTTCCCCCCCTGTTGCTTATGGGTAATTAAAATAAATTGGTATGGAATGTATTTTTAAGTTTGAGGAAAACCTAATGTTTAGACAGGGAATTGCTTAGGAAGTTGGTTTTTTGCTGCTTACACTTAGAAAACGCCTGCCTCATTAGCGCAGATTGCAGTTACTGTTAATTAGTCCATGTAAAACAAACCAAGGAGATTGCCTAATTCTTTTCTAAATCTCACCTTTTTTAAACTGGTGTTATTCCAGCTTCTGTTATAGAATTACTGTAGATTTACACTTAATGAGTACCATGACATCCTGAATAATGCTCTCCAAGTCAAATGTGTTTCTTGTTTGGTAAAACCTGAACTCTCTGATCTTCAGTTGCACTGAGTAGTATCTCAGGTCAAACAAAGGTATAGCTCATTCCTCCTGTGTTCTTCAGGCACCTCTGTTTTACTCCAGGTATTAACTGCTGTAAGCACTCTATGCCCAGAGGGTGCAGATTTACACAGCTGCGTGCCCTCTTAGATGCAATTCATTTAAGCTATTTGCTGCAGTGACACATAGAGAGGTAAAGTGTTGACCTAGGGCTTGTGGAAGCGTGGTGTCTGAACTCTGGCTGGCACCTAACTCAAGATATCCTCAGTTGGAATAATTTCCAACTTTTGCTATGATCGACCTTATTTGTTCCATCTCATTAGTCTTTTGAAATCTAGGTATGCACAGTGTGTACCTTAAGGACATTAAATCAGCTTTTGAAGTCACAGCTTAGCAATCCTGCCTTGTGTGTTCCACGTGTTCCTCGGCATTACTAGCCCTGTGCTCTAACCAGCTGAGCTAGTTCACCAGGAATGAGTAGAACAGAGCTAAAGGATATGAAGACAAACAACCAAGTATGGTAATTTAAAGTGTTTTGAAACAAATTGCTTCCTGCACTAGGTATGTCTGGGAGAGATCTGTGGTGTGCTGAGATGGGCAGAACCCGGACACACTGATGCAGATTGCACAGTATCTTTTACTATGCCTGACATCCAGGAGGCAATGAAGGACCATTAGAAATTAGAATCAGAAATTAAAAGTGTAAGTAAAACCCTTTATATGCTTCCGTTCACAATGTAGAAGGAAGGCACCTAAAGGGAAATCTACTTCTTTTTACCAGAAGGATTTTAAGTAAGAGTAGCAGTAATAAGGAATGAACCCCAAATATTTGTTGTGTTGAAGCGGGAGCTAGCCTGTAGCATTGGTGCCATTCTGCTGCAGCCAGTGCCTCTGTTTCTTATCACTCTGAAGGGTCCTGCAGGCTCAGGAGGTCGATTGTCAGCAGTCACATTCTGAAGCTGCATTTCTTCAGTTCTTTTGTGCTGCTTGATGTTTGCTTACAAAAATCTCCCACATTCAATGTCGGGTGAAATGTTGACTCATCTGAAATCTTCAGAGCCAGCATTTGATGCCAGGTCTTTCCAGTGCTCATGCTTTCTTCTCCTCTGGGAGGGATTAGGGATACTTCCAAGCCTCTGTACAAGACCTGAAGATGAGCCCTTCCTTTCCACTCCAATTCCATGGGATGGTTATTCAGGAATAGTCCTGATATTGTCAGAAATATTTACTGTATATGCTTTTGATCTTATGCAAGCATAAATAACTTTTGTTTTTTGTTTTTCCTGTTGTCAGTGAGTTGCGTGCACATAGTGTAATCCAATATGCAGAGAAGTAGGAAGTCTCCAAAGTGCTTTTGGTTTTTCAATAATTTTAAGCTTTGCAAATAAAGTAACCTATGGCAGATGTCTAGTATGACGTGTCTGAGTAGAAAATAACAATCATTATGTATCACTATGTCATAGTTTCTGTGTTTGTTCAGAGCTTGGCAGTAAGGAATGTTCTGGTTTGGTTTTTTTTTTTTGTTGTTTTTTTTTTTTTTTTTTTT
>WEIT01003781.1:108017-119095 GCA_013389985.1 Dryoscopus gambensis
TTTTTGTTTAATGCTACGGTACAGGCAAGAGTTGAAAAAGCACACTTATTTGTTTCAAGTTTCAGAGGAGAGGTAGGAAAGGATACTTGTTGAAATAAGAAATTAAAGAACTGTATGGGCTGGGACCATGAACCCAGTTTTCTTCTTGCTTAGACTGGTCCAGCCATTGTCTTGCATGACTCATCAGCACATGCACATCTATTGGATCCACGACATTGTACTTCTGTACAAAACTGGAAAAGAAAAAGGGCTGCTGCCTTTGGTGGTGGTCTTCTGGTTTGCTGAGGTATTGATAGGTTTGCTGAGGTATTGATGGGTTTGCTTGCCAGACTCCTTTTATTGAACTCACTGAATTAACGTGCAGAATGCAACGGGCTACATAGTTGCTTTGTGCTTGACTTGGTCTGTTTTATGAGAGAATAAAGACTAGTGGCTGAATTAAAACAACCAAACCTTTGAAGAGATATTCAGTATCTTCAATTAAAATCAGCGATTTTGTAGTGCAGGCCTGCCTTAAGCTGTATATTTTTTCTGTCAAATGAGTGGCACCTTTGCACAATACTTAACAGATAGAGCTGTGTGAAAGAAGATGCTTCCTTTAAGCATGAAGCAGAGAAGCAGGAAACTGTGTTTGTGGTGATGTATCAGTTCAGCTGCAGTCTCTCCCTACAGACTGAGAAATGTTATTACGTGACCTCTTGGTGAGAGCAGTTATCATTAAAATAGTTAAATTCAATATGGCTCAAATCAAGACAGAGATTTTAAGCAATAGTCAGAAAGGGTCTTTGCTGCTGCTGTTGTTATAAGTGTTTATGACTAAACAGCTTTATATTTTAGATGAAAACAAATCCAACCATTCATATCAAAAAAAGCTGCTAGAAATACAAAAACTATGGATATGATGTATTAAAAGTGACTAATGTCTTATATTTAAGTAACTCAAATACCGCTTGAATGTCTGTGGAACAGACAAGTGCCAAAGAACCCAAAGCTGCACAAGCTTATCTTAGTTTCCTACTTGAATTGTTTTCTCTGTTTATCTTGAAAGCTGATATATTTTTGTCATTGACATCTCTGTATTACCAAAATATTTTAGATAACAAGTTCTAACTTGATTTGTGGAACTTGACTGTATTTCTTGGTTTTGCCACTTCGTGTGAAGCCTAAACTGCAGATAGGTCAAAAATGAATGAAAGGATATTAACTGTCCCTTAATATTAACCCTGCATATGGATATTACTGGGGAGTCCAGTGACAGCTGTAGCTCTGGGGACTTTTGGTGAAATAGGAAATTGAAATCAAGAGATTCTGTAATTTGGTTTAGCCTGAGGCAGAAAGCAGTAATATTTCTGAGGTCTGCTGGATTGCCACAGGAAATTGGAACTGGGCTCAGTGCAGCATTGAAGGTGACGGGTGTCATTGTCAAAATCTTTCCTGCACTCTTAGGAGAGGTTTGAAAGAACTCAGAGACTGGATAGAGGACGTGCCAGTGGGGCAGTGATGGGAAGATGTTGCTTTCTCTGTATGCATTTTTAATTTGTCCTATGTCATTTATTGGTATCACTGTTTTGCATTTGATATGGTGGAGCAACTCTTTTCAGCTTTATTCAACTTTTTCAAGGTAACTTACTTCAGTCTGTGTACTTTCTGTCTGACAAGTGCCATGAGTTGGCAGCCTAAGGAAGAGGTAGCCGGAGGTGGGGGAGTTTGGTAAAGAAAATACAAGAATTTGACTTCAGTGTGGAAAGAAACACCAATAATATCTTGATCACTGCATTTTTGTAACTGATTTGACACAGATAATTGGTGACTGGAGCCTACTAAAGCAATGTGGTCACTTCACACAGATGATCTATATATATATGCAAGACAACATTCTCCTTCCTACACACTTTCTTCTTTCTCCCTTTCTTTCTCATCTATTTTTCTTTTATTGATTCTCCTTTCACTGTTACATGACATCAAGGAATGACATTCACATTGAAGGTTTTTTGGAATTTGGTTAAAAAGGTAGAGAGTTTGGCAAGGCAGACAGAAGATATGTGTGTGGCAGATGTTTTCTTCTGCCGGTGAGCTTGGCTCCTGAGCTTTTGTGTATATCAGAAATATAAACTCAGATCTGACTTGGCAAAGAGCCACTAGCTCTCAAGCAGCTGACTTGAAACCTCAGGACAGAAATCTTCCTGGTTTCCTATCAGCTAGAGCTTTGAAATGTAAATTAGTTCATATTGATTTTGTGTATTTGTGTGAATGTGTTCATACCTACATACTTCCTTCTGCCTCCCGCCCCCTCCACCCCCTCTCCCCCAAGTATTTTAGAATTCTCTTTTCTGTAATTTCCCTTTCCTTCTGTTCTGTCCAAGGCTTTACTACCCTTCAATACATACAGGATGTTGTGGAATAAAAATCTGTGTAGAGGTAACACCTTAAACCGGCAGTCAGCCCTTTGCCGGCTGTGTGGTTAGACACACAGACCATTTGAAGTCCCTCTAGTTTGAAGAGAAAACCAGCTTCAGAGGAAAGATAATGTTTAAGAAATAAAACTCAACTTTCAAGGACTGGGGCATAGGTTGGATGCCATTTGGATTTTTTCATCTTATCCTTTCTAAAATTTTCCAGTTTTAGGTCAAACCCATGCTTCTTGCAGAAATCCAGCAACTTCAAAGTCATTCTGCTGACAAAAGTTTCACAGCTTGGGCTGAAGTTTCTGATATGATGGAAACTGCTGTGGGCTTTGAGACCTCATGGGGTGTTCTAGCCAAAATGCTCTTGTTCATTAAAAATTGAAGTTAAGAGCTAAAAGCAAACCACAGGAAAGGATATGTAATGTTTTTAAAAGACGAAAATTTTAAAATTAGTGTATTCTATTCTGTTTTCTCAATGTTAAAAAATGTCATGCAGCATTCAGAACAACTCATTTTACTATTTCCGTAATTTTTTTTTTATGCTGGTGGCATCTACGTGTTCCACCATCAGTTAGTACCTTGTCTCTTACAGAAATGAACCAAGAAGCCATTGTGATTGAATAGATTTGCAGTCTAAATGTGCAAGTATTAGCAGCAGACGAAGGAAACATTGGTATCTCCTTTTTGTAAATGAGGTATATGCACAGGGAAATTCAGTAATTTGAGTTTACATAATCTGCATCTGCTCAAGACCTGGATCCCTAGGAACAGAGGCCACATTTTGCAAAATCTCTGAAAATATGAATCTATTTTGTATGATTGGGTGTGCCATTGAACAAGTCAGAATTATTTAAGAATCACATAGAAGGTGGCCTCCCCAGTATAAATCTCCCCACAATGTAATTTAATTGTTGGTATTCTAAGCCCCATTTCACTGAAAGAGAACTGATAAAGAAGTGAAGCAGGTTTTCTACAGCATTCCCAAACCCGATATCCCAGAGAGCAGTCATAAGGCTAATGCAGGATTTCCCTTGTTTCACAATAGTTCACACGCTTGGCATTCACCCCTGAGCCATGAGCAGCATCAGTCTTCATTTCTAAATGCCACTGATTAGTTAAAAGGCAGGTACATGAAAGAGTGCTACTATATGCTTATATGTGATCAAAGCAACTATAAAATTCTACCACTATGCTATATTAATAAAGAAAAAAATTAAAAAAAAGAAGTTGTATCTGTTAGTACTGAGTTTGTCCAGGTTCAGGCTTTAAAAAATTTGAAATTTGGGTCCTATCTAGCCTTGTAGTCCTATGTAGAACTAAACCATATAATATTGTAATATGATAAATACAACATTATTTTACCTTGTGATTTAATTTTTTTTGAATTTATTCTTATCTGCTTGCAAAAATCAATCCTTTTTTTACTGTGAGCTCTGTTAATTGATCTCAGATTTTTATACAGTAGCTTTTGGTTCCTAATATTTCACTGAGTTGGTTTTGAGACAAATTAAATGTACCTTTTTGAGAGCAGTTTTCCTTTTTAGTTAATCATCTTTGACTATATAGCAGGAATTGTCTGAATGCTGCTTTATGCACTAAATGTTTAGTTCATTTAATTTCTTATTATAAAAGCACTTTCTGGAACAGGATTGGCATTTTTTTCAACAATACAAAAATATTCTGTATCATTATGAAAGTAACCACTTGGAGTGCTCTAAGTAATGCACATACATGGAACAAAACTGCACTTTATTACAGATTTTCAAATGAAAAGTAGCTGCATGTCAATTTAAAATAACTTTTAACTTCAGTAGAGTTTCTCAAGATTTATACATGTATAATTGAGAACAAAATGCAGCTTCATGTATACATCTAATAATGCAGCAGCATTGCAGGAGAGATAAATCTAAACTTTATTGCTGTCTAATAAATTATCTGGTAAGCACTACAATTAAACTACAAACCAGTTCATTAGTTGCAGGCGGCATCACTAAATTGGGTCTAATGGAACCTATGTAGTTGCAGAATGTGAGTGTCTGATTGTGAATATTATTCCTGTGACAGCAACAGTTAATTCAAATAATGATAGAACTTTATTGAATGAGGATGTGTAACAGAATTAGCAAGAGCAGGTTTGCTGAATAATTGGTTCTTTCTTGGTACAGTAAGTCATTGATTTCTATTCTCTTCCTTTCCCTCCTTCCTCTTACAGCTGTAATCATCAATCTGGTCATACATGCACAATGTCCTGACACCTCAGCTACAGCTGCTGTAGCAGTCTGGTGCCTAGCAGAACAGGGCAGGCCTGGCAGAAGATATGCCAGAACAAATCCAGCACCAAGCCCGCAGGCATGTGGTCCCAGGGGTGCAGGTGGTGAGAGAAAGTGAGGGAAAGCTCACAGTGTTGAGGAACAACCCCCCCGCTGTGCTGCAGCCAGAGCTGGGACAACTGTGGGGGTTCTGCCTCAAAGCTCTTCTACCTGCTCCTCATTGTTTTAAGAAATGAAGTTGCAGCCTAATGTACTGCTTTCCAAGTGTAAAGTGATGTGTCTGCACTGCAGATCTGATGTACTTGTTTTCTTTGTTCACTTTTCCTTGATTTGATCTGTTGCTATTTTGCTTACAGATCAAACACATTGTTCTTTTCCCTTACAGTGTGAATACTCATCCATTTATATATACATGAGCCATGGCAGAGTGTGTGCTTGCATAGGAGCTCAGGAATGTATACATCTATACATAGCTCATGCTACAATGTTTGCAAAGCTATAACATCACAGTTTCCCAGCAAATGCTTTCTGGGCGTGTAGCATCATCTAGTACATAATCCTGCTTAATATATTTCTTTAATAGCACTGGAATATGGCTTGTACTGCCAGATTTAAATTGAAAGTAGTTACTGTAATAGCCATATTAAGAAGAAAGGTAAAATATGAACTAAACCACTGGAGACAGTTGGTTAAGATGTGGCTTGATAGGCAGGTGTCCAAAGATCAGATGTAGCTCTAGACTCTGTATTAGGATAAGTCAATTTTCTTGTACATTTCATTTTTTTCTTAACATTTCTCAGAAAGTTTAGATTTGGAGCTATATTTAGTCCCTCAAGGGCCCTGCTTTGATTTTGTTTTCGCATGCTGAAAGCTTTGATTGGACCTGCGTGTTAACTTGCCATCACTTCAAGGAAGTGTTACATAGATTCATCAGTACTCATCTTCCCGTGCCCTGACTCCCTGATGTGTTCTGCAGCAAGTGGGTGGAATGACAGCTCCCTGCTGCTGATGCCACTGCAGCCTGTGCACTCCTCTCACACACAGATTCTGTTTTTTAATGCCATATAACTGCATTTAAGTGTTCAGAAATTTGGGACATCTACTTTGCAAGCTCTGACAGCGCCGAAACAAGGCTCCTGAATAATTTGTAAAAATAACATTTTTCATAGGTCTCCATACACTGGAGTGACAGGTACAGGCTGTGCAGGCACAAAGAAAGCTGTACCTTTTCTATGTGCTCTGTGTCACATCCTCACCAATATTGTATGTTCTGGGATCACAGATGATTCCACATGGATTCTGGGATTCCTCTAATTTTACGTTAACCTTTTGGGTTCTAATTTCATAGAATAATGAAATATTGACCCAAACAAGGGATGTAAGTGTCCACAGAGCTGGAGGAGAGATAGAAATGATTTAAGTACTACACACATTTTGGTTCCTCTTTTACTAGCATGCAGAATTTTTATTGGATTTTAGAGAAAGTCAGCCTTTTTAATCTGCAGTCTGTAGGATCCTTGCAGATGCTTTGCAAATACCTTTGTACTCCAAGAACTCTGGACTGATCTTCTGCCAAAATCCAGGAGGTGTTCTGCTTTTTCTGATAAAGCAGGCAGTCTTTGCTTGGTATCCTGTCAACCAGGATCTAGAGTAGCATAACAAAGTATGTGCTGCTTTATTATAATCTTTAGTGATTAGATAGCATTTAAAATTATTTCCAAATGGTAAACTCAGTCGCAGTTCCTCATTATGGCCCCTAACGAGACAGGATTAGGTACAACAGATTAAAAGCTCAAAACCTTGTTTAAATATTACAAAATCTGAAGACTTTCTCAATCTGTAACTTTATGCCTTGATTCTGAAAAGAATTGGGCATATATTATTTATATCGTGTGCGGACTTCTGTCATTCTTCCTTTCCACCTTGGAAAGGTTTTTTAAATGACAATGATTTTCATTTTGTAATAATTTGTAATATACTAAAGAAAATCTGACGTTTACCCTTTGGCAGCATTTGGATGCTACTAGAGAGCTTCAGCTTTGACTCTGGACATTTGTGTTGATAATCAGTTGCTGTTTAAACAGGTGCTCAATAGAAAACAGTTTTCAACTACTTCCTTATGGACCTTGCCAGTGCTCACTGCAGCATCCTGTTGAGGAGTGCTGCCAGGAACCACTGACTCTGTATTTTAATAGTTTACATACAAGCATTAGACCATTCTTCACACCAAATTCTCTTCATGTTTCTAGTTTTGCAGCTAATAAAAGCTGTAAATGAGCAGATTCCCATTTCTTTTGAAAGTCATGGATTTGCCTACATTTGCTTGAAGTTTAGTCTTTTCCTTCTGGAACAATAATAGATGCAAATTCACTAACAATAAGATACCTGAAGGAGGTTTTAGCCAGGTGGGGTTGGTCCCTTCTCCCAAATAACAAGTGAGAGGACGAGAGGAAATGGCCTCAAATTGCACAAGGGGAAGTTTAGGTTAGATCCTAGGAAAAGCTTCTTTGTGAAAGAGTTGTCAAGCATCGGGACAGGGAGCCCAAAGATGTGGTGAAATCACTATACCTGGAGGGATTTAAAAACCATGTAGATGTGGTGCTTTGGGACATAGTTTAGTGGTGTTTTTGTATCTGCATTACTTGTTGGACTTGATAATATTAAAAGTCTTTTCCAACCTAAATGAAATCATGGAATGGCATGTTATATGCAAACCTTACAGCAAATCACTAATAGGCAGTTCCTGAAAGATTTTTAAATTTAATTCAACATTTCCTTGCTGGATTAGCTTTCATCTCCTAAATCAGTATAATGAAGGTTTACCTATAAAGTTGTATATAAAATAATATCATATAAAGAATAATGTGTGTAGTTGCTCTTTGACTCTTTGATAATTATTATCAATGGTAATCCTTAAAGATCCAAAAAGCTTTGTGAAAGAGTTATTTTAGAGCTCTGCTGTGTTTATCCAACATACTCTAAATATAGTCTAAAATTTACTTTATTTAAGAATGAGTAAAAAGACACAGATATGTTTAAATGGATTCATATTCTTCCATGCACAGCTGTATATTTCTTAAAAAACAGTTGCATCAGTTTAATTTGCATTTGAATGTTTACTTATGGAAATTAAACTTATCTGAGTCAGATATATTTTTTAAGGGCAACTGCATGTTGTTCAATGATGCAGTTTGAAAGTACATTGTATATGGTACAGACACAACTGAGTGTGGAATGACTAACTGGAAGTTAAATTGATTTTAACCACCTCTAGGAATGCTTCATGTAAGTATCCACACAGAATGGTTGGTAAGTGGCAACTTCTTAAGTGATTGTAACTCCCTGACTCTCAATAAGTGCCGGTATCTTCAGGAGAAACTCAGGGCTCAGACTTGTAATCAGTTTATTAAAGCTTAATAAATGACCTTGCATCAGCTGAGGCACAACAGTGAAAGCCCAGCAACATAATCTACCTTAAATCTCAGTGTAAGAGGTTTGAGCTCCATGGGATTACCTGCCTGTGGGCTGAGTGTGCATAAGGATAACAGAGTTGTGGTAACGTGAATTAGAGATGACAGTGAAGTGTGTTTGGATAAGTGTTTGTGTTTTTCCTGATGCATTAAAAAACCTCAGTGGATTACAGCCACCAGTATGTAAATGAAGCACCTGTAGTACAATTCTTCCAGTGGTACTGCCCAAGGCCTGTAAATTAATTATATAGGTATTAGAATTTTCTTTGCAAGTTCCAATAAGCTTGTGATTTGATGTTTAAGTTATATACCTTACTGTTTTTCAAAAATGTTGAACTTTGAAAATATTGCAAGTTGCTAAAGGTTCAGCACTTTTAAAAAACAAGCCATGTGTTTAGGCTCTTAATAAAATAGGAGAGCCTGGTTTGAGCACCCTCAGGATAGGATCCACGGTCTATTACATTAATAAGAAGCCTTCGATTTATCTTAAAGATATTAACTCAACCTGCAATCAATTCCGCTACTACTGTATATTTAAAAAGATTTTTTTTTAAAGAATATCTCACTCTGCAATGGATGGACTTATGGAGAAGTATTCATGTGCAGTGATCACATCTGTGTAGCTGTACAAAACAAAGCAGTGACTCAGCTTAGAAAGAATTGTTCAAGGACTGAAGTCTGTACAATACAGGTCAGCAGGTGAAAATGCAGACTGTGTAATTGGTAGTGGTTTTGTTATTCACAGGTGTAATGTTTCCTCTGAATTGTTCTAAAAGATAAAAGATGTTGAAAACCAATATTTTGACTTTGCGTTCTCTCTGCAAGGTGAAACAATGGTCCAAGCTCACCTGCTTCCCAGCAGTGTCAGAAAGTAGTATAAAGTATGTTCCTTCACTAGTTCTTGATTTAAAAAAGAAAAATAAATCAGGATGTCAGGACTGTGGGCATTCTGCCATTGACTTGAATCCAGTCATTTCAGTAAATATAGCCCAAGCTGGTGTAGAGTACTGGTATTTTCCCCGTTGGATGGTTGGTAGGATGTAGGCATTAAGACCTCAGTATAATTCTTGCACAGGCATTTATCTTGCCTTAAAAAGGTGTGGCAATGATGCTGCACCAGCTGCAGGAGCCAAACCAAACTCTCTTCTGTTGAAGACCCTTCAGGTGAGTTCAGAGGGTTGTGGTTGGGCATGCTGGACCAGCTTTTTTGATAGCCCAACGACGGCAGGCTGTCACTCTATCATCTCTGTCCATCTGGATCTCTGGTGTCCTGACTGTCTCAGTGTTTGAGGAAGCAAGTAAGTAGAAATCTAAAGCAGACTTCTGAAGCTTCAGTAATTTAGGGCAACACTCAGGTTTTCTGTTTCTTTGATTAAACTTCTTTCCAAGTTTAAGTACTATGTGTTTTTAAAATTATGATATATAAAATCAAGATGAAGTAGTAAGTTGGAATATTTTTTAGAAAATTAACCAAGTTAGAATCTTACTGTCATCTAGTACAATATTTTTTATTAATGCATTTAAATTGTCGAACTTGGATATGATCAGTTAATGAGATTCCATTTGATGCAAATTTCAATTCATTGTTACTGTCATCACGTTCGTATACATTGTAATAACATCTGTGTACTGACCTAGTTCAAAAGGATAGCTGTGCCGTGGAATGCATTGATGAGCATGCACAGTTGGGAAGAGTCTTGGAATGTCAGAATTGTGTGTTTAATATTGAAAGATTTCTGTGGTACTGTAGTGAGCTGTAAACATTGAGCTTGAAACAGTAGCTCATTACTGCAAACCTTGCCGTCTTATGAACAACAGTTTAGATAACAACCCCAAACTGGATAAAGGATAGGTTTTGATTTTGTTCTTTATTTCTTTCCAGATTTCACTTTCTTCCATTAATTATTGAACAGAAATATTAGACTGAGAAAACTTCATTGTATCTTTTCTAGAGGTGAATATAATCTCAGGACAAGGAAGACACATAAACAGTATAACACATTTCTTATTCTGAGGTTAAAAAATAAGGAAGAGATGACAGAATATTAAAGAATTAGTAGTTTCTTATCAATCTCTTACTCAAGTTTTTTTCCTCTTTTCAGTTAGACAAATAATTTTTACTTGAGGGGCCTCTGTATATATTTCACTTCTACCTCACGTCTTCTCTGGCCTTACTTTAGAAGACAAAAATGTGCTTGAATTTTCTTCCTGGTGTAACCAGTTTTTCTCCTTATTCAAGGGATATGTTTTATATTAGCATCACAATCTGTAGGAGAAAGGGTCCAAGACACTCCCTGAAAACACAGGTTAGAGTTTGTGCTGCAAATGTCAGTATGTGACTCTCTTTGTTGATAGACAGTCTCTCTGTCATCCTTCCAAAATGCTGATGGGCTTGCTTGGATATTACTTGAAACTGAATTGAGGTAGGAGAAAAACCCATGTAAATGTTTGTATTGGAAGTGTAAAGGAACCCTTTCAGGACACCACCTATGAATAACGGTGTCAGCAATGGAAAGAGAAATAGGACTGCTCCTGATGTATTTCTTTTCACCATTTATTGTCCTAGTTTTTCAGCAGCAAACTAGAAGCTGGAAGATGTTCAGTGGTACCATACAGTGCTGTGGCTCTCCTGACAAGCCTTTTGCAGTGTTATCCAGGTATGAAAAAGCCTTTGAACCAAATCATAGATGTGGCTGAGTGTGACTTTTTCTGGTAATTCTTTTCCATGTTTTCTTACTCAGAAAGAGGGGCAACTGCCTCTTTTCTAGAAGCCAAGATCTGAAAGTGGGTAGTTTTAGTAGCTGTCTTTCATCATTCTGCTTGGAGGAAGAGGTCAGGCCACTTCACAATGATGAAGAGTGATGTATCACGGACAGGATCAGAAGCAGAATTAGCTTTATTCTCCTAGAATTACATTAACTCTTAAAGAGCTG
>WEIT01003781.1:121116-192037 GCA_013389985.1 Dryoscopus gambensis
TGGCACAGTGTTCTTGTTGCAAAGATTTTGTTGTTGTTGAAATCCAGTAAATTGAAACTGGAGCTTTCAAACTGAATGGGGCTCCTACTTAGAACTGTTTAATCCTTTGTCTCCTCTAATAGGATAATGAAAGAGTATCGAAAGTTCACTTGTCATGACCGTATTCAGTTCATAATGAACCATAGTGCAGCAAATTTTGGGTGTCCATCTGAGGTGGTAATTTTCATGACTTCTGATTATTTTTTTTATTGAAGATTCTCTCCCAGGGATTCGGAAGTTGTTCTTAATCCCTATATAGGTAGGATTACATTTCCAAAACTGTCTAATATAGTCTGCTCCCACTGGTTGCAGTCAAAGGCAGTTTTACTCCAGACTTCAGTGATAGAATTATGTGCCTGCTCTACATGCTTTTAACAGTCAAGTTCCCTAGTTGTTTTAAATTTGGATACACTTATTCCTGACAGTTGTTCTTCGCTTAATAAAATTCCTTATGGACTTGGTTCTTGACCATATCCCGTGACCAGTATAACCTTGCTAATAAGGAATTATAATTTTGTAGGTGGTTTCATCTGACCTAACTTTCCATGGCAGTGCCTTTATATGCTCACTTTTACTATTTGATAACCATTTTGTCTTCCTTGAGCAAAGACACTTTGAAACATTTCAAGTCTTAAAGGAAATTCAGTGTCAAGGGATTTGGAAAAGGTTTCTTCTTGAACATTCCATTATCCAAAGAATACATGAAAGGAATAGTTATGGTACCATGAGGCTTCATATAAGAGTAATTGATTGGAAGGTAGTATTTTAATATTGAGATTAGTGCTCTATAAGAGACTTAACTGAGAGTTGCCTTGCATTGAATACACCAGTAGGTGAGATCATCATTTAGATGGTCAAAGAAATGACTGGGAATATCTGTCTGTTTCCTTGTTATTCTCTCCTTCATTCTTTGCCATTCTTTTCCTCTAGGTCTTCCCATTCAAGTTCACCATGCAGAACAGCTGTCCTGGGCCAGCTCCTGCTGAGCCCGGCTGATGGGAGAGCACAGCTTTGTGTTGCTCTTCTGTGCTAGGTTGTGGGTGGGTGTTGCACATAATGAACCCATGGAAAAAAAAAAAGAAAAGCACTAAAACCAAAACAAAGCCTGAGCACTTTTGGGGAGAGTGGGATGGTGTTCTGGGAAAATGCAATTGCTGTGTATTTCATCTGTGCTGGCATTTGAGAGGAACGGTTATTAGAGCAGGACCCAGAGCATCACACCTGCAGTCCAGTCTCTGTGGGATCAGTAATTACATGTTAATTAACAAGTCTGGAATGAGTGAGAGTTTGCATGTCAGCAGATAATCTGTATAGTGACTAATAAACTGCAGAATGTTTTCAATTAGCAAGCTTGGAAAGGAAATCCCAGTGAGTGTTTTGCTTGGTTGGGAAAGGACGGAATGAATGCACTCTGTTGTTAGTTACCCTCCAAATAGGAAAGTGGCAGATTTTAAAACTACATCGTAAAGATTAAGATCTGAGAACACATATGCTAAAGTTACTTGCTACTACTGTGCATTGATGATCTCATATAGAGTAAACTTCAGTGAAGTGAAATTTTTCACTTGATTAAATAAGAGCAAACATGGAAAAAAATACATTCTTGCATAGATTCTTTCAGGCTTTAAGGTCTAAAATGTATTTTTATTGCAAGTTTTTTAATGGACTGAAGTAGGGACAACTCCAGAACCTGTTTGCCAGGGAAAAAAATGTTGCATTCTTTCTTTGGCCCAAATTCTGGGAACCACTGACTGTATTCCACCTCTCTAAGGCTTTTCACTGTGATCTACAAGTGCTAGATTCCCTCCATTATATATTTACATAGTAATGTAAGGAGAACTTATTTCTCGGTGACCTGTCTGTTTTAACTTGACTTTATTTCTGTTCCGTCCATGTTTGAACTCAGGGGCAGCATTCGAAAAGGTAGTCTCCAAAAGTATTGGAGCAATTTTATAATTTTTACATTTTTTTTCCCCCTAGAATGATATTACAAGAGCAGGCAATCTGGGACCCTGCTTTTTAATTAGCTACTAGTAAGGAGAGCTTATACAATGGAAGAATGCTGAAAAATTATTTTGGGATTTACAATTTATAGAAGTGAACTATAGAAGTTTTACATTAAGAGCTTCAAGATATATAGTACATAATTTTGAACAACTTTCAAGTACTGCAGATAGATCAGAACCATTCAAATCAACCTGAAATCATAGTTTTCAATTTAATTCTTGGTAAGTGAGTTGTACTCAAAATTAAAGTGAGTCAGGAGATGTATATTGTGATGGCCACGATGTATTTAGAATTACTTTTATGGAGATACACTCAAAATATGGATGATTTTCAGCCTTGTGAATATCCAGAAGTACCTGTCTCTGGCTCCATGTTGGGCAGCTGCTTTTAATGTTTTGTCCCAGAGAGGATGCTTTTGGGAAAGGAAAGCTGATGCAGACCTGCTTTGTACACTCTTCATCTGCATGGGTCACCTTCAGCTCCTCCCAAGCAGGACTGGAGCTGTGTGGAGCCCTGGATGGGCTGAGCTATGGAAGCAGGACTATAAACGCCACTCCTGTGCTATTGTCACATCATATATCTCTGATAAGGAACATTTTGCAGAAAGAGATTTTTTTTTAATCTTGGAACAAGTGCAGCTTGGATATGAATAATGTCAACAGTCGTAGCTTTTCTTATTAATAATCATCAGTTTTCAGGTTGGCAGTGAGCTGTTGGCCTGTCTGAAGTACAGAATTTAGAATCTGTAGAATCCCCCTTTACAGCCTGGGTGGTACATCTTACCCCATTTAACCACTGAACTAGTTGTGTTCAAGGCATGAGTTGCCCTTTTTGGACCTTCTGTCAACATCAATATGCCTCCCTCACCCCCATTCCTCCGATTGTTGCTGCTGCTTGTAGGGAAGCAAGGCAAAGGCACATGGGAAGGTGCTAGATCATTCCCACATGGTGACATGTAGCAGAGTTGGGGAGTCACGTGAAAAGTCCAGATGCTGTGAGAAGTTTTCCCCAATTTCTATTTCTATTATTTCTATTTCTATTTCCCCATTTTTTTTTTATGTTTTCCTGTAGATCCCTTCCTGGCTGCTACACTGAACTGACATTGGATACAAGAGATCTTGATACAATCTAAGGCATCATCTCCTTCATGGAGCTAAAATTTTTATTACCTTGTAATTAATTTGTATGGTTCTCTGTAGCACCTGTTAGGAAATTTAATTGGATGTACAGATTTGGCCAAGCCCCTTCTAGGGCAGGCAGGCAGGTTTCCTGCCGTTTCAGATAAACCATGATCCTTGACTTGAACACTTTTCAGTTCTTGTGGGGGCTTATCAGTGCTCACCTCCATCAAGTGCCTGATGGTAGGTTATCCTTGATTAAATTAATCTAGTTCAAGATCTTCACCTCATCCCTTCCTCTTTCCTCCTCCTTCCCCTCCTGTATTTCTGAAGGATACCTGACCTTGTATCTCACTCACATCAGCTTGCAGATTTTTTAGTCTTCTCTTGTCATGTTAAATCCAGGATTGGTTGCAGCCCAAGAAAGGGGTTATGTTTTTCACTCTGAAGACAGCGTGCATCTCGAATTATGTCCTCACAGGTTGTTGAAGTTGCAGCTGTTGTACCAGCCACCTCTTTTCACACTGTCAGGGAAGGAGGCACTGTAGAAGATGACTAGCACCTCAAATCAGCAGTTGATGTTTCTAACACATGCAGACCTTCACATGTATTAGTGTGAAGATTTGTATTTACAAACATTGAGGTTGAAATTAGAGGTTTCTTTGGACACAAAATGTTATTGTGGTTGTCTCATGTTGATCCTTCGGGTTTTCCACCAGTCTGACAGCTGTCCATAACTTACTGCTCAGAATGTTTGTAAAGGGATAGCAAGTTATATTTTTCCTCCCTTACATTACTTGTTCCAGATTGAATTGATCTAATTTAATTATTTTTATAGTTATTTCTCTCCTAATTTTGTGTACATGTAGAAATGATCTAATTACTTGTGACTCTCTCTTAGAAATTTTCAATTTGACAGGTTATGCTATACAAAATGCTACAATAAAAATATCAGTGAAACATAACAGCAGGACAGGACTTTTAAACTGCTTTGAAATACAACCACGTGGAAGTGTAGTGTAAAGGACTTGACTTAGGTTTTCAGATGTTCAGCCACCCTCATGGAAGTCATTTAACTCCTCTGTACTTGTTTGTCTCTGTTTGCCATCACCCGTGTGATTTACAGTTTCTAGAAATTTCTCTCACAAGTGTCTCTAAAATGCTCTGAGATAACTGGATGCCAAAGAACTATAAATATTAGCAAATAGTCTTCCGTTTGTACTGCTGTCTGAGCTGGGGTCACCACCATAGCTTTAAAAACAGGCTTTCAAACCATGCAGTCTCAAATTAGAAGTAGTTTTAAAAAGCTGATGCTTTTTGCAAGATCTATAAAATCAGCTAATCCCAAAGAAAAGCTGATGTCCTTAATTCATCTTACTTTAATTTCTGCAATGTTAATGCCTCTTGTCCAGGCCGTCAATGTGGCTCTGCAGTGAATCCCTCTGTATCCTGCTTGCAGGGGCTGCTTGAAATGGTGTGGGATTTCTGAGTTGAGGTGCCTGGCCAAAATCTTGTCCTGCTGTCTGCTGTGAGAGTGCTTTACCCCACCAGGCAGGGGGCCATGCTGAACCTGCTGGGTTTTTAACTAGGCATCATGAGTCAGACACTTTACTGTTAAAAGTGCAGGGTTTGGACTATTTAATTATTTGTTAGCCATAAGAATCTGAGGACTCACGAACCGTCTCTTTTGAGGAATGCAGTGATTTCATCAGATAAATGTTTAAAGCAGGGCTAAGATAGCAGCCAACCACAGCAGAAAAATATTTTTTCCTTTGAGATAACCTCTTAAATATATACATATTTAAAACCATTTTATCTTTTCTGTCTGATTCTAAGCACCCCTTCTGTCAGCAGCAGACAGAATTAAAAAGAGAAAACCCTCAGTGGATGCCTTTCTTTTTTTTTTTTGTGAAATGTGTCAGATGATAAGCAAAATGTAACTGGGTATTTATTCTACTTTTCATGTGCCCTGCAAACTGTGGAAGGCAGTAAGAGATAGAGCAGCAACAGCCTGATAAGCCTGGCTTTTCCCTTTTTGCTGGCTTTCTGTTTACTTTACTTCCTTTGAGGGAACACTGGTCTAGAGACCAAATGTCTTTACTCATCTGGGAGATTTTAGAGCTGCTGGGAAGAGACCGGTGCACAAAGCAACTCCTTGATTACAAGATTTGTAGGTAAATGTTACCCTTGCAATAATCACCATTTCCCCTCCATCTCCTCTGCAGCACATTCTGTTCTAGCAGTCCTTAACAAACAATAATAGCAAAAATGAGGCGTATTTTTTTACACTGGTTATTTTCTCTCTCCTTACTGAAAAGGACACATAATGGAATGAATCTGGCTTCCCATCTGTTGCTAGGTGCAATTCAAAGTGGCAGTTTTGACCTATAAAAATTTGGCTGTTTTGCGTCATGCTTACCCTAGAGACAGCCTCTCCCCTTTAATTTCTCTGTGTCTCCATTTTCCATCTGTGAAAAATCAGGATAACACTACTTTTCTACTTCACAGGGATTTTACAAGGACACATTTATTAACAGGCACAAAGCATAGGCTCTGCATTAGACATCACGCAAATATCTATGTCTAAAAACTTGCTGCCACCCTTAGTCCCACAGAACCTGAGCTGATTGACCTTCATTATGTGACAGAAGGTGATTTGTTGTCCTAGGCTGTATTATGGACATCCAGCTCTGAATCTTGCCATTTTAAAACACGTTCACAATAGGATACTTGCAAGTCATCCAGCTGAATTTGGTGTTTCCCATTAAATAGTTTGGGACATCCCAGGGGTATGAAATTGACCTATCATTGACCTATCATTAAGTGTGTTTACATGTTGCACTTGTGGGGGCCAGTGGGAACCCAAGTAAGGGCCAGTGGGAACCACAAACTATTGGACTGGAGGAGGTGTGTGTGAGATACCTATTTGGGAATGGTTTCCTCAGAGCATGTATCTCCAGAGTTGTGGTTGCCTGTTGTATTAGAAAGGAAGTAGTTCTTCAGTTAGCTCCATAAATCAGTAGCTCTCAGGTGCATTTTTACAGTCACATGCAGGTCAGGTTTAAGCAGTTCAACATGCCTGTTTGAGAGAAGATATCTCCAGGGCATGTTGGTTGATCAAAGCGATATTTTAGACTTGTATTAAATTATGGACTTAGTCCTGCAAGAGTTCAGGGGATGGGCAGGGGTGTTTTGAGGAGCTGTGGCTGTACAGCAGCAATCCTTCAGTTCAGACTCAGAGTATTTCATATCTCTCCGATTTCTGATGAGATTGCTGGAATGACAAAATTCAAGCTCAGCAGTGATAGTAATTCTGTGACTGAACAGTGAACAGGGCAGCAGCATTCCTTGTGGATGATTACAAGACATGGTCCATCAGACAGATGGATTGACTTGCTCATTGGTGTGGGCTCTGTGCCTACCAGTTCTTTATAACCCTTAGTAAAATCTTTGGAGTCTTATTTCCAGGCTGTACTAAGCATGGCTGGCGCATATGATGTTAGCCCCCAGTGGGGATATTGGTAGCTATTCCCAGGCTCACAGCGACAGAAAAGATGCAGGCTGTGCCAAAGTAGCACATGGGAAACTGTTATAAGGTCTATTAAAGATCATTGCAGTGTTTTAGGTTTTTCACCATATTAAATACAAATATTCTATTTTTTTCATAATATTATCTTTGTAACTGTAATGAAAATTGACCTTGTTTAATAAGAAGCTGTTCTATTAAAACTCCCTTGCATTATGGGGGTATGCATATACAGGCTTTGCAGAAGATGCAAAGTCTTCTGCAGAGAGCTCTACCAGCCTAAAAATATGAAAATTGGAGCTGCCACTTTACCTCTTTAACTCCCCTTAATTCTATTCTTTGTGGTTCTAATAAATGTAGGATTTTATCCTTATCAGGTTTAGCTACCTTTTAAGAATCTGGTGGAGAGAATTTAGAATAAATAGGTAAAAGGAAACGGCAGGAGAGCTTTCTTCAACCTGTGTTTAGGAACATGTTACTGTAATTGCAAATAAGTGGTTAATTAAAATTTAGCTTAAAATGTATTCACTTTAGTTAAATAAGCAAAACAGAAGCCCCTTCATTTGAACATCAATGATGTGGAAGCTGCAGTTTTGAGGTTTGGCCATGACACAGCTTTTGAGAACTGGAAAGGAGTATCACGGAAAGATAGAGACAGGGCCTCATCCTGCAAAGCTTTACTGATTTGATAGCTCTTCTTGTTTCCTTAGGGCATGTTTGCCTGTAGCACTGCATTCCAGTGGAAAGGCTCTTAATTTTCCTCAAAGGATGGGGTCAGGAGGAGGTGACATCTCCCTGCGTATGGGGGAGCAGGCAGATCGAGCTGTGCTGAGCGTCCTCCTGCTGAGGCGAGGGGCAGCACTTTGGCAGGACCATGTGAGCTATCTCACAGCACCTCGTTAGCATGGGATGATGGCTTTATTGGAGGAGCGAGTCATAAAAAAGCTTCCTTTGGTTAAAAATGAGCAGTTTTATTTTAGTGTGATGACAGCCTGAAACTGAAGATTGAAGTTTGCGTTGCAGCTAGTTTTGTGTGTATGCAGGCAAGGGAAGGGAGCTGTGGTCATACAAAGCTAGAAAGCAGCTGCTGCAGGGGGTGAAAGCCAAAGAAAGAAAACCTGCTGTGATTTTTTTATTTTCATTTTTTAAACTTCTGAGGTTTTCATGGTCTTGTCAGCTGAACGTATGCCTCTTTGGGTAGCAAACTGCTTATGTGGAAGTCTTGGCTCTGAATCTCACTTAAAAATGATAATTTGCAACTATGGGTGAGCTAACTACCAAGATGTATTTTTTTTATTGCTAGTCGTAAAGCAAACATTTAATTAAGATATTGCACAGTCCTGTATCTTGTCATCAAGGAAACAGAGTCTACAGAAAGATTCAGTGTTACCTGTTCCAGGGAAAAAAGCTACTGTAGAAAAATGTGTCAAAAAACCTCCCACATAATGTAATACCAGTGTTTAAAAATCCATGCTCACCTTTCATGTGAACATCCCAAAGTGTTTTTCAGCTGGAAGAACTGGGACCCAGATTAATGACACAGTACTTCTGGCACCCTATTACAACGTATTTATTTCATCTTTTTTTTGTATGTCTTTACCTAGGAAGGCCAAGCCTGGTTTTTGTTAACGGTTCACACCAGAGAAGTGCCTCCACCCTGCCCTGCTCTGGAGGCCTCCAGGTGCTACTGCGGTGTAAAGGATGCACGTCAGCAGTCACCTGCTGGGGCAGGAGCACAGCCAACAGAAGCCAGGTTCCAGGGCAAGTTTACCTGGCTACTAGACTAGACGGCCTCCCTAATGTTGGTTTTCATCACTGATAATATACTGAAGTTCAAGAAAAATGCCACAGAGAAGGAGCCATGTATTTGCTGAAAACAGGGTCAGCACGATTGTAAATTTAGAAGCATAGTACACGCATAGCTCACCCCAAAATACACCTGAATATCTGCTGTCTGTCACTGGATGACCTCAGGTGTGCAACTTGACGATTATCGCAATTCTGCACTAAGAAGAGGACCGGCCTCTCTACCTGCCAGGGCGGCGCTGGCGGATGGAGCCGGGNTGCTTTTCCTGGCACCGTGCTTCACCCACCAAGCGCATAGGGCTGCTTGAGCTACCAGCTGGCAGATTTAGTTCTTCAGCACGTACTGGAGACCTCGTGCCTCAGGTCAGGAGGTCTTCCTCTAACTCCATTGGCAAGCAGAGCAATAGTGCTTGTGACAGAGGATTTTCTGCTGAAATAGCAAATAATATATGCAGATAATGAGTTGGGATATGCATGCATCTATAATTCGGGTATCCATACGTAATAATTATATTTAGAGAGTAAGTGGGGTAGGGGAAAAAGTGTTACAGATCTTGTCTAGTTCAGCCACCTTGACTGGAGATGAGCCTAACTGGAAATACTCTATTTCTGTCCTCATTGATTAAGGTTTTAGGTGCAGCTATTCTCTGTAATGTCCCTACTTGCCTGGATGGTGTGATGTGCAACTAACGTACTACCTGCAAGGGAGGAACTAATTTAAAAAGGAACTAATTTAAAAGAGGTGTTTAGTGTTGTGGGCAAATCAGTAGAAAAATTGATCAACTCTATGGACTCAAATTCTCACGTGAGATGCTGTGACCCTGGCGCTCTGGCCCATTATCTATCTACCTATCTATTTAATATATTTTTTCATGTGATAGCTCCATTTAGCTCCCATTTTTTGTAAAATAACTAACACAGTAGTGCCCAGGTTATTATCATGTGATATCATACCCAGAGGCCCTGGGTATTATCATGTCATGAATAACATTAGTGTCATTTCCACATTTAAAGCCTGGCCTGGCCTGCCCTCATCAAGTTCTTCTACAAATATTGATCTTTTAAATGGTGTTCATTGTTACTCTTCATAAAAACTGCATGAGGACCATCAGAAGAATGTTGACTCCTAGAGCAAACAGATCAGCTATGACCATTTTGGGGTGTTTTGGTGCCTGTGTATCCTTCAGGTTGAAGTGCTATTTATTCTTAATGCTATTGGCCTGATTTTAATCCTAGCTAATGTCTTCCAGCCATTGAATGGAATATATTGAGTAGAATAATAAATTCAGTCTTACAGGATGATGCTGTAAGAGCAGTTTAAAAAAGGTCAAAGATGGAATTTATTTTCTCTGTGTTGTTGGAACTCCTGTGTTTGAGTGTTTAGAAACTTGATATGCCTTTCTAGCAAGTGAATAAATCAGAGAGAAGCTAGAGCCTTATATTGGCAGTCCCTGAGGTAAATCAGGGAGGTAAATTCTCTTTGGAGGTAAAGCAGTGAGAGGTAAAAGGTGTTGAATGTCTTCAGCTATTTGTGGATATAGAACTGCTCAGAGTAGGATAGAATAGAATCCATCCATGAATTAAGCCACCACAAATGATTTTCAGTCAACACACAGTTTCTGCACATACTAGAATAATAAAGAACAAGGGTGGCCGTATCAGAGGTCATAAGGAAAAGCTGAAGTGTGTTAAATGCTCGCATCTTTCAATCCTGTTCTTTTTAGGAGGGATGGAAAATAGCTGAAGAAATCATGATGCCTGTCCCAAATTATTCTATACATGCTATGGGAAATCTCTAGGGATGGTATTTGATTCTGAATGCACTATCTTTTCTCATCAGTCATCAAATTGGCATTGCATGCTGTTATCAACCTATTACCCAGGTTTTTGTGAAACACACAATCTTCTCAACAAGATAAAGGTCTGGGTGCAAATCTCTGTGCCTCACAACAAACACTTCTTGAACAAAGCAAAATTCATACTCTGTTTTTTTTCTGATGATCTGAGCCCTATACATTTAATACACAAACATATCAGCAGCTGTAATCAAAATGAGAGTAATAGAGAGCCTAAAGACATGAAAATATTTCATGAAACCTACTCATGAAAGTGAGGATTTTGTAGATTGCTCCCTGGAACAGTAAGATCAACTTACATGTGATTCCTGTAACTTGGCAGGGCATGTGCAGCTGCTCTTACAGGAGAAGGAAAAAGACTTTCTAGCTGATACGGTACAATTTCTTAAAAAGATAATTGGTGATTATAATAATTTTTTGACAAATGCTTTTGACTGTATGGAAGTACTTAATTATTTGTGGATTTTAACAAAATGACTGAAGATAAGTATTTTTATTATCTTGTAGGCTGTAAAGACTATAGGCTTAATACTACCTGACAGATTTCCATTGACTGTGGTGGTATAGGACCAGAAAATGTTTCTCTGTTTAAGGGGGAAACCACTTTGGCTTTTTCTCTAGTGCTTATGATGTTTAACTTACTAGACATACATTGTTTTTTGGTTTGTTGATGTATATTGTTTATCTTGTGCTGTTTTTTGATCAAACTAAATAGACTTTTAGTTTTATCTGCTCTTCTCTTGAAGTGAAAGAGGAAGCTTATTTTAAATGTGGTATTTTAAATGAAATCCAAAAAAAAAGTATCAAAAAAGAAGTATCAGAAATACTTAACTTACACAAATTTTAGAAAACATTTTTTCTTTATTTTGTAAATATTATGTCTGCATTTGAAAATTATAGCACTCATCCCTTTTGAATATAGACATAAACAACATAGACACATGGGAACACAGACCAGGAAGACAGAGAAATGATTCTATGTATTCATTAAGGTTTTACACTGAAATATATGATTCTTCTGGTGTTTGGATGGTTTACAGCATATATTAATGTACAGTGGAGGCACATGTATGTAAACCCTCAACATTTGGAAACAAAATAAACTTTCTTATAATCTGTAGAGTTTTTTTAAAAGGACCTCTTTCTCTTCCTTGCTGTTCAGCAGAAGGGGCTGTTTGCAACAGGACAACAGCATTTCTAGCAGAACTAGCCAGATGTGTAGTAATGTCTTTGTTTCAATTTTGGGAAGGTTTTAAAAATGGCTTTTCTAATTCAGGATATTTTGATATTCAGTAAATAATTTTAAAGATTCTGGATTAGGATGAATGGCTTTAATAAATGTATTTTAGATTAAATAGGATTTTTTTTCTGCCTAGCTCCAAGTTGCCCATCAAGTCATAGTTTTGGTTAGCTCCAGATTATTCCTTATGTAAAGTCAGAGGAGTCAGCAGAGGTAATATATGCAAACAGTTTTAGCCAATGTCATTTTTGGTAACTTAATTTATACTTAATTGCTCCAGATAATTACAAAGAGTACTTTAGTGGTAGTTTATGAGAAATAATCTCAATGAACCATTGCTAACACCATGGCTCCACAAATGAAACATTGCATCACAGTCTGCTAGTTCTGGTACCAATTTCTGTGTTAAATAAATGAAAGGTGACATGAGTAGCTCAGTCTGCAAAAAAGAGTAATTTCCCCCATACCACATGAAGATTTCTTGCTCCTTATATAATTTCCCTGCCCTGAGTGTAACAGGATTCTGTATAAGCCATCTCTACAGCTGAAGAGTATCTTGTCAGTTAGACTGGTGTATTCCTGCTTGGTATCTCTGGGCTGTGGAGAGGTTTATAATAATGACATAGTGCTGGGTACTGGTGTTATAATTGTACTGGACAGTCTGCTGCTTACAGGTAGCACTTGTCCAGTGCTTGTGTTCCAGAGGGTTGTGTGTTTTAACCTGGGAAACAGCATCTAATACAAAAGATTAGGCTGGCTTAAATTGATATTGCAACTCAGAACACTAACAAGAATGACACCACCAGCAGCTGTGGAGTAACTCATACCTACTTTATAGTTATCTAGAAATATGTCTATTAGTATATAAACTTGCAGTAGATTTGTATTCTCTTTTCTTCAGCTAGTCACAATATTTTCCTTTATTTTTCTGTATTGCATGAAGATTTCTGAGGTTTCTTTCAAGCTATTTCCTTAAATATTTGATTTCGTTGGTGTTAGGTAAATACTAGCAATCTAGGGCAAGATTCTGGCCTGCTTTCATTTGCCAAGGTGTGGAGTAACTGCTCAGCTGAACTATTCTAGAGTTGTGTGTCAAGGGAGGTCACGGTCTGGTCCCTACCAGAAAACATGAATTTTAGTCTCCTACTTGATGCATGTGCATTGTTCTCATTATCCTTAATGGATGTTGCGGACATACATTAGGAGAATAGGCCCTATTAGGAACTGTCTAAGGAGTGAAATGAAAATGATAATCACTTTGTCTTGGATGAGGTATTGTATTTATTCCATGGGATTTTAAAGGCTATTTTAGTGTTTAAATTATCTGGTGCATTAGAGAACCGTTTTGATAGGCTTTGGTTGATTGACAGTGGTGGGTATGTTTTAGAAAATTATTATACACATTGGGACTTCAATTTTGCTCTGAATTATATTATTTTTGGAGAAGTAAATTGCAGTCTCTCCCAGGAGACAGGAATAATGTGCTGCTTATTTGATTTTTAGCAATAATTAAATGATGTGATAAATTAGGCCCAGGTATTGTCATGAAACAGGACAAACCTACTTGTGTGTGGGAGTTCAGAATCCTTGACAAAGCTGTGACTTTTTTTGCAGTAAAATAAACTGTGTACCTTGTGGTCTGTGTCCTAGAAATCATCCTTCTCAATGTATATCATCACGTAAGAAGGCCAAGTAGTCTGGCAGAGAGACAAGGCAACAGAGCTGTTCACTGAGATGGAGGGTGGATGCACTCCAAATGGGAATTAAACTAATTGAAGTGGACTGGAGCTATTGCTTTGCTTTACACTTAGCTGACACAGAGGACTGTAATTTTGAATGCTGTTGATCCTTTAATTTTCATCCCTTGCCATTCAGATCAGATGAGGCTGTGACTGAAGCAGTAAGTACCTACGTAAGGGCTTCGAGGAAGGATTCACTGCCAGCTGCACAGCGCAGAGATCTGCAGGTTACATCTCACTTCTCAGATCACCAGGCTTTGTGGTACAGCTGTAGGAGGGAACAAGGTTAAAAGAAAAATCATTTGGTCTATTTTTTATTTGGACTTCACGGCTTCCTACATGCAGCCCCAATTTAGTTAAGGTTGGGGTTTTTTTCCCCTAGAGTAGAGAAATAAGTAACGTTTGTTACAGCTGATGGGAAGCAAATTGAGTGCAGTGGAGTGGGTGATCTTTATTGAGAACTAGGTGGCAATGTCACATATCACCCTGTGTGCAGAACCTGCAAGCGTGAAGATCCTCTTCCCTTCCTAACCAGAGCAGGGCGTGTCATGCTAGATGGATGGAGCGAATGTGTGAGGACTTGGACAGTTCTTTTATGCTGTAATTGAGAAGAATCTTAGACAAACTGGTAATCTCCAAGGGACAGCAAAGAAAGTTTTATCAGCCAGTTGACAGCTTTGTTAAGAGAAAGAAAAAGACTTAAGTGTGAGTACGATCAGTGCAGAGTAAGTTGTTTCTAAATAGGGCTGTGTGTGTCTGTGTGCACATCCTGAAATGCTCCAAGCACAAGGTGTTTGTCTGAAGTACAGGTGTGGCATTTGGAATAGCATTCACATAATTTCCTAAATTCCTGCAGACAAACCCAGCATATCGGGAATCTATGGAATTAAGGCTTAAATTAGCTTCTGTTGTACAACATTGTCTGCAGATGCTCTATGTATAATGAAATGCTTTGCAGTTTAACCATGCCACTTCTTAATGAGGTCATCCAGTGCTTTGAGACCACTTATTATTAAGATACTGGAAGGAATACCAAGAATGATTCTGATTTTTTTCCATTTTTGTCCTGGGCCTTAGCATAGAAGGCTTTTATTTAACTTTAATTGCAAATCACTTACGTATTCTTTAAATATGTGACAATGTGTACTCATAACTTAGGATGTTAAAATTCAGCTGTGGTAGGAATCTACAGTCTCTGGGGTCTCACATTATGTTTCTCAGGGTTTGTGAAGTTTAAGTAAAAGTTAGCAATGTGGTATTCAAATTCTGTGGAATTAAGGACCATCAAATTAGGCATCTCTCTAGGCAAACTCTTAATGCAACTGTCAACCAAACACAGGGAGAATGCAAAAGTTGCAGTGTTGCATCAAAAGAACTGTGTGTCTCCTATAGTCTACTGCTAGGAAGTACTTGATTTTTCCAAAGACAGGGATAGAAAGTGGCCAGTAATATGTAACTGCCAAATAAATAGAAATTTCAGCATTACTGAGGCTTACCATATGCAAACTGAAAAAAGTAAGTAGTATTATGTCCAAAACATTATTTATAACATCAGTTTGTGTATTGATTGGATATTCTTGCAACCATTGTTTTTATTGACTTTATGTTCATAGCTGTTCATCATAGTACTTATTCCTTCCCTCGTTCCTCTTCTTTTTCATACTTAAAGGCAAAAGTGTAAATTCATCTCAATAACAATAGGACTTCATGATTTTCACATTCAAAAAATAAAAAAGCTGGAGAGGTGCCCCAAATCTTCCACATTCTCAATTTGTATTTTTCTCTATCACTTTTCCCAGCTTCCCGTGCTTTCATCTTGATGACCACTTCCTTGGCAAATCAAAAAGTCTTCTTGCTGTCAGAGAAACTCCTTATTTCTTCTATTCTTTGGAGCAATTTTTTCACATCTCTCCAGCTCATCAATTCATGTTATTGATGGTCCTCTATGCTTCACATTTTGTCTAAGAGTGTATCTTTCTCCCTTGTCTCTGTATCTTCATTTCTGTGTCATTCTGCTCTGCCTTGGTATTGCAGTCATTAATTATATATTTTCAAGGTTAAAAAAAAGAAAAAAAAGGGGTAGATTTTCTTTGAAAAACTCAAAATAAGATTAAATTGTATAATATTTGTTCTCTTCTGTAATTCCTGAGGCTGCTCTCTCCCTGCAGAAATGTTCTGGAAATGTTCCCTTTCAGTTTCCAGCTCTGTCATGCAAAGTTGCATCTTGACGTTGGTTTATCTCTGTTGTTTATGGCTCTGTAGAAAAGGATGAGCAGCATTATTTTTCTACTGTTTCTGCTAGACCAAATGAGAATCATTCCTTCTCAAAACCACCGGCAAATATTATGCAGCCATTTGCTGTGTAGCACATGTAAGGAAAAGCCAGCAAAGGAAAATATCTTGATCATGAAATGATACCATTTTTCTAGGGCTGAAATTGTAAGACAGAATCACAGAATCATTTAGTTTGGGAAAAACCTCTGAGATCATGGAGTCCAACCTTTGACTGATCACCACCTTGCCAGCTGTGTGCCATGTCTTGTTGTTTCTCAAACACCCCCAGGGACAGTGACTCCACCACTTCCCTGGACAGTCCATTCCAATGTTTAGCAACCCTTTCCATGAAGAAATTCCTCCTGATGTCCAGTCTGAACCTCTCCTGGCACAGCTTGAGTCTATGCCCTCTTGTCCTGTCAGTAATTGCCTGTGAGAAGAGACCAATCCTTACTCGGCTACACCCTCCTTTCAGGTAGTTGTAAAGAGCAATAAGGTCTCCCCCGAGCCTCTTTTTCTCCAGACTGAGCACCCCCAGCTCCCTCAGCCACTCCTTATAGGACTTGTGTTTCAGATCCTTCACCAGCTCCATTGCCCTTCTCTGGACTCGCTCCAGCACCTCAATGCCTTTAGTGAGAGGCCCAGAACTGGACACACCATTTGAGGTGTGACCTCACCACTGCAGAGTACAAGGGTAGAATGACTTCCCTAGTCCTGCTGGAGACACTGTTCCTGATCCAAGCCAGAATGTCACTGGCCTTCTTGGCCACCTGGGCACACCTGGCTCATGTTCAGCTGCTGTCAACCAGCACACCCAGGTCCTTTTCCACCAGGCTGCTTTCCAGCCACTCTGCCCCAGCCTCTAGCAGTGCTTGGGGTTGTTGTGACCCAAGGGCAGGACCCAACACTTGGCCTTGTTGAACCTCCTGCCGTTGGCCTCAGCCCATCAATCCAGCCTGTCCAGATCCCTCTGCAGAGCCTTCCTACCCTCCAGCAGATCAACTCTCCTGCCCAACTTGGTGCAGTCCACAAATTTGCTGAGCGTACACTCAATCCCCTCATCCAGTTCATCAGTAAAGATATTGAACAGGACTGGGCTGAACACTGATCCCTGGGGAACACGACTAGTGATAGGATGCACACTGGATGTTTTGCTGAAAGAGCAAATATAGAGCTGAAGGGGAATGTGAGCTGGAATAAACCCTGTTGATGAAAACATGTTTTTACCATGTTGAGAAATGTTTTGTACAGTATAACAGCAATGGCCAAAGTGGCCAAAGAGACCAGGGTCTTCCCCCATCACACCTGAGCCTGCTGTGTCTGTTAGCACCCTCATCTGCCTGAACTGCTCTGTAAACAAGAGCATTACTTGTCTGTCACCTCAAATGGCTTTGTGTTTAGGAGCTGAGCTGCCCAGGGCAAGCTGCATTTCAGAGAGTCTTGGCACAGAGGAGCTGTCTGGTCTTGGGGAGTGATGCTTTCCTTTGCTTTTGAGTGTATCATATGTTTTTCACAAATGAATTTCTCAGTCTGAATGTGATGCCACGGCACGTGGATCAATAGTGTTCCTCTGTGGCAAGGTGTACTGAATGCCAAATGTCTTTGGCCGTCTGTTATTCTAAGGCAACTTAACAGAGCCAAGAAGCCTGCACCACCACTTTCATTAGGGGCAATTATCCTTGAGCAGCTGGATAGGAGCCGGAGCCTGAATGGTAATTAGCTGCCATTGTTTAGAGGTGCATTTTTAGGTTTCTGTACCAATTTACTCTCTGTTTAAAGAACAGACAGGGAATTGTGACAAATCCTCAGTCCTTGCTGTTAGAGAAGAGCTGCCTGCCCACAGATCAGTTTAAATTAGGATGTTCTTTGCATGTCCATCCATATGGTCTTGCTGCAGTGAGACATTATCCTGCACTTGGATGGTTTGGGTCTTTGCAGCAGCATGAACATTTTCCTATATGTTTTCTCAACAGATGTGTTGCTTTATCGTCATTTTTGTGTTGTAATAAAGTAACAACTACGGCAAATCTGTTTCAGCTTTGTTATAGAGGAAGAGATACATATGCATGTCACCTGTGAACAGAATTGACAGATTGGTAGAACCAAACACAAACCTCAGTCCAATATATGATTGATGTGTTTCTATCCATCAGTATTTTTAAAACGTACATTTTTAAAATGTACATTTTCAATAGAAATTTTGTTCTAGACTTAAATAGAAGAATAACTTTTTTATTTTTAAAACATTTTCTTCCCCACAACCATATGTTTTGGTATCAGTAAATGGCATGGGAAGAGCTTGACAAGTAATATATATCCTTCCTGCAATGTCTTTCTATGATATAGGAGAATTTTTAGGGAGATGGGAAAAAATTTGTAAAGCTTTTATCATACAAAACAAATCTGCTCCGCACTTGATGACCCCTGCTTTGTTCTTGGATAATAACAGTCATCACTATCTACTAATGTTCATATTCAACACTTTTTACAAGTATTAGTTAATGAACTTTTGGAGCACTATTTAACAAATAAAAGAGGTGCATGATGGAAAACTGAAGTAAAGATATTAGACAACACATACTTGTCCCGTACTGTATTTCTGTGTAGGCCGCACTTCTTGTTAGATTGGAAGGAAAGAAAGCAGTCGAAGGATTGCTTCTGTGCTTTGCTAAGGACCTCTGAAGAATTGTGTCAGTGAGAACAAGGGCATTCAGCATGACAGCGCTAGATGCTGGGTCTGGTAGGATTTGTCCTGAATGTACAGTTGCATTTTTTGGTTGCCAAATTAAATTTTCCATGACTAGCATTTTTAGTGTACCATGTAATTATTGATTTCTGTTCACATTGCATATAAGAATAAACAATAAAAATCTCTGTCTATTACAGATTTGTCCATATACCCTTAGAAATACCTCTTGTCCTGCAACTTCAAACATTTGAATTAAGGTTCTTCTGCTTTCTGTGGGAAATCTAAGGGAAGGTTCAGTTCCTCCTCCAGTTATAGCAGCATTTCAATATACAGTATTTATGTACAGTATTGAGAATCATTGATATATTGCAGCGGTGGGAGTGGAGAGCACTTTGGCAGAGCCTGAAGTGTTTTAGGGGATAGACACAGGTTTGATTTTTGCTGTATACCTTGAGGTGTGTTTTTCAGCTTTCTGAAAGCTTTTGTGGAAGTCTGCTGATCTCTGGAGGGGAGGCTGCGCTTGTCTGTTAATCAGTAGCAGCAGTTTTCATTGCCAGGTACATTTCTTCCTTTGATATTTTTGCTCTGCAAACCACAAAGTCCAGCAGTTCACATTCTGCTGTAAATGTGCTTTGTTAGTGCTGGTATTGCTTTGGCTGCTGACTTTTTGTATAGAAAAGAATGTTGTATGAAGGCTTGGTTATAGAGAAGCCTAAGAGAGAAGAGCTCAGAGGATGGAGTAGAGATGTCCTGACTTGAAAATAATGATCCATTTATGAATAACAAAATGTCTCCAAATACCTTCCCTTGCAGCAAATCTTCCTTCCTTCCTTCTTCCCTTTTTTGGCTTCTCTTTGTGTCCAGCAGCTTATTGCTTGTAGGTTGTGTAAAGTTACAACTTAATAATTGAAATTTCCCTATGTGTCGGCTACATATAGGTCCCCTGGTGCCTTGTTAAGTGCTCTGTTACCAGTGAATGTTCTTAATTATGTTCTGGAAGATGTTGTTCAAGTCACAAGTCATTTACTCAAGGTTTGGGCCCAGCAGGTTACAGATTTTCAAATTAATTTTGGTTGCTAAACAGAAACAACTTAGATGTCCTGAATGCTGATAACTTGCACTTTCTACAGAATTCTATGGGAGAAGAGATTATTTTCAGCAGAAAATTAGGCTAATTGCTGGTTAAATGGCATGCTAGGCTGGTTCTAGTCTCCCCCTTTAGAATATACTGAATATGATTTTGCTAGAGAGAGGTGTCTATAAAGTCTCTGATTTACATATTTAGAAGGGAAATGAATCATGTGCTAAAGAAAACAGTCACCTATAAAGTTCTAGGAACAACTTCTGATCATGGATGACTAAACATGAAGATTTGTTGTTCCCTACCTTACCAGTTTTACATAAAGTAAAACAGTAAAGCTGTCTTAAGAATCTCTATCATTCCTTTGTGCATGCAGATATGTACTATAGCAAATGCTCTAGCATTGTAGAGACTGAAGGTATTTCTAGGTCAATTTTTTTTTTAGATCATTTTATCTAAAGACATATCTGCTTTTATGGATCTTATATCTAATTTTTTCCCTTTCATTAGAAGTCATAGAATCTTTCTAATTTCTTTGATGTCATTATCATCATCAGCTTTGTCCTCTGCCCTTATTATTTAATGAATGACAGCCACTAGAAACCCAGGTGCAGAAAAATTGATACAGGACTGTGTGTAGCTTGAAGGGCAGGGCTGCACTGCTGATAGACAAGGAGCTTTGCAACAGCAGACTTGGATCTGGCTAAAACTAGATGCTGAAAAATAATAGGGGAAAGTGTTCCCCTGCCTCCCATATCCAGTTGTAAATAAATCAATAAATAATGCTAGCAAACAAGTAAACTAAAAGCCTCTGAACAGATGTAGATCTCCTTTAGCCAAGCTTAAATAATTTAATGAATTTTTAGTGAGAAGAGCATGACCATGTCCTGCTGATCTTTAAAGAAATGTAAGGTTAGCAGTTTGTTGTGAGCATGGGCTCAGTTTATGATGAAAATGTGTATCAATTATGATTATGCCTGAATTTCCATAATCATAATTTCAACAGGTTTTGTTAGCAGAAGCACAGCTTGTATTAAATGTTGACATGGGTTTATGTAGCAAACTTCAGGCTGGGCATGCTATTATTTTTGTACCTGGGATTGGGGATTCCTGTTACAAAACGTGCAGTTTTGGTTTTTATTCACTCTTGCTGTTGATAACCTGTCCACCTTTGGGAGAACATGTTAGCTGTTTTAATATGAGCTAGTAATGGTGAATATCAATACTTTTTAGTGCTATAATTCAGATTCTATCTGTGACTTTGTTAGTATAGAACTTCTGACTTCCAGCAAAGTGATCTTAAACATAGGAAGCATTGAGCTTGCAGAAAAAGTTAGCCATAGAACTTAATTTTATAAATAGCTATAATGCTATACTTGTTAAGATTACTTGGGGAAAATATCACTTCAACACACATCCTCATCTACCCACAGTAAAAAAGATTATGGTTTTTTCTTTTTAGCTAGGTAAAGCCAAAAAATTACTGTTAAATACTGTTCAGGTTGTTCTGTCTGGGTTTATGAAGTAAAATTATCTATATGTAAATGAATTTATAATAAAAATTTGGATTTTCATCAGTGAATCTTGCTCAAAATATTGTACATGTCGGGGAGGGATGGGAGACATCAGACCCTGCGAAGTGTACAAGAGATACAGCCCTTGATTGACCTCTCCTGCAAAAAAGTGGGAGAGCTGAGAGGCATCTGACAGGAAAGCTGTATGTGGATGGGGTACTCAGTCACCAGGAGGTGGGTGGCACTAAAAATGGGTTTGTGAGACTGGATGTGTGTCTTGAGATCATACAGGTTGTGTGGGTGTTGGTGGAAACGCAGAGGCTCCTATTGGAAGAAAAATAAATAATGGGGATTTGGGCTACTTTGGACAGAAAGTAAGTCCTTAGAAAAAAACGGTACTGGGTGCTTGGGGAGTGTATGGTACAGCTGGATTTGGAAGAACATGAGACTGCCAAGTCAGCAGTAGGCCCTTGACTTGATGGTTGTTCTGCCACGTCCCTGTGGTCTCTGCTAGTAAGTACAAGGCAGCTGGAGGGAAGGTCTCTGGCTGCCCTTTCTCCAGAGGTGGCTGTGGCTTGAAGCTCTGGCTGTGCACTTGCTGTGTTCAGCAGGACTTGAGCTATGGGTCAGAATGGGTCTGAGGTGTGGTGAGGACCTCTCTTCTGGTGAGTGGGCAGCCCACCAGATTTCCCCAAGTAAGTGGGCCACAAAGAGAGGGGTCCTGCTTCAGTACCTATAGGCACTTGGATACATGGTTAAAATGAAAAAATACCTCAGTAGAGCTGGCAGGAAAGGCAAAAGCTGCAGACATTGTGGATGCAGTGGTTAAAACAAAGTGGCAACTGATTGCTTGATCCTTGTAATAGGGACTTCAGCCTCTTAATTTTTAACATATGGGACATTCTCTTAAGTTCCCTTTCCTCTGAGAATAGAGAGATAATGTGCCTTAGTAAGGTTCTTCTGCCCTGCCTTCCTCCCAGGTCAATACAGATAAGAACTTCTTTCCCAGCCACTGCTGAAATCTGTCTTATAAATAGTTCCCAAAATTTTTCCTTCCATCTGAAGTTCTGTTTGCTTCTGAGCAGCCTGCCATAAGGTAGCTATCCCTGTGTGCCAGATGCCTTCATCAGTTGTTTTGTTCCCAAAGAATTCCCACTCTTCCCTGTTGCTGGGGATGTGAGGTTGTGCCTCTGCCTTTCCTAAGTGACCTAAATGAAAAAGGATAGAGTTGACAAGAGTTATGGTAGCTTCCTCTGCAGCATATTCGTCCTATTTGCCTGCTGACCTACACATGGTTTCCTCTTTTGCCAGACTTTTTAGTCACTTCAGTGGGACAATGTCTCCTGTAATATTCATACATTGATATGAAAAGGTTTATTGGAATTCAAGAAGCAGCAGCTGCTGCTATGTATGAGCAGTAATTAACATTCTTTAACTCCTCATCCTTAACAATACAACATCAAAGACCCTGAAGATAAAGGAGCAGTAGCATCTAATGGTGCAGACTGTTTTCACCAGTTCATATATCTGCATTTTTAAGTTAGCATTTGAAAGCAAAACTAGAAGTTCTATTACTTTTATTACTTAGAGGAAACCAAATACTTTAGCCCGTCACACCTGCAGAAGGTGTGTATATCTGCCCACCTGTATGAGGAAGAGCAAAGAGATCATGGTTAGATTGCAAAAAGCTTCTTGAAGACTTCCATGAGTTGAGGCTCTGGGTTTATTCTTCAGTTCTGGGCCAGTTCTTCAGATCTGATACCCCACTGCTGTGAATGAAACATGCTGGGGAGTTACCATACTTTCCTCCATGTGTCCCTGTGTGATGGTTCATCTTCCTTTCAGAGAATCCAGAGATGGTTTTTGATGTATGAAGTCCTCCATGTTTTTAATCACTAAGAATAATCTAACTACCTTCACAGGACAACACCACCCACTTGGTAACCATTACCTAAATAAATGGAAATACTGAGATCTGCACTGTACCTGCATGGTGCTCTCCCCCAAAAAACTCTCTACTGTATTATGGAAAGTTCCCTGGACCTGCAAACAGAAGCAAAATTGTTAACTAGATCAGTAGAGTGAACTGTTATTGAACTACTCTAGGCTCAGCAGCATTACTTTCCATTAGTAGATATATTGATGAGCCAACACTAATTCCTCAGGCTGTTTATGCTTCATGTTGTCAGAAGACCATCTAATGCTTTTCACTCCCTTCTGGAGGCTGAGAAAATACTACACTGCACTTTTCTTTCCAAGTTAGCATTACACTGAAAGACATGTATTCAGCTGGTTTCAGCTGCTCTCCTTGTGTTGCAATCTCCCCAGCTGTCCTTACCGATCACTTGCACTAGTTTCCCTTACTCAGCCTTTATCTTTGTCCACCTGGCATCAAAAATCTGTAGAAACAGCAGTGTCAGCTGGAGCATTCTAGCTTAAAATTGCGCTTCCGGGTTTATTGCAACAATATCCTGAGGGACATGACTTGATTAGGCTACATGGAGCTTGTGTGAATCAACAAAGAAAGCAATTGATCACTTAGTAAGTAAGCTGAAAAGTCTGAGAATGAAAGGTGACTGCTTTGGAGGGACATCTGGTAGGACCATCTTCAACATCACCCAAAAGTGAGTTTGCTCTGTTAATATGCTGTGAAGTCTTAGGATGTTGTTATCAAGGGGTGAACTTTGTTTTTAGCATAGCAATATTAGAAATACTGCTTTTTCAGTATGTACATATATACAGTGAGCAGAGACTTCTAATTCCATTGCAAGTAAATTTTTCTTCATTGCAAAAGCTGGTGATGAATTATGCCTATTCTTTAATTTTTGGATAAGTAAAGGGAAAAAAAATTTCCATTCATAGTTCAGGAGTTTTACCTCCTGCATGGATTTGCTTCAGGGCCTTGTATCAGACCACACTGTGGTTCTGCAGCATCTCAGAATGCTCAGCATCTCCCTGTGTCTGTATACCAGGTACCAACAGGTATCAGGGCAGCATCTTGTGTAGGCTGCTGTACTAATTGCTGCTGGTCACTCTTCTGTATCAGCTACTTCTCAGTTCCCTGGCACGACTTGATTCTGCAGTTCAGTTTCTGGTGTTCTTTGACTTCGTATTATCGTTATATGTCAGCTGGTTGGGGACTTGCCTTGTAAAGGATCTTTCTCATCTGATCCTCATGATACCAGTAACTAACTTGCATATGGACCATTTCAATTTTTTTTATCCCCTTCCCTAGCAGTTGTTCCTTGAATTGTTACATCTGGTGTGAAGTAGTTGCCCTGAGGCTAGGAATTAGAGCTGATATCTTTAGGAAAACCCCAGATTTGGAATCTACTTTATAGGTCTGCACACAACATGGTCTGTAGGTTTTGCAGTGTGTTTGCATTGCTCGCCAGTGCATTAGGAAGCTCCCTTAGGAATTGTTTGCAAACTGACTTTCCACAGACGATGTCTTATGTTTTACATCTGGGCACAGAACTCTGGCTAGGATGCCCTTGCCAGGCATGGCACAGCTGGCTTCACTTCACTTGAGTTGTCTCTTAAGACACTGGCATGAGGAAAACTGCATGAATGTATTTGCAGTGCATACAAATAGGCATTCAGAATGACTCCTCCTGTCTGCCTTCTGGCTTGCCATCCCTTTCAGTGTTTCAGAAAGCCGGTGTTTAATGCCTTCTCTCCTGCCTGGAAGAGCTGTAAGCTTCCCCAGCTATCTCTAAGAGCCCCTGAGAAACCACAAGCTAGAGGTTTTGGTGTTGCTATTGAAAATTCTGTTACACACAGTGCAGCTTTTTCTTCAGCATTTTCATATGCAGAAAGCAACAACTCCAAAATTCCAGCACAGAGATGCTTGCTTTGATCAATATGATCAGTAAGTTTAATCTCATGTGAAAATGCTTTTACCGTCTAAATTTGTTCTCAGCACTTATGATTATTTTGAAAGATCAGAATTTCTGAACACAAAAATCTACAATTTCAGCAGACATAGTTAGCATGCAACTATTTGTCATCTACCATAATAGATAACCACTGTCTTGTTATCCATCTTTAATGCTAAGATGCAGATCTGGAAGGTTTTCTGGCAGGGTAGGTATGGTTTTACTTGGCAAATGCAGCTGGCTTGCTGTTCTGCTTCACCCAGAAGTGACGCAGCAGATGATACTGGTTGTCATAGCCAATATGACAGGGAAAAGGTAAAGAATTTCAGAATCTAAAAGGAGTAAGAGGGAAGAAGAGTAATTTTTAAATTTTTATAAAATGTTGCTGTTTACTGAAAAATGTGATCTGTCTGTATTGCAAAGGTGAAAAGGCAAAGGGCCAAATCATCCTGGTGCTCATGGCAGTGCAATTCTGCGGTAGAATAACAGTATTTCCTTATTATATGAAGAGGTCACAACCCAGTTGCATCCTTATTATACTATGTATAGAGTTGGAAATGCTGCACTTTAGGTTCAGCAATGAGCAAAATAAACCAGGAAAGGCAAGGACAGAAATCTGTGTGTTGGTGGTAACTGCATCATTAGCAGTAATCCCAGGTGCCCAGGCCAGTTCTTGTGTCAGGCAGATGAGATGCATAAAGCAGTTTTGTAACAAGAGACATATCACCTTTTACACTCCTAAAAACAAACTAGCTGTGGATGGAGTGTTGCAGGGTAAAATTGCACCATATGCTCATGGGTTGTACTGAACCCCAGTGCAGAAAACCAGAAAATCAGAAGGGTTTCTGCACCTCAGCCTAAGGCAGAGGAGGTGTTTGGAGAGAAGGCTGATGCAGGTAACAAAATCACTGCCATATTCCGTCAGGTGTTATCCTAATGTGGCTTGGTGCCAAGCCTGAATGAGCTTCCTGGCCCCATGTCCCCATGCATAACTGCAGTTCCTGCTGCTTAAGGACCCAGCTTTTCTGCACAGCCTGCCAGCACCTCCTCACTGCAGCAGTGGGCAGGGGCTGGCTGAGGCTTGCCATAAAACAATTTAGCCTTGAAAAGCTTCATCCTGTCTGCAGTAGTTCAGCTTTGGAGAGCAGAAGGTCTCATTGGTTCAGGATGCATTGCCAGTGCACATGGCCTTGGACTTAGCTTAACTTTCCTGTTTGTGAGGAAAACATCCTGCAAACCTCATCTATTCAGGGAAAATAAAAACCCAAATGTGAGCATGGTTTCAACAGTGCACATCTTGATGCAATCCCTCTTCTATGCTCAGAAGCTGGTCCCACTTTGTGGGGTTAGCAGTGGGGGAAATGTGGTCAGTGGTCAATAGGAATTAGCAGAGGCACAAACCACACCAGTTGCATAGAAACTCTCTCTTGACGTAGTTTGCCAGCATCTTCCCAAGGGGACCTGGCTCATATGTTGAGAAAAACACATTGTTGCCCATACCCAGTGATTTACAGTCTCTTGAAATGTTCTCTTTAAAAAGATTTTTCATGCAAGCAGAGGCCAGTGACTTGAAGCTGTCACAAGGTATGGGAGCATGGGACCAGGGTCCAAAGAGCCTGCTTATTTAGACACAAAGGAGCTGTTCAGGATTTTTTATTTTTGGTTGGTTGGTTGTTTTGGAGTTTTTTAAACTCATCACATGCTATAGGTCCTAAATATATTTTAATTCCTTAGAACAATAGACTTAAACACATTTCTTAGTATTGCATTGCCTGGAGCTCTTAGATACTTTTACAGCGTAATTAGGAAGCTAGGACACTTTTAAAGCATGTGTAGAATTGTAAGGTTTTTTTCTTTTTACTTTTAAGGCTTTATATATACTTGTGTGTGTGTATGTATATACACACACAGATCACGTAATTTCTGATTGCATTTTATTGATGTGGAACCGTAGTATTTGCAAGAACTTAGATGAAATGGGAAGCAGAGATGAGAGCTTTGAGGGGTTTTTTTGAAGTCTAAAGAGAACTGCTGTTCTTTTTCACTGGTTGGCTGAACAATGTTTCCTTCAGATGCAATGAGACCTCCTCCTACTGTTGATTTTATTTTAGAAATGGAGTGCTCTCAGCATCTATGCAGGGGCTGGAGATCTTGACCCCTTTGAATAAGAAGTATTGAAATCATAGGAACAGCTTGTGCACATTGATAATTCTTATCATCCCAAGTGGCCATGATCAAATCCTTTTTCCAGGAGAGACAGATTTTCCTGCTGGCCTTCAGTGCTTCTCATTTCAGCTGTGAATTAAGATGCTCTGATGGGAATATCTTTAAAGCAAGTTCCTCTCAAGTCCTTATCAACAGGAATCAAGGTTATTGCCATCCACTGCCTTTGAGATAGAAAACAAATCTCATGATCTAGAACTCAAAGAAAATGTTTCTTAGTTTTCTCTTGAGAGCACTAATCCCTATTTTTAATTGGGAGGCAAAACTTTAACAGGAAGATTTTATTAGGCCTCATGTTCCATGAAGCAAAAGAGCAATTTGCACAGCAGTAGCTTCTGTTTAAAATAGGCACAAAGGTTGGATAGAGATCCATTTCAAGTGCATTAAACATCTTTTGTGAAAATATTGCTGACATGCTCTGTTGTTCGTTTTGTGGGGTTTTTCTGTTTTTTTTTTTTCTTTCTTTCTTTCTTTTTTGTGTGTGTGTGTTTTTTTTTTCTTTTTTGTTGTTGGGGTCTTTTTTTGGCGTTTTTGTTTTGTTTTTAATGCAACCATTCTCAAGAGAAAAAAAAAAGAAAAAAGAAATATACCTGATATACTATATATTAGGGCTATTTATTCCCTGTTGCTGGCTTCTTCACATTTTTGTTTAAATCTATAGAGCTTTCATATGCTGAGTGTATCTGGAGAAATTGCCATGCAGACTTTTTTTCTTATATGGAGGACCCTCCTGATGATTTTCATGGGCAAAGAAGTTCAGTTGCTGGAAATGAAAGATAGCCATTACAAGGACAAACCAGAGTAGCTTTGTCATCTTACAGCAGAGGCGAACACTCTACTTTGGTTCAGGTTAGTCTCGATCTGCAGCTTGGAGGTTCACGTGAACTTCTCAGTCAATGCTGTCAATAAATATCCTGCTACGGCTGGCCCTGTTTGCCCCAGTTCCCCTTCTAAATGCCGTTGTAGTGGATTCTTAACTTTAGAGCTTGCAGTCTTTTTGCCAAACATGTTGCATAGGTGATGAGCTTTCAGCTGTGAAATTCTGAATGAGGGGAGAGACACAAAACCCTAAGCTAATTTCCCCTCATTTTTCTTCTCCTCATGAAAAAGGGGGATGAAAGTCTTATTTCTAATGAGTTTTCCAGATTCTACATCTCCCACTACACCTTGCAATACAGAGTAAGCAGCTGGGACTGATTTTACTGTAATAGGACATATCTGTGTTTCCAGGGGAAAGGAGAATCTTGAATTTACTTAAATTCCTTAGCAGCTCTAGTCAAGTAATTCGAGACCTAGCACGTGCCATGTAGATCTGATAGCTGAACCATGTATCAGAGAAATGCAATTAAATGTAATAAAATGTAGATTTGAATCACGGTTTGGCCTGAATGTAACCCTGAAGTAAGCGCCTTATATTAATATTTACAATAGATATCAATCATTGCAATTACTAATAAAACTAATGAGACAGAAGCAAAATAGTAACCTTATTAAAATTCTCATTTCAGTAATGTAATATGACTCAGACATTTGAAGTGAAAATGGATGCATGCTGATAAAATTCTTATTGCTTGATTGGTCACTAAGGTTTGCAGTTACCTATCGTGAAAATGCAGAGTTCTGTTAAAGTAAATGGAAGTCATCCCTGGAAATGTTCAAGGTCAGTCTGGATGGGGCTCTGGGCAACCTGGTGTAGTGGAAGAGGAGCTGGAATGAGATGATCTTCAAGGTCCCTTCCAGCCCAAACCAGTCTGTGATTCTGTGATCAGGAGAAAGAATAGCTTGAAGGTCTAGTCTTGTAGTAGGCTCCTGCTGGAACAACTTTGATTATCATTTATGTGTCTTGCAAGTTAAATACCATTTTGCATAACTGTAAATTCTTAGGGATTAGGAATATTTATGGGAACCATAAAACACATGACCATGCTATCAGATGTATTCATAGCATTAGGTGTGGTAAATACATAGTGATCAAAATACTGGGTTTTCAGTTACTTATCCTGTTTTTATAATCAAAACAGCACTATAAAATTGAAGCACTTCATTTCTTACTGCTCTTACGACTCTTCTGCTAACATAGACAGTAAAAGGATAAATTCTTCTCACCACATCTTAGCCAAGAAATGCATATTTTAAAATGGATTCTGAGTGCTTTCTGCAGCTTTCGGTGTTCTCCTGCCAGGAATCCTGGGTACTGATACTGATTATTATCAAGTTGCAGTCATGTTAGTAATAAGGATAATAAAAGATACTTGGTGCTCTAAGAAAATACCATAAGCAAGAGAGTAGAAAAATTATTTCAGTGCTGTCTTGTGCTTTGCAAGCTTAACAGCGTGACCTGTCTCATGGCAGCAATTTTTGCAAAAACATTTTTTCTCACAGATTCTTTCCCAGCTTTTGATCTTAGAGAGTCTCTCTGTCTTCTTTTTTTCTCTTTGTTTCAGACTTTCTTAATTGCTACAAAACCTAGCTCACAAAGTCTCATCTGAATGCATCATGCAGAATCTTCTTGGCTGTAGCTGAAATGTCTGTCCTGGTTTTGGGGGTTTTGTTTGTTTGTTTATTTTAAACCCTTACTATAGCAATTAAAGGCTTCCTTCTGTTAGTATTATAAGGGTTGCATAAAAAGAAATTAATCAGCTTCTGTCTGTCACTTATAAACCTGTCTTTTTTCTCATTAAAAACATTTTCTGTAGCAGAAAATGCTGCTGTTGCCTGATCCTGTCAACTTTCTACATTTGGTAAGCACAGAGAAGTACAGCTGACAAAATTCTAAGTAAACTGGGATTTTTGAACCACTTCCTTTTGCTCTTTACTATGAAGAATCTCCATTATTCCTTGATTTTGGTGAAATTCTCCCTTCACCTCCCCATTCTGGTGTTTAGAGTCATAGAGAATTACTTTTTCTTTTTCAGTTTTGCACTTTCCTTGTCTGGTCAAAATTCTGAGAAGGCCTGGTGAATGCTGCTTTTTCATGTCACATCTGGGCACAATATTTGATTTTGAGATTAGTCTTCTCAAAGGGTGTTTTGCTTTGTTCAGACCATTAGCATGCTGTTGTAATTGCTTATGGAATGAGGAAGAAGCCTGTCATCAGTCTTTGGGTGCTCCTGTCTCATTTTGCCAACTGGATCCGTAGGTGTTTCTTACTCTCCACATGCATATACAGGTGGCAGCTTCCCTGGGCCCATGAATGCAGTGAACAAGAGCTGCTGTGCCTTTGGTGCTTTTTTCATAGCCAGTATGGAAAGGCGGGCTTGGCATTTCAGCAGAAGTTGCTGTGTCTGAAAAGACATTTTTTTGACTAAGCAAAGACTGAGTGATACAGTTATTTCTGCATATGTGAAATGAATTTCCTTTCCATGCTGCCTCAGTTCATGGGTTAGGCCCTCTGGCTCTAGGGTCCACTGGGCTTATCTAGACTTGTAAGTTCTTTGGGGTGGAGATCTCTTGGGTTTGGTGTTTGTGCAGCATCTAGCTCTGTGGGTTTAATAAGAGACCTACTGTGCAGTATCCTCATGAAAGGTAATGGTCTGATGAAGCTTGGGGACAACTTAAACCAAATTTGTACCACACTTTAGTAGGTTCACTGTCATCTCAGGAAATCTTTGCCTTTAAATCGTTTCAGATAAATCAAAAGCAGAATATACGGAGCAATTACAGAGGAGACACAGGTCTCCATACTACTCACCAGACTAACCATGCTGACTGTCTTCCCTGGCATTCCTATTTATTTTTGCATGCTCTCAGAATGCTTTCATCCTTTCCCAGAAATTTGAAAATCAGTTATTTCCCTTTTTTTTTGTCACAACACTTCTGAACTCCCAGCATGTTGTTAGAGGCTCGTCATTGTTTTCTTGGGTTCAGGGCCATTTTCCTTACCCTTGATGGGACTTTCATCGCTAACTGCGAATTTGACTGACAGGAGAAATTGTAATCATTTTTTTGCCTCTCTTGCCAGTGGTTTGGAAGAGAAATTCCCGACACATTGTGCAAGGCTCATTTGTGTGTATACTTCTCTCACATGCAAAGGGGTGTTTTTGTTGATCCTTAGTGTGGGGAGATTTCTTGAGTCCTTAGTGTTTGATTCGTCAGTGCCCCAGGAAAGGCAAGATTCTTGTGCCTGACCAGTCTGTTGGTGTCCCATTATGGAGCCCTTTCACTGAGCAGTGCTGCTGCATCAGAGGGAGGTTTGAGTGACTTAGTCAGGGACACTCCAACAGCATAAGGGAGAACCCTCAGTGGGCCTGACACCTTATTTGACTGTTAGCCAGTGCTGGCAGCTACTGGTGCCCATGAAGGACCCACACCAACAATTTACGGAATAACACTTTATAAATATAAAATTGGGACAGATTAAGTTTCGAGGATTGCCAGTGATGGTATCTGACTGCAAAAACGTATTCAAAGCAATACACAGACAAACTCTAATTGCCAAAGTATTTAGCATGCACATAATAGGGTTCTTACCCAATAGATGTCCCTATGAGGGAGAGTAGATTCAGCCCACTGACTGATCCCAGAGTTATGACGGAGTCTTCCCTGACTTTTCCCCATTCTTGACTTAGTTTTATACTAGTTCTTTGTTTAGGTGGAGCTTGAGTGACTCTAGTCATACATATCTTTGTTACTGATGGGTGTAAAGTTCTCTCACTTTGCTCCTACAGTCAACAGTCAGTAAAATAGAGTGCATATTCAGTGAGAGGTGGTTTGTACCTTGGAGGTGGGTAACTTAGGGGTGGACATGTGTGTTAGTATTACAATTAGGTTTTAATGAACCATGTTCATCTGAGGAGAGCAATTTCACCACAGCTGCTGGCTCAGCAGCAGAGTATCTTCCCTCGTTTCCCCTGGCTGACAGGTGCTATGTGGTTTATCAGCTGCAAAATATCATCGAGCTCCCCTCCCTGCAAGGATTTCAACAGAGGCTGGCAGTGGTGCTTCGGCTCCACTCCACCCTCCGTTCCTCCCCCTTAGCAGGTGCTACGGTTGCAGGTTCTGTGTTTGCAGAAGCATCATGGCAGAGGTTTTGAGCTGCCAACCCCATTCCATCCAGGGAGCAGCAGCTGCTATTTTATCCTATAATTTCCGTAGTGTTGTAACTTTTGTTAGCATGTGAATATAACTTCCCAATGTCCTCTAATTTTACCCCAAGCCATCTTTCCAAACTCTCCTACTGGAGTTCCATATAAATTTGGTCTGATTACTGCAAGCTTTTGTTTCTTGATAGCTCCTGCAAGTCATTCCCTCATGGGAGATGTTTTGGCACTTTAAATTTTATTTACATCTGGATATTGTGCCTGCAGACCTACTAAAGTAAGATGCTGACTGATAAGAAGTAGTCTTTTTGTATTCATGTTAAAGAATTCACCATCTGTGATCTGTAATCAGACTTCTTACTAATTAGATGTAACAAAACTGCATAAGGCCAAGTTGGAGGAAAAATTTATTAGAAATACGATGTAAGATATGACTGATTTTTTTTTTTTTTGACTGCTTAACTGTAAATAAAATGTTCCTCTAATGTCCCAAACATCCACAGTTCCCCACCCCTGCAGGCTTAAAAAATTCCTTTCAGCCATTCATGATCCTATGTTGGTTGCTATAGTGATACCAATTTCCTGTCTCAAATTATTCTACTTCAGAGGTACATGAGGTCTTTTAATCTTCTTTCCCCATTCCCCCCATTTCACTCTTTGATTTTACAGATGCTCTTACTCAAGGACTGGAATTCCTATACTGTTCGTCTGTTTTTTCCACTATGTGATGGAAACCAGAATAATATATGCCTTTCCCCCATAGGACTAATGAAGATTCCTGCTGCCTTATTGGTACCCTCACTGAACATTGCTCTATATCAAAGCCTTACAAAATTTATATTTAGTTTTGTTACGGATCACTAAGCTAGAGAAGCACAGGCTGTTCACCTTGACCAAATCAAGAACAGCTGCACCCAACCAAATGAAATTTAAACACTTAGGAAAAGCAGCTTGCCAGCCACAATGGTCCTGAAAACCAGTATGAGAAGTCCAGTTGGGCCAAGCCTCCATAATATGACTTAATGGGGACTGAACCCTGACTGAGACAGTTTGCTATTCCTGTGATACATGTAATAGAAAGAAATCATAAAACAGTATTAGCTGATCAATATTCCCTTTCTCTACCTATGACAAAGTTTGTGTGGTGGTTGAATTTTATGAAAGGTTTAAGGTCTTTCTGGGGGGTTGTCACTGTGCTGCTCTATATTGCTTCCCCTTCTTACTGTACATCCCTGTGAGGGCTGCTCAGATCAGAGATGGGTGTGCATTTGGCATGCTAGTCTTTTGATGCAACATTCTTGTTGATTATGTGGTCTAAGTCCCTCTGAATTTTGTTCTTCCCACAGTGTGCCATGGCCACTGTAACCTTGATCATCGGTATATGCAGAATTTGGTAGGTTTTGTGAGACGTGTAGCCCCAAGTAGCCTCAGTTCAAAGGTCTATATTGCTAAATGCCTTTCTGTTCAGGAATCAGAATCATTGTACAGATGAAGGAGCTGTCTCTGATATAGATCATATCCTGAAAAATCAGTGGGATCAAGTAGACTGCTAGAGTTTCCAAGCAGCAGGAAAAAAAATCATTACTGAATAGATTGCAGGTGGGATTACTGCATATCCAAATAGGCAAAAACTGTGTGGGGAAGGTGTGCATAGAAAACATTCAGGAAAGTCAGGAAGAGATCCATGTGGCTGGGAAGCAAGTGATGTGTTTGCATTTTAGGAGGTAATACATTCTAAAACTGAAGGAGAAATAGGAAGTGAAGAGGATGGATGTGTGTGGATCCTAGGATAAATTACGATCCCACAGAATTATACATGAATTAAGCAGGTTGGCAATGGTGATTGTATAACTGAGAAGGAATGTATAATATACTCTTTATGAATGTCTCTCTCATTTATATATATGATATTCTAGCCCATTTTCTTTCTAATTTAGGCTCTTTTCTGATTTTTGTCCCTTGAGTGGCTCTCTAGTATGGTGGATTTATGCTGTTTGTTCAGCAACATTCCTACTCTTCTGAATTCTGTCCCATGTGCATTTAACATAATCTTCGTTTGCATATCCACTTGCCTGCTTGTTTAGCTTTTTCTCCCAGGCCATTAGTTCAGTCCTATTTTCTTGTGGGGAAGAATTTTTCTTTCTATGGTAGAAGTAATTAAGTCTCCTATGCTAAAGCCATCTTCTCCAGGATACTCCAGATCTACTCTATTATCATTCCCTTGAAATCCATATATTATGTTTTGGATCGGTGATAGAAAAAACTTGGCTTCTCCTGCTCCTTTTCCTTATGATGGAAGTTTCTGTGGCTGAGCTGGTTGGCAGCAGGCGGGTCCCAAAGCAGTACCTGCACCATACTATTAACAGCTATTTCCTGTAGCTCCAGAAGCTTAGCCTGTGGAGTTGTCTTTTTTTTATTTGTGCTGCAGTTCTCGGTTAGCAGCTGCTTGCGTCACCATCTGTTTTCAGCTGCCTGTGTGTGGGCATACAAGGATCACTGTCCTGTGGTTGTAATAGCAGAAAATAGATGTATTTTCATCTCTCAAAAGATCTTTAGATCTTTTCAAAGCAAAGTGAACTGTGATTGTGCAGGGTGAAAAGGGTCTTGTGCCTTTTTAACTTCTATCTGATGACACAAGGGACAACTGCATTTCTTTCTTCTTTTTCTGTTCTTTTTATTGATGCTGGGAATTCAAGGTTTGTTTGGCTCAAGGGAATCCACAGGATTTATCTTTTCTCTCTCTTTTGTACTTACTTGACTTTTTCCCAATGATTGGTTTAAAAGTATTTCTTTTAGCTTTTTAACATTAATTGAATGATCGTGCTATCTCTCCACCTCAGCTGCCAGTGTGGGCTGTAACCACCTCTCTGAAACTGGAAGAATATAGTAAAACAAGGCAGAAAGAGCAGGTCAACGTGGGTCTGAAAATTTGTAAACTTTTAATTTTTTCTTGCTTTTTAAGTTTGATCTGTGAATAGCAAAACTGGATAAAAATTTTGTAGAATGAGTATATCCCTAGTTGCAAGAAAGGTATCAAGTCAGGTCCAAAGTCAAGCCAGGAGATCCAAGTAATGGTTCAGGAACATCAGGGACTGGGATGGGGGACAGGCAACCTGTGACATGGCTCAGGCCAGGACCCTGTGGCAGAGCTGAAATAAAGACGGCAGGCTCTGCACAAGGGAGTGCATGGGCTGGGGTACAAGGTGAGACTGAGCAGGGCAAATAAAGCCTATTGGTGCTTCCAGGACTCTGACAAATGTAACTTGCTGAAAGCATTTACTGGGAGAATGTTATGGCCAAAGTCACTGTGACAAATTTTAAATGCCCAGTAGAGCTGAAAGGTGGATGATGGCTGACTGTGTTGAGAACAAGCCTGAGAATCTGATGATGAGTGAATGCTGGCTTTCAAATGGAGGAATTATGAGGAAATGTGGAGGAGATAATATCATTGCAACATCAGGCTGGATGAAGCCCCCAGAGACCTGTGATTCCAGTCCATGCTCTTTTGTAACAAGACTTTTTGTACAGTAGAGGAAGCGGACAATTACATTTCTTAGAACAGATGAAAAAGATGATAATTATAACTGATTTACTCTGAAAATAATCAATGGACTTAGATGACACACTGCAAAAGCCTATCATTCAAAAATCTTATTGTGCTTTTGATCTGTGAAAGGATCTGTGGGGGATACTCAGGTCATGTTCATATCAAAATACCTGGTTTCAGACAAAAATCAAGTACTTAAAATAATAAATGATTCAGATTGTGGTAGTATCATTTCCATAAAAGATTTGGATGCTAAAAGAAATTACACTGGAGAACCAAGGTCAAAAATCAGACTCTTAATATTATCTGACTAATATTTGGTTTCCCAAGGCATTTTTCTTTTAAGTAGAAGACTCTTGTGGTAGGGGTATTTTCTACACAATGCACTTGGCCTTCTGCCAACAGATGAGTGCTCCAGATTGATACTAATGAAAGAAATATTAATGCACCGTAGCATGTCAATTATCTTGAAAAGGTCTTCAGCAACCATTTATCACTTAAATTTCACATCTTATAGCTTAAGACCAAATTGCGTTACATGTTAGAATAGTTCTGCCATATTTGATCCATCATTAACTTTCATTTGTTGATAATTTCAACATGAATTTTTATTTAAGTCATGCATCTTTGTCAACTTGATGGAAACATCCAGAGTTATCATGCTGTCATAGATGAGTGATGCTGTTTCCCACTTGAGATTTGACTGAATTCTGAAAGGACTCCAAATGTTTAAACCCCTGGCAAAAATCCTGAGGCCAGGGACTTTTTGTTGTATTTGAGGGGGAGGGGGTAGGGAGGGAAGGAAAAAGAAAAACAATACAAAAGGAGAAGAAAAATTTTATGACTTAAATTGGATTCTCAGTTGCTGAATCGTGCCCTGAACTTAGAGTTTTGGTTTTTTTTTCTTTAAACTTATCAGAATGGTGGCTTTCATTGCTAGGGTTACCAGGCTTCCAAGCAAAACAGAATAGTTATAAAGCAGAAAGGTAACACCAGGGTACACATTATTTTTCTAGGTGGGTTTCAGTGGATTGGGTGATGTATCTCAGGTGCAAGAAAGCAGATAAACCCATTACAGAAGATGTGATGCAGTCATGAGTTTAAGCAATAAGGAATATAAACATCAGTAGTCTCTGACTAAAGATGAAGGAAACAACCCAAAGGGTCAACACAGAAGCATCTCTCCCCATTACACTGGGGAAAATCCTTTGGTTGAAGGAGAATGTTGGACCTGTGCAGTATGAGATGGCTACCCCCACCTTCTAGTATGGGATAGCATGTGGTAGGCTGTGGACATTTGTTTATTTTTGTGCAATACAGAGCACTGCAAAGCTCATCATGCCTGTACCAGGCATACTTCATCTGCTTGCCTTTTAAAAAGCAAACACTGAGCAGATTAGAATTGTGCTGTTTTATTGAAGCTCTCAACATTCTTGGTGGCATACAGAATTCTGGCCAGAGAAATCTGGGAGAAGGTTACATAGCAGTTTTTAATTATTGTTTAGTAATACTTCTGTAATGTGCTCAGATACTGTTTTCAGGAGTGTGGCCTCTGTTGAATAAACAGAATGGAAATCAAAGAAAAAGTGCTTAAGCAGCCAGCATTTAAATTTTTAAATTTGGTAAAAAATTTAACAAGCTCAGGTGACACCATCAGATGATGTAAAATAAAATCAGCAAGAAAGAGATGACAGAGGGTTAAACACAGACTGTAGCTGTATGCAGCACCTTGGAAAAGGAAGCAAAGGCTTGGCATTGGGAAAAACATGTTTTTATTTCTGGAATTGCTGTGTCTGATCATTAATGTTGCCTGTGTCTAAGTGGATAAAAGAAACGAATTCTTCACGCAAAGCTTAGGATTGCTGCATGTGTTGTATTTGTGCCTGTGTTTGATCTAATTTTCTCTTCTGAGAATCTGTAGCAGTGTAACGGCCTCAGGTGGCCTTTCTCATCACTTGGTGTAGTGATTAGATCCTTGCATTGTAAGTCAAGAGATCATAGTTGTAGTCATTTCTCTATTATCCAGGGTATTGGGAGGTTGGTGTAGGGTTTGGATAATGTGTGTCATCCAGAATATGCTTGGAGTGCAGTTTAATGACCCTTGAATCATTGTTCTGAGCTCCCAGGATTTTGGAAAGGCTAATTAGCTCAAGTTGTGAACATGAAATACCTCTGCTCTGCTTCTAGACAAAACCTAGGCAAAAATGAGTTGTTGCTACACCTGAGCTAATAAACCTTAGTGTGCTCTGTGTGGAGCTGCATCCATAACCCAGGACAGTTAATTGGCAGCTTAAATAATCTGACCATGGCTGGGCACAAGTGACAGAGTTGCCAGCATTTTGCACCTTTGTCATGTTGACCTGACTTTACAGTGACCAGCAGCTGATTGTTACTGTATGAATCATTCTGAGCTCTCTGAAGCAGCTCTTGTGTGTAGGGTTGAGTTTTGCTTCAGTGTGTGAAGTCCTGGTGTCTGTCAAAAGCCATTGTGCTATGTAGAGAGTGGAGAAGTTACGTTTCTCAGGCACCAGACTGAATGAAAACCTGACTGTTCATGTAGGGGTTATGGTGATGTCTCTTTAGAGAATTGTGGTACTTCACGTGGGGGTTCTTTTCTGCTTCCCTTAGCTTCTGAAGCAGACGGCAGTGTTGTTAGGGCAGGCTGGGTTCAGAGGGAGCATTGCTGAGACATAGGGTCAGTTATGGAGCTGTCACAAATGCACCAATGTCAGGTCCCCTACATCACCTGGTGCTAACAACCCTGAACACTTAATATATCTGTTTTTGATTTTATGTTGCTTTAAAAGCACCATGATTCCTTAGTGGTACATGAAGAAAATCACCCCAATTTGCTTGCTTTGCAGCAAGGTGAATAGTGCTCTGACAGGGAGAACACTTCTTTGTCTAACAGTAAGTCAAAGATATCTGATACATGTCTATCTTAGTATAAAAAAATATTTCAAAATTTCTTAATAGTTTGTTATTTTCTGTTTTGTGTCTACATTATTCTAGAGCTTGTCTTACAATTTTTTAATGTATTTTGTACATATTTGGTGCATCTTTTTGGGTCTCTTGATATTTATAGTTTATTACTTCTTAGTGTTAGTATCTCATCTACTTAATCACTTCATCTCATCTACATAATAGCATTGAGAGTTGTGCTTCTTGTTTAGGTCTGTTGGGAAAAGAACCAAACGTGGGCCATCGGAAGAATAACAACACAACAACCCTGGTAAAACCATTTCTCCCCCCTCATTGAAAGAATTAAAAAGAAAAGAAATAAGCATCAGACTATGTATTAAAGGTCTCTGCAACAGTGTATATTGTATAAAGAATGGAGATGCCCCTTTAGATCACGTATGTCTCTGAAACAGGGAGGACTTGAGTCTGGTAGTCACAAGAAAAAGCTTGAGGATTTTTTTCTAGTGATGATGCATATATTTCATTTAAAGTAAGTAGGGAATATTTTGGTGAAGCCTATTTATTTGCTAGGAAAAAACTGTGTAGTCCTAATGTGAAAAACTCCATAGTAGGAGTAAGATTGTCTTTATGTTAACAAGCTACTTAGCTCATCACTGCATTCAGTGATGTGACTCGGTCACCCTCATTCTTGCTGTAGCATGGAAACTAGGTGGATACAGATTGTTGTTGTTGTTGGTTGACAAGGTATGGGCAGTCACCTTAGCAGTGAGACATAGGGGAATTGTTGTGGAATTGATTTTATGCAAAATACTCTGTAAAAAGGAATAACTTAAATTTCAGTTGTTATAAACTTTCTGCTTGTTGCTAATGTCAATAGATTTTGCAATGGAATTGGTCCTCAGGGAAAGCAAGAGTGACAACAATCATCGTTATACCAAACTTTAGCTTGCTATATCCCCCATGGAGGTTCTGCTCTCTCCTGTTACACACATTCATGGTTCATGTAAGTTTGTTATTGACTCAGTGTTGCTTTTCCTGCCTAGGAGGCTTTTAGAAAAAAGAAATTTAAATGTTGGGGATCTTTGTTATCAGCTTGTAGTACCATTAAATTGGATTCAGTAATGAGGTCCCAGACTAGACAGTGTCTCGATGTTTTCCACTGAATGGCAAATAACCCGAATGGCTTCTGAAACACGTCTGCCTCTTGTAGCACTGCATGATCCAGACTGCTCTGGTCAGAGTTAATGCCTGTACACCTCTGCTCAGCCGAGGATGGCTGGGGAGCAAATTGACCCATATGGGGCTCTGGGTTTTGGATCAGTTGCTGTGAGGCTGTTTCTCTGTCCCTGTGTCCAGTCCAGGTAACAGAAATCTGAGTGCTGGAGCTGCAGAGCAGTGAACGGGCTCTGACAGCCTTCGGATCCTTGTGACCGAGGCTGTCTTGGTGCACGGTTGTGGGGGAAGCCTTTTTTTCTGCAGGCTCTGGGCATGGCTGTGTGTGCTCTCTTCCCTTTGGTCCCTGGGCTGTGCGATCCCACAGGCAGGGAGGTGCTGGCTCTCATGCTGTTCCTCTGTCCTCCCCAGGAGACTCTTGCTTCTCCCAGGCTGGTGTGAATCAGAAATAAGAGTCCAGCTCTATGATTGTTAATCCCAAACCAGGCAGTCCTTTATCATCCAGCAGACCAAGTGTGATGTGGAGCACTGCTGTCAAATTAGCCAGGCAGCACAGCGTGAAATCCGTGCTGGCTCTATGCCTGATGCTGGGAGACAGATGTTACCTGATCCATAGGGGTGATTGGAGTGGTGCAGGCGGATAATACCTGAGCCAACATAAGGCTTGACAATAGCAAATTAACTTTTCAGCATTTGCTTGTCAGATTGGAACTGTCAGGCTGAGTTAATACTGAAGCAGTGCTTTGGTGTTTTTTTAGGAGCCCGAGGGGTAGCTCTGCGGTAGTGTCAAACAACAGCCTAACTCTGATTCAACACCTATTTATGTAAAGCCGCTGGTGAAATATTGAAAGAAAATGAGTGGTTGTATGTCTTCAGCTGTTTTGGAAACCTTACTGTGAGAGAGGTTTGAACACAGTGAGTGCCGCAGCTCTTCCTAACCAGCAATCAGATTCTGCTCATCTTAATTTTAGATGAAAAATAAGCAGTCTGAGCCTGGCTACCCATGTGCTGCCTGTATGCAATGGCACTAAATGAAACCCACTGCAGATGAAGCACAACTTAGGCATAGTCCTGAATACTCTTTATTTCTTAGCTCTAAGTTTTTAAGGAAATTTTACTATTATTTTGGATTCTACCTATTTATTTTTCCACAGCAGGAGAAGGGGATTACAGTGAAATGAGTATTTCCTTCATATTATCAGCAACATGATTTGCTGTTTTAAAGGCGATGTTTGTAGTCCAGCAGTGTGTTAGATATATTATATAGGTTTTTATGTTTCTGTGAAAGAAAGGAATGCTTTGAAATAAGTCTTTCCATCAAAAGAAAAAAATATCAGAAGTGCATACTATACTGATTTATGAGGAAAATCTGGCTGTAAATTCATGTAACTTATTTGTGCAATTTTAAGAGCTCTTTAATAGCTTACAGCTAGTTAATACTCTCACTTTAAAATCCTGATCAGCTGCAATGAACCATCATTTCAACAGATGATAATTCTGCAGTCTGAAGAAGAAGTTGCTGAAAAGTCTTCTCTGTGAGATAGGATCTTACTGGTGCAGATAATTTGTGTAAATTTGAAGACTTATTCTTTGCAAAATTAGTTCATTTTTCAGAATGAAAGTACACCAACTATAAGAGCATTGTCTTAAGAAAATAAATTGGTCTTAAAGGATGAGTAGAGGAAGGCTTCCTTTTCATGGTACTGTGTACTATTGCAAAGTTATCTCAAGTGGAGAATTCTTGCTTTAACATATCTGGCATTATCCTACTGGAAACAGGCTATTGTTAACTTTTTTCTAGTATGACTTACAGTACCTTGTAGTTACTAGATGTTACAACAGTAGAATAAATCATATTATTTGAGATTATTTTAAAATATAATATATAGGTATCTTGAATGACTTTTTAAAGGTTTTATTTTCAAGCCATCAACACTTTCTGTTTAAAGTGAAATAATTTGGTTCAGAAAAGGAAATGCATCTTTAACAAAGTATAGGGTTTTTATATGTTCATGTAGGATCTAACAGGACTTATTCCAATGTATCACAATGGATTGTATAAGTGACCACATTCACAGAGCAGGACACATTCATATAACACTGAATGAATCTGTAGAGAATGAAAATAATAAGAATTGGACCAGACAATTTTGATTTTGTGGGAAGAATTTTATCCTAACTACAAGTCTTATCTTTCACACTGACAGATTCTTAAAAGCAGAAATTCATTGGTCATGAACACACAGTCATTCTTGTGGCATGAGAATTAGATGCTGAAATGAAGTGTTTGGTTTTGTTGTTGGTTTTAATTTAATTTTTTAAAAATACAAGCCTGTCACACCACTGATATTTATAGAACAATATCACAGCTTATCCAATTACATGTTAGTACTATAAATAGATTTGAAATATTAGGGGCTTCCAAGGTGCTACAAGCACATAGGAGATCATCATAAAAATTCTTGTGTGTTGCACAAAACAAATCTTACTCCAGCATCAGTGGAATGGCACTATTCTTTATCACAATAAAATTCAGTCACATTCAAATTGACTCTTATAGGAGAAATATCAGAATTAAAAAATAAACTAATAAAACTCCCACTTCTTTAAATGCATTTTTTCTTTAATTCTGTATTGCAGCTGATCAATGACATTCTCTATCCCATTGTATGAATGGAATAAAAGTTGGTTTGGAACAAATTGGTGCTTCCTAGGTTAGCAACACAGTTGTCCTTTAGAAAATGAGCATTGGGAGTTGAGGCCTAATTCGATGAATACTTGGTATGTGCCTGGGTGCATTGCTAAATCATGGTTTCTGTGCTGGAAGTACAGGCTTGGCTCCTCCTAATTGCGTCCCCTTTGGGCTGCCTCAGAGCAGGAGCTGGAAGGGATTCAGGTTCTGGGAATCCTGCACACTTAGAGCTTTTTTAGTTGAGGGAACGTCTTGTGCATCAGGAAGCTATGTGAACTTGTCCCTTCTGTGGGACAACTAATATATTAAATTCCTCTTGTTAAAAAGAAATCTGTGTTTCTGTGCTTCCTAGGGTCATGATTCCTGTCCCTTTCGAGCACCCTGCACAGGGTGGTGGGGAAGGGTCATTTTAAGTTTATGATGAGTATTTGAGAAAGTCACCATTCAGGCTTGGAAAATGTTGCTCACACAATTGAACAAGTCCATGCTTGTTGCAGTGAGCTGTGGCCACTTGCTGCAGCTGCACTGCTCTTAATTTTTTTCCTTAAGCTATGGGTCTTTTTGCTCCAAAAGATTCTGAGATCTTTTCTGTGTGTTTGTGTGCAGTTCAACAATAAAAAGTACTTTTGCAGTGGTTTTAAATTTTTTTTTTATTAGCAGCGTTGATTAAGGCAGCAATTCATGGCAATTTGGCCATTAGCCTCCATTGTGGTTTTCACAATATACCATTATTTTCTTTCTTCTTCATAGTGGGCTACTAGCCCAGAATCCTTCCACTTCTGCCACAGTAAGAGGATGAGCTTAACAGAAATCTCTGGGCTCAAAAAAGAAGTGATTCATCTCCCCTTGCTCATCTGCTCATGTACATCTTTTTAAAAAGAAGTTTGTGTAATCATTTTGTTGTGAATGTCAGGTAGAGATTCAGTCTTGACTTTGCTGTCTGTTAAATTTTTCACTGAAACAAATGTGTTCAAAAGATTTGATGTTATCTTAGAGGCAAGTGAGTGCTCAGGGCAAATCCTGCTCACTCAGAGCAGCCCCGCTGCCCGTTCCGGCTGCTGCACCTCATTGCAGGAGGAGATGTGAAAGACATGCTTTGCAGCTACAACCCTGGTCGCTCTGGGAAACCAGGCACCCTAGCTAAAAATAGGCTCCTCTAAGTTAGCAGCTTTGCTTGTGAATGCACAGACATGGGAAGCTGATTTAGGTAATAAGTAATTTCCATGGACTGGGAACCAGGGCTAGCTGGGAAGAGACAGGCAGGAGAAAGAGCTGACAAAATGTAGTAGTTTTAATCCTGGCTTTGGCTATCTACAGAGTGGCTTGATGTTTCACCTTTTAATTTTGCTAACCGCTCTGTATTTCCACAAGATCTCAGTCAAGATTAGAGTTTCATCCCACTGAATGCTTTACTCATATGAGAGAAAGTGTTTGTCTTGGAGACTGTAAAGTTTTAGCAAATCAAGGACTGTGTGAGGAAAACAAAGAACTGCTGTATCTATTCTCTGGTCATGGGGAGTAAAAGTGAAGGAGTCTTCCTTGAGGCTGAAAATTCACCATCAGAGGAACTTGATCTGAATTGTCTGTGTTCAGATTGTGAGCCTGCAGACTAGTTTCCCTCTTCTCCATATTCGTGTTTGGTTTGGTTTCACCCCTGCCTCTGCAAAGCTCTCTGTAACCCCACTTCCTTTCAGTTGAGTAGCTGAACTGAACTTGTCCTGCTGCCGGGGGTGATTCCTCTGCTGCCAGGTGAAGCTGTACCCTTCAATGTTTCATTTGCTGGTGTAAATGGCTTGTTTTATCAGCTAGGGAAGATTTTCAGCTAGCTAGTTTGTGGTACAAGGAGGAAAATAAAAATGGGGGTTGGGAAATGCAATAGATAAAGTCTTAAGTGGTCACAATTTAAATCTTAAATTGCCAATTGCATGACTGGCTAGAAAAAGGAAATGCGAGCAGAAAAAGAACGCAGTAAACATGATGATTAAGTGGATCTTACTCAGAGTAAATTATAGCATTCCCAAATGAAAGTCTTCTCCTTTACAGAGAAATCATTAAATGTTAAACTCACACTATTATTTGCGTTTCATTGGGTAGACTTGTGTGTGCAGAAATATCCATTTTAATTAGCGTTGAAGGGAAGTCTCGTGTACAGAGCACTGCCTGGTAGGTATTTTTATACTCTCTCTCAGTGAACTCATTTTATATGATGATGATTTCTTCTAATTTTTAATTAACATGTCTAAGTTAGAGTTGGGGAAAATGATCAGTGTTTCATTAACTGCCTTACACTTGGAGATCTATGCAAACCTAATTGATGTGGTTGCTACAGGGTACTTTGTCAAAATGAGCCATCCTGCCACTGCCTTTCTCCCCTTGCTTTTCAGTTCTATGAATCTGAGTGAAAGGCATACTGCAACAGCATATAGTTTTACCTCCAAAATGACAGCATATATGTGGTGTTATATTTCAGTGCAGTGTTTCACCAAGAATATTTTGAAACATTTTATAGACTGTGTATTGGAAGATCTTTTGTGTATCACTGCTATATAGTGCCCCCCCTTTGCAAAGAGTGAATATAACAGTGTTTTGGAAAAGAAGTGAGAGTTTTCCTTTTTCCTTCTCTGGGGAAAATTATTGACTCAACTTTGAGCATCACAATTTAAAATATGCTTGCTAGTGTATAACAAATACCCCTGAATTAATAATGTTTATTATCACAAAATATTAAAGCTTATTTTTGCTGTTTATTTATTTAGTCATATATACAAATGAGTTAGAGTATCTCACTGTAAAAGAACTTTGAGATGTGTGAAGGCTGCATGGTCTAGTGGTAAAGGAGGTGTCCTTGGCTCTGGTCCCAGCTCTGCCACCAACCTGTGCAATGACTGGCACCACAGAATCACAGTTGGAAGGGACCCCAGTGGGATCATCTGATCCAACCTCAAATGAGTACAGCTACTGGCATACTAGAGAAAATAATTTTTGTGAAGGAAGAGACTATTATTAATCATACTCGTTAGGAAGTGAGTATATTCATACTTAGTGTTATTCAGTGGGTTTAGGTTATTGCAGCTGTAGTGTTACTGTTGCCATAATGTGATAATGAGAAAGGATAGGAAATACAAAGAGCTGAAACCCAGCAATGTACTCTGTACTCTGACCACGAATTATGCCTTGAAACCGAGTTATAGATTGTAGAGTCTGAGTAGCAATGCTATGTCTGCACTTGCTTTATCTAAGAAAACCAATACTTTTTACTGTGTGCTTATCATAGTGATAACAGCTAACTGCAACAGCAGGGAGAAAGTTGGTAAGTTATAAATTATTCAAGTATTTTTTTATGAAGCTGTTATTAAAAGAAGAAAAATTGTTTTTGTTATAAAGTGATGTAAATGGTTATGATACTAAAATGTATTTGGTTTCCTATAAAGTTTTGGACTTAGAAATTTGATCAACTGATCTATTGTTTTAAAATACAATGTTCACATATGATATTCAGGCACATGGGACTAATTTAAGCCATCCATGTGACATGGAATTGCGGAGTAATTGAGGTTGGAAGGAGCATCTGGAGGTCATCTGGCCCACCTCCTTGCTCAAAGTAGGGTTCATATCAAAAGTGAGATGAAGCTGTTAAGGGTCTGTCTGGTTCAGGCATAATTTGAGAACACCAAGGTTAGAGATTCCTCAGCTTCACTGAATGACCTGTCCTAGTACCTAACTACTCTCAGGGTGAAATTATTTTTCTCTTTATGTGCCATTGGAATTTACCCTCCAGCTTGTGGTTTTATTTCTCTTGTTCTCAGACCCTGGGAAGAGTGTGACTCACTCTTCTCTTTATGTAGTGGAAGGTGCTGCCTCAGTCTTCTCTTCACTGGACAAATGGAGCCACCTTACTTTTCCTTATCTGACACATACTTCAGCTCTCTAACCATGATCCTCTACTGGAGTCGCTCCAGGCTGTCAGTCTTTGTTGCAGCAGGATCCCAAAGATGGACACAGTATTCTAGACTGTATGTTGCTGTTGTAGGGAATTGCTGAATGATAAATATCAGTGAGAGGACCCCCACACCTACCTGGATGTAAGGGGACATAGTTTATATGCCAAACCTGTCATGGGAAGCTGAATGCAACAAGGAAGTATGAGTTACATAGATTTTTGTCTTTGCACATTTCTGAGGGAAAGCCGAACCAAAACAAATAGGGAAGAAACCCAGTTTGAAAGAAGAGAGTGCTTGGTTATAGTGGTGATGTTAAAGACAAATTCTAAATCTTCATTTTCCTGGAGAGGTGACAAAGAAGCAAGTTGCGGAGAGATGAGTGAGAGTGTCTTTTGGCACATTGCTCACTGAAACACTGGAGCCACTTTAGTGCTAAGCATGATGTAATGCAGCGAACAGTTTCCATTTTTAACTGTTTCCAGTTCTGCAATTAGTAATGTAACCCATTGCGTTATGAGAATAAAATTTATTTTTCCTGGTAGGCTTTTTAGTGTTGGGTAAATACGACAGTTGAAACACATGGTGTTTCCTTAAAAGCTGTGAATTCAAATGATGGCTTAGTGTTGAAAAAAGGATATTGGGTGTTTACGATCCAAGGCAGGTCTGTCAACTACAGAAGTCAGAGCATGTTTTCCACAAGCTGGAATACTCCGTTTGGGGCAAGTGCCAGGAAAAAGGAAAAATCTCCCTTGGGGAAGCAGTGGGGTCGTAATTCATGATCTTGTGAAAACTCATTAACTTAGTTTCTACGCATTAGTTCTGAATCCAGTGCTAGTCAGTATTTCCATATTTTCAATCACCAATATGGTTACTGACATGAATTTGCTGATAAGTTTGTAGATAGCACAAAAATTGCTAAAATAATGAAGGTTGTTGCAAGCGTAATCTGAAATTGTTGATTAGATGAAAATTCAAAAATGAACTTTTATACAGACAAATGGAGAGCTGTACATACAAAGATATAAGGCTTTCAGGATGAAAGGTTGCTTTGGGAATTAGCAAACCTTAAGTCAATGTAAGGTTTTTGAGGGGTAGCTTCATCAGCGAGTATGTCAACTGAACTGGTATGCGAAAGAGAGCTCAAGAGGTTTGGTCTTGATGCTGATATTCTCTTATATATCTATTTGTGAACTGAACCTTGCTTTCAGTTTTTTTCCTCCTTGTCTCCAGCTGCAGACTTTTTCTTGAAAAACTTGCTTGCTCTTCTGCAGAAAATCAGTTGAATTCTGCTGGCAATTAGCCCAGGGAAGCAGAGACTACTAAGAATAATTATTGGCTGGAGGTGTAGGTGTAGGTCTACAAAGCCTAAGGCTAAACAAGAGGAGACAGATTAAAAACAGCTCTTGGAGTCTGAGAGATGAATAATGTCTGGGCTTAGAAAGTTCTGGAATTCTTGGGGAGAACCTGGTGGAGTGGTTGAAAAAATGCCGATTTTTTTAATATGTATATGCATTCATTTAGCCCCTTCTCTGCATGGCCTGATTTTATTAGGCATACTTGCCAAGTGATCTTTCAGTTTTAGGGAAAGAGGAACAAAATGTTTTAACTTAGTTTTCCAATAGCAGCACTATGCTGGCTTATCCCAGAATCGCTATTCCTGGAAACCTGTGGTGAGGTTCCTGTAAGCTGTTTGTGGGCTGCCCATAAAGAGCATATCAAGAACGAGTTAGAAAATTAACTTGGCTTTACCTTTGGTAGCTGCTGCTGCTCAGATCTGGTGTCCTCACCTCAGAAATGTCCTCAATTCTGGAGAATATATTCTGAAGAAAAGGGGTGAGGGGTAGGGAGAGGACCCAAAACAATGATCCAGATGCTGAAAAACCGGCTTTATGAGGTGAACTGTAGGGAGGCCAGTCATTAATCTTATCAAAGCAAAAAGGTCAAAAAGCAATGTGATTACTGTGCATAAGTACTTATTTATGGAGAATGTATTTGTCAGCAGAGGCCTTTTAATCTTCTATAAAAGCACACAACAAGATCCCACAGCTAAAGATTGAAAGTAGATAAATTTACTCAAGAAATAATCGTCATTACTTGCTTGGCTGCATAAATAAATACTGGAAATCTGCTAGATGAAGAAGTAGAAACAGTATGTTTTTTGAAGTGTAGATAGCTGCGTTTTGAGCAATGTGCTTCAAGGATGTTTCTGAGTTACATGGATTTGGGTCTGAGAGTGTAGAGGAGTGGAAAGCGGACAGAGAGGACTAGGTGATCCTTTCTAGCTTTGGATTTAGCATCTGAGATGTCTTCAGTTGACTTCTTTCACTGGAGTGTCATTTGTATTTATAATGGCTGCAAATCTAAAGCAACATGATAATTATCTGACACCCCAGAGTATCAGTCTACAGGAGGTCACAAAAGATCCCAACTGCAGTTGCAGTCCCACCTGCCCACGTGCACTCTTCAACAAACTCATGTTCCTTCAGGGAGCTAAGGACAGCCACAGCCTGGGATGAGACAGTGCCTGAGGCAGTGCACACAAAGATGTAGATCTCTGGTTTACCACCTCTTTATAAAGGGAGCCTTTTTAGGAAATGTGATTCTGTTTTGTGCTTTATGAGGGCCATTTCCAGAACTGTTCCTGCCTCATTGCTTTACTGAGAGACCATCTTCCCCTTATGCCTGTGTCATGGCACTCTATGGGAGTTTTGTCCCTGTCTTCCCATCCCAATAGAAGAGCAAAATATCAAATTAATGAGTTAGAATAAATCAGAATGTTTCTGACACATAAACCATCAGGAAAAATCACAGGATCTTACACAAAATACAAACAGTATTAGGGGAAGTTGGACTACAGGTACATCTTAGGACCTAGAACCTACAGTTTAGTGAATCTAAAAGCTAGACTACAAAATACCTTACAAGCTGTCTGAGATGCTGAAGTACAGAAATCATTCACTTTACAGTAAAAAGGAACCACTGCCAGGAAGCAAAAATACTTTCCTGGTTCAGGAAAGAATTACCTTGTCTGCCACCCCAGTAAACACTTACTTCGTAGCCTTTATCCTCTTGGATTCATTAGGAATTTAGCCAGAAAACATTTGGCTTTGTGACCATTATCTGCCATTACCTGCTATGAGGACTGTTACACTTCACTGTATCGAACACTACTGGAATTAAGGTTGTAATTGCAATTTCTTTAAGAAATATCTATTTCCATAGATTTGCAGCTCAATTCTAAGCATTCTGAGTAGGAAACATTTGGCTCCAGGCAGCTATTTTTTATTTCTGTCATTTTCCTTTGGTGTTGAAAATAAAATTTTCATAATCTTTGAAACTAAAATAAACAAACTGTTGTGGAAGCTTCNTTTGTCCATCCTCTTACCTCTCTTCTAGCTGCAGTGAGATGGATCCTTTTCTCTGGTCTATCAGTGTGAAATAACCATGAGAGTCACTGCAGAGCTGAACGGTAATTAATAATTAAAGACAGATCCAGAGAAATGTGTCTATAATGCATTGATTTGTGGAGGGAGGTGTATGTAAGTTGCTTTTTCTTTCTTTTAAGGAAAAGAAAGAATTAGCAACTAGTCTTGGTTTTGGACACAAATCCATTTTATAAAATTCAGATTATGCTTCTTATTATCCATAATGCTGTTTCTGGTCCCGGTGAGTTGGGACCTCAGTTTGCAGATCTCTGTCTGTCTTTTGTTGCGGCGGGTGTTGATGGTAAAAGTGCCGCAACTTTCCTGAAGGTGTCTCCATGAGAAGCCGCTTTGGTAGGGCTGCTGCGCCCCAGCTAGCGAGGGCAATGCCTTTTCTCCAAGCATCCACATAGGCTCGGGCACTCTCGGAGTTGCCGGTCCCCGACGAGGACGAACAGGGAGGGCCATGAAGGCACTCACGCAAGCCCCCTCTGCCAGCGGAGCAGCGGGCACACACACACGCAAAGCAACAATAAAAGAATCCAAGAAAGGTCTCCGTATGGGGTCCCATAGGAGGGTTTATTGCAACCACTCACATGAAGGGTTGCAGGGACAAAGACGAGGAACAGTGGAGGGTGCAGGGTTTTATTTGGGGGCAGAGAGAGCATCAGGGCCAATGGTCTGAGGGCGCAGGGGCGGTACATAGGTGGGACTAGGGTATGAGAGCCAATGGGAAAATCTGAGGGAGTGGCGAGGAATAAGGTCCAATGGGAGAGTGGGAAGGGAGAATTTTCTAAAGAANGTAGGGCACAGACCTATGAGGGATAAAGGGGCAGGGAAGGGCAATGGATCAATCAGGGAAACACAACTGGGTACATTAACATAAAGGTACAGTGCGGCCCAGGAGAAGCCTGTCACTCTAACCTGGGGAGGATTTGTACCCTTAGGGACGGTCCCTCTAATGGACCCTTCCTGTCCCTTGTCCTATGGGCTCCACAACAACAGGCCCACCAGCCCCCACTGTCTTTGTATTAGTCATGCACAGCCACAGGCTGTTAGTATTCTTTGCTCTGAGGGGAAAAAAAAATTAAAAAAAAAAAGAAGGGAAGGAGGGACAACCCTAGGTACCAGGATACTAAAACCAAAACAAAGACTTGCCTGAGCTGTGTTTGAGACCCTGCATATTTCTCTAAGCTATTTTTCTTAAGGCACTGAGGAGTAAAAATTTCTTAGGGACTGACAGATCTCCAAATAGCTTAACGCACTGAGAAAATAGACACTGCTCTGGTTAAGATAGAAACCAAGAAACTGAACTGATGTGTTTGAGTATCTGTTTCCCCCTTCCTGGCTCATGCATTTCTCTGGTAACACATTTACTGCCTTTTTATTTTATTCATGGAGAACTTGCATTATTTCCAGGTATCCGATAATTTCTTCTTCTTCACTCTAGTCCCCTGACCTTAATCCATTCTCTGGATCTCTTCTTTCTTTTGTTCAAAAATTATTTGATTGTCATCTGTTGGTACCTTAGTTAATAAGCACAATTGATTTAAGAGCTGTATGTGTGCGGTCTCCTGAGAAATGCAATTCAGGCTGCTTGTGTTGTGATTTGGGGAAGGGATAGAGAAGCTGCAAAAATACCATTTCATGTATTTGCTGTCAATTTGTTGTCACAGAGATTAAAGAATACTTTCACCTTCTCTGGACCAGGGAATATGGAGGTGACTTGATTTCTTTCCCTGCTGATATGGAATGAATGCCCCTGAAATTGCATAGGTTTCTGTGGGTAGTGCTCTGAGCTGGGCAGTTTGTGAACATAAGTAGAAAATCCCTGGACTGAGTTAAAATCTCCAGCACTGAACTTCAGCATTTATAATTTATAATTTCTTTCTTCACAGAGCAGTAATAAGGATGCTGTATTAATTAACTAATGTGGTGATGAGTTATCCTTGCTCATTTTAAGTCTCAGAAGGAAAGCCTGAGCCATTTTGCTCTGTACTTTTCCTATATCATGCACAAACATTTTCATTGGGTTACCATTCATACAACTGACTATTAAAACACAAAATTTAGTTGAAATAAAGTTTAGTCTCCTTATTTTTAACATTGTTTCCTGAAGAAATGTCACTGGTCTTCTATTGGGAAAAAGCTAGTTCATCGAAGAATTGGCAGGGAGGACAGAAGTTTGTTTTGTTTTGTTTTGTTTTGCCCCACCCCCTCCCCCCCCCGCTTCTGTTTTCAGGAGGTGGCTGAGTAGTCTTGAATGGATGCTTTATTCACTTTACTGTGCCTACAAAAATAATTTTTTACAGCTATTTCTTGTGCTGCATTGAAAGCTGCTTTTTCCTTCTACTTACTTTTGAAAAATAAAGGCCTACTGCCCTATCTAAGAAGATGATGGGCTTGGGAAAGGTTGGAATATTATTTCTGCTGACGTAAAGATACTTCTTGTTCCAAAGTGGGGAAATTAAAGGAATTGAATGTTGTTTTAAACAGATGGGTGATGCATTTTTCCTGTGGCCTCTAATCTTGTAAAATTCTTGCAAAATACAATATTTAAAAAGACAACAACAGATGTATGTAGTTGATCAGGGATTGACATAATAAGTCTGAGGTAATTTCCAGGAGTTGCTTCTGCTTGCTTTCTCTTGTACATTGTGAACAAACTTTACTTCAAGAAATGCCTATTTAGAGATACCTTCAGCAGTGTAAGTTCATGCTGTATGATGAAAAAGCTGGCATCGTTAAGGTTAATTCTAGCTATTCTCTTTCAGTAGTCTCATGTCCATTATAACTTGACATTTAAAGTTATAAATTTGTACAATTACATGCATTTTGTGGAAAAAACAACTTTTTTTTGTTTTGTTTTTCCTGTGCGCAGGATTTGTGAGACTTGGAAATACTGATTTAATCAAAATCAGATCTTTCTCTTCATGTAACAAATGTTGAGATCTGATTTACTTTTCCTGTGTTTAGAATGGGCTTGATCCAGATTCCCATTGATTTAGACTTTGGATCAGACTCCAAGTGAATGCATAGGTATGGAAGGGTGAGGAGGGAGCAGCAAAAACATCCATTTGCTAGACAACATTGAGCTGAAAAGCTGCCATTGGGTTTGGGCTATAGCTTCTGTGCTCTGCTTATTACTGTCTTTCTGTCATGGCATCAGTTAAACCCCTCACTTGAGAAAAACAATTTGCAAGAATTAAAAGGTTCAGATTTTTTTCTTTGTTTTGGGATAAGTTAATTTCCATAAGAAAAAGACTGTTGACTGGTAAACAGAGAAGACTCTTCTCTAAGTTTCAGAAATAAAATATAAATAGAGAAAGGCATTTACAATTCAAATATAGAACAAACTAATTAGGAAAAAAGATTGGAAAATAAATAGCAGTTCCAGAGAGATGCTCAATATAATGGAGGACAACAGTAAATGTCATGTACACTGTACAGAAGTTTTAAGTGTCTGATAGTATAAGGTTCTGTTGTAAGGTACCTTGGTATGAAGCATAACATGGTCATACCTACCATTTTGAAGAAATGAAATGTGGGGGGTTTTAGTAGTTACAAAATTTAGTCCACTGGACCTTCTGAGATGATATATATTGTTGTACAATTTTCTTCAACTCTTTCCTTACTTTTTCATTTATTCTTTGGTGGAAAGGGATGTAAGGGAAAAAGTGAACTTTTCCCCTATTAAAGATGTTGCCTCTTTGGCACAGTTTCTGCTACATGTCAGGACATTGTGGGTACAGAAGCCCATAACTACTGCAGACCTCCTGGCTACCCACTGTGGGTGTGTTGCTGTGTGTTGTGGGTAGCAGTGATAGGGAAACGGTCTTGGGACCCTGAAAGCTCTTGGAAGGGTGTGGGAATTGGGTCTGGGAGTATCATGGAATGGAAAAGAAGATCCTTGAGGTTGACATATGGAATTTAGACATGTCTGCTGATCCTGCTTCTCAGTTTGTTCTCACTTTATATGTTGTTATCTGCTCTGCCTGGACTTCTCCTGCAGCTCATTTATATAGGGATTCATCCAGTCTTTCTGAGAGGGTCAAGCTGAAAGTGTAGGTCCTCTGTATGATAAATCACTGGGAAACAAAGTACTTCCAAAGGACTGTTCACATCTTGATGGGCAAAACTGGTCTCTAGAGGTATCTCTCTCTTTTCCTGTCCTAAAGTTGGGGTAAACCATTGTGATACATCTCTGCCTCCATTTCTCAGCTGTAAAACAGACATTATGTTAAGATGTGCAAGAAGACTGAAATTACCGCATTTCTACAGAGAAGAGCCATGAGAAGGTGTAAGTGTAGAGATAACTGTTCAGAAGAGTTCTAGGCATGAATTTAAAATACTTTCCTTCCACTTCTTGTGCTGCTTAACTCTTGTACCTATCCTTAAATCCACGAAGACAGAAAAGAGTAGTGCTCATAACATGAAGAAAGAAGTACTTAGCATATTTCTAAAACAGTCTGTGATCACAGGGGAGAGACCAACTCTTGCGGTGACCCAGCTCACTGGGGGCTGTGGCAGGGGGTCTTCCCCAGGCCTGAGAGGCAGGCTTCTCCTAAGGACATTATGTACCGCAGTTCTGTTCCTTTGATTAATCCATTGCTTCTCCCTGCCCCCTTTTATTCGTTACATGTGTGTTTTCCCTTCCCTGCATCCCCCGTTGGCCCTTGTACCTCCCTCGCGGTATTCCTATTGGTCCCCTTGCCATAACCCTGTCTCTGTACCACCCCTGCACCCCAACACCCTCGATCCCAATGTTCGGCCCGCCCTGCGAACCTATATAAGCCCCAAACCCTTCCTCCATTTTGTTTCTTGGCTCCTAACCTCCCCTGCCGTGAGGCTGAAATAAATCGTCTTGTGTAAGAACATGCCAGAACCCTTCCTGACTCTTTCATCCTCCGCCTGCGTGTGTGTGCCTGCCTGCTGCTCCTCTGACTAAAGCTGATGCTGCCTGCTTCACTCCTATGGGAGCCTGGTCCCTTTTGAGCTGCCCCCTCTGGGGGCCCACCCTTTATGGAGGCTCAGAGGATGGGACAGGACGGGAGCCTTGGTGCATCTGAGCTTGTCAGCTGGAAGGGCAGCAGCCCTGCCGGAGCGACTCCAGACCCCGTGGAGACGCCTTTGGGAAGGTCGCGGCGCCCTCAGCCACCGCGCTGCAACAACCAAGCATGAAAAACATTAATCTGTAAGGGGGAGAATTTCACATTAAGAGTTTGTTACTGAAACTGCTTTGCAGCTCTAGCTACAGCTGATTAAATGCTGACATGCAAAAACTGTCTCCAAAGAATCTGTTGAATTCCTGAAGTCTTTACTGGAGTAAAATAAAGAAATATAGATCTCATTTATCAGGGCCTACAATCTTTTCCTGCTTGTATCTACTTGATCTGAGGGTCATTTAAAATGTATTAGAGGTTTAAGATTGGAATGAGAGGCTAATTTGAAACCTGGCTCTAAGATGACTGATTATGTTATTATACTTTATTCTGGTTAAACTAAAACATAGTGTCTGTATGACAAGAGGGATCCAAAATAAAGAGGCATTGCCTGGTAAAATAGCTGCTCCTTTTCAGATAATGCTATATAACTCCACTTAGCTTTTTTATGTTATCATGGCTCTTAAAGTAATGGACACCTAGAGCAGAGGCTGGGTGAGGAAACACAAAAATCTGGCAAAAACTCAGTGCTCACAGATTGGAAATCTCCTGGTTTGGCTTCAGACTGAATGTGGAGAACTTTCCAGCACTCCCTCAGTCGCTTCCAATGTTTTCTTTGACGTATTTGGCCCCTGACCAATTTCCCCAACTGCTCCCAAGCCCTTTCTAATAGTCTCCTAACCCACTTGGATGTTCCCTCAGCTCCTTTATGCCCTTTCCATTGGCATGGATATGAAGTTCTGCTACTTCAGGAATAATGCTGAAGATAAATGTGCTTTCATCCTTCTTCTCAAAGAGGTTCATTCCCAGTATTTTACAGTAGCTGAATTCTGTTAATGTAATCCTCTTCACTCTCTTTTCGTGTTGTTGTCCAGGCCTGATTTTGACTTTGGAGTAAGCAAAGTTAAAGTATCCCATACCATGTAAATGCTGATTAGTGTAACACACATGCTCCATATCACAAAAGGGGTGAAACAAGTTTTGCATCTGCCTCTGTTTTGTCTTAGTGTTCTGACTGAAATATTAATCAGCATCACTCTGTCACTGCAATAGAACTGCCTTGGTCTTTAGCACGTTTGTCCTGGCAGAACTCCTTTCAGATAGGAGCGTGCCATATGCCACTCTGTAGACCATGTTCACATGTTTATCTTTCTCATTCATAGAGAACAAATTCAGGCACCTACAATATTCAGGTAATAAAAATTTCAGTCCTAATTCATGATAAAGAAGGATACTAAAAACAGTGTGGCTCTTTAACTGGTCTTGATGAAGCATCAAAGTCCTTGCGTCCGTGTACAGACTTTATTGGGTCTCATTTGAACACCATTAGGCATTTCAGAAATAATTAAATGTTATTTTGAGGTCACTGTAGGTTGATGAAACCTCTGGTAAATATGATGTTATTTGGTACAACAATATTTAATTCTGTGGTTCTGGTGAAGACAGAGCAGTCGTGAGGGAGAGTAACCAATGTGAACATGTCTGCCAACAGCCGTGCGTCAAAGGAATGCTCTGCCCAGCTTGTGGTATCCTCCTCTATAGCTATTTCCATATGTCTTGCATAATAATTTCATTTTTGAAATAAAAAGCATAGCTATTTTTATATTTAAATGTTTTTCTTTTTTTAAAAAAAAGCTCTGGCCTTGAGAAAGAATTTAGTGATGCAGATTAGAAGCTCACTTTCAATTTTTATATTTTACTATTGGGCAGTAACACTACATAAGAGACCGGCAATATTTCACAAACTGCACTTAAAATCTGAATGTTCTTTTCTGGTAGTGAATAGCTATATAATAGTGATGACTGAGGTAAACAGCTTATCCATAATATTGGATTCCTGAAATATTTGGAAGAGACTAATAATGCCATCTTTTGATGTTAGCTCTGATTCCTCTTGAATGTTCATGGGAATGAAAAAGAATATTCACATAATAAATTTGGTTCTGCAGGAAGGATTGTTAATTTAATTTAGAATACATTTCCAGGGAAGATAAGTAAAGATAGTCTGTATTTTAAAAAAATACAATTAGGAGACTAGAGAGACTAAGGAAAAAAATATTCTTGCTTCATGCTTTAGAAATTTATTCTCTTGGCATGTTTGCAAATGTGGTTTTAAGAACTTATCAAATGCTATGTTAAATATTTAAACCTAAGAACTGCTCGGGTTGTGTAGTAAAAGGCAATGACAGAAACCTGGAGATTTTTGTGTCAGAAGTGACATTGTTTTGGGCTGTTTGAAAAAAACCAGGAACTTTAATTGAACAAGTAGTAAACATGTTAGACAGTTTCCAAAGCTGCAGGTTTGAGTCTAGTAATTCTGTGGTCTTCCAACTGAGTTCCTGTTTGCTTGAGTGACCTCTGCATCTGCAGCACGCCCAGAAATCTTTGACCTGCATCTAATGGTTCTAGAAAGGAGCAGCAACATGAATATGTTCAAATAGCAGCAGTCCAGGTTGGCTGACGAGTTCTATGTATGCTTTGACTTTTGGGGACTGACCATTAACAGCTACATAACAATAGTCTCTGTTCTGTGTGCAGGGGTCAGGCAGTACCACATAGAAGGCTGTGCTTATCCAAGTAGCCAACTGCTAAAAACTGCAGTAGCAGCCCAGCTGCCCGAGTGGCAAATTACTGAAGATAGAAAAATATATTTGGGAGGCATCCTTATTTATATGCCTTCCCCATTCTTATAATTTTTGTGCTTTTTTGTTTATTGCTCCTTCAGCCATATGGCTCCTTCAGCCATATGGCTATCTACTTCTCTGTTAAATATGATTGAAATCAGTCAGTGGATTTAGAATTAAAAGGTAGGGATGAGGAGCCAAAACCATATATATACATTGTCATATATATGGAGTGTCATCACATAAACATAATTTTCTTAGGCGCTTGAATTGAAAATCTGGCATGAGTTGGTGATGGTGATGGTGTTGAAGACTTCTTGTGTTCTGAACTTGAACTGTAGGCTCCTGAAGGCAGTAGGTTGTCTTCTTGTTCTGTGTTTGTACAGAGCTAACAGAATATAATCCTGTTCTGTGCTAGATAGTAGCTTAAATAGATTTGATATCTTAAAGTTGCTCTTCTCTATGAATGTTTTCAGGGTCAATGTGTGAAGTACTATGTTTAAAATGGTTTTGAATCTGGAAGCAATCACAACCAATGCTTTCAAGACTATGCACTTATTCCACTCTTGTGGATGGAAATACCTCTTAGAGAACAGGAACTGAGCCATTATATTGTCTTTGAATTATGAATTAATTCACTGTACAGAATTATTACTAATGTTGAAGACAAGTGCACTGGTACAGTCAGTGACTTCATGCACATTAAGCCATCTTGTCTCCCAATACAATTTAGTTGGAAGAAATAGAAATCTAATTCTTTAGGTATTTTATATTAAGTCATGTATTGCTTTTATGAACTTTATTACCAGAGAGGAGTAGAAGTTTATACAGTGAATTCTTAATAGCTTAAGTAATGGTTTAAATGTTTGCTTTTTCACCTTTCATCATAATGCTGCAACAGAGTTAAACCTAAATGCTCTTTTTCTATTTAGTTTTCCCAGCATAATTAAATTATGATGTAGTTACTAATAGTAGTATGGTAGTTTATCCATATAATAGCCTTGTAGTAATGTACCCTCATATTAATAATATCCTGAATTTTATTTTTCTCATAAGAATCTTTGTTTTAAATGAGAAATGTGAAAATTAACATTACTCTTAACATGATGATTGAAGAGCCTACTTCTGCAAAAGTGGAAATGGCTTGAGGGATTGGAGCAGTAGGTGGTTGACTATAATTTGTTAGGGAGCTTTTTGACAATTAGTTGTCAAAAAAAGTTTGCAGTTACAGCGGGTGGTGGTGACAAATTAATAGGCTGTGCCTTGAACCTTTTCATCTCCCCAAAATAGTTGTGGTGTACAGTGGAAGAGTTAAATAGCTGAAAAGGTGAGTTAGGCTCTGTTCTTGAGCAAAACAGCACCTTATGTTCCAGTTGTGCAGGGTATTAAGTGCCAGTTCAAGTGACTCTCATAAACACTTCTTTGGATTTCAGTGGGTTCATTCACATGAATTAAATTAACCAGATGCTAAAAAGTTTGCAGGAACTTGAATCTGTCTGAGGAGTTTATTTTCCTGGTAGCCCTGGCTGCCCAGAAGTATTTACAGCATGCTCTCACTTTCTAAAATGTTGAGAAAAACCAAAAACTTGCAATCATACTTGTAACTGTGCATTTGAAAGTATGAGACTTTTGCTATTAAACTTCTGAGAAGATGCAAAAAACCCCCCAACTTAAAATCACAAATTTCAGGGATCAAATAAAACTTTATCTGTAAGAATCTGCACGTAGATAGAAAAAGAGAGATCTTTGTTAAGAATGGTCTATGAAAAAAAGAATTATGGAGGGGGCATGGGGAAAAAATAAAATAGTTTTCCAAAAGTTGATGTTTATTAAAAAGAGAAGGATCTTAGCAAACCCTCCATAGAAAGATAAAATATAAACACCAGGAAAAGTGATTGATCTAGAATTCATTCCTTATCCCTTTCTCAGCCCTCTTAGCTGACATGGTGATGAAAGGAGAGGATTAAAATGGGCTTCTTAAAGCCAAAATTTTACTAGGAAATGATTAAAAGCACATTGTGTCTTGTAAAGTGAAGTTGGGTTTTTTTCGGTCCAGCCTTGCTGCAAAACATTCTCAGAGGAGAGCAACAGAAAAGGAGAGGGGATAAACATAGATCATTTGAACTTTCATTATTCATGGGTAATAATATCTGTGGAATTTTCCAATTGTTTTCCTGGTCTGTCATTCACTGAAAACCCAGTGCACCCCTGAAGACAGGTCTATATCCAGAAAGGATTTTGGATCGAAACTGCTTCAACTCCTCTGTTTGGAGAACAGTTTTGAGCTGTGACTACTGTAACAGTGAAAATTCACACAGGCAGGAACTAAGTTATGGAAGCAGGGGAATGACATGGGAGAATCAAAATTCTATTTGTGCCCCCCTCCTCCCCCCCCCAAAAAAAGTTGGGGGGAGAGAGAGGATAGAGTAGAGAAATTTCTGAAGGCCAAGCACAGAGAAATTGACTGGAGCTAGTTATTTCTTCCATGGAAAACTTCTAATGCACATTGCATTTGATTTTTGGAATCCTAAGGGATTTCTCTTCCATACTGTGGCACATAGGGAGAAACACTGGCTTTATGGAGAAGCTTTGGTAAAGAAGCAGGTAATAGAGTCCCAGTTTTGTGATAAAAGCTGAAAGTTTTCACTTTCTTTTTTCCCTTTCAGTATTTTTGTCCACAAGTACCATCAGGTGTTCATAGGTCCCTAGCACACAACAGTAATCACTGTTGTCATCTCCATTGTCATACTCTGGGAGGGAACTCAAAAAATTGTGGGTGAATTTAAGATTAAATGACTTAAAATGGTTTCAAAAGTCTTTGGAAGTCTGGATGGAGTGGAGATTTCTAGATAATTCTATAAAACCACTTTTAAGTAAAAAATCTGGTAAATCTAATTCTCCTTCATTGCCTAAATTTATTTTAACTGTAAAATAATAACGGAAAAAAGTTAAGTTTATTTTAGCTGTCCATGACTGATGGTAGTATGAGCTGGTTAAGAATCATATCCTTGATCACTACTCAGTTGCTGCTGTGCCTCTCCCCTCTCCCCAGCCACAGGCCACCCAAGCACTTTCACTAGGAGAACCATGTGTATGAACCACTGGCTTCAATCCAGCCTGTAAAATGCTTGTAATTATGGGATCTCATTAAAATGAAATCAGTGAAACAGGCTTCTGCTCTTAAACATGATGGGTAGAATCCAGAGATCCTGAAGACCTGTATGCTTTAAATAATTCCTTCTGTGCTTTAGATCTATCTATTAATTTAGAAAAGGTACCATTATGGTTAGCAGGATCACTTGAAAAGATGCTAGAGTATGATGCTGTAAAATCTGTTAAATAGCTGACCTCCATTTTTCAGATACTGGGATGAAATCCACTGGCATAGTTGAAATGATGGTTAGCCCCTCAGCAGCTTCATACTTCTATAGTTGTGACACCGCTAACGGTGTTCGAGAATTCAAAGATGGCTCATTATGGCTTTGTTTTTCCTACTAACTCATTCTCTCTACTTCCAAAGTGCAAAATAAGGTACTTTAATTTTTACATGAATTTACCAGTCAGATTGGAAAGTACTATTGGATTGGAAAGATCTATTTTTCAGAGCTCTGTCTCAGTTTAAATCACCAATCCTGCCGTGTCAAGAAGAAATTATACTGCTTGTGGCTGCTCCCCACTGCAGTCTGCAGTTATCTGAAAGCCATTCAGCTGAAGTGTGTGGAATAGCAGTGGCTTTCTGGTTTGGTGTATGCATCCCCAGATGAACTGCAGCTAGCCAGCAGTACTGCGAGCCTGAAAGTCTTGAACACTTCTGACAGGTGCTGAGTTACAGAAATGGCTTATCTGGAGGGTTCTGTGTTGATGCATCCGTCCAGGTTATGCTCAAAGCAGGTGGACTGAGGGTGACCCAATAGGATTTTCTCTGTGTGATTTTAATCAGTTAATTCAGGAATGGAACACCATGCTTAGCCTGTGGCAGGATGGCTCCCACACAGTTTCCAAAAATTACCTGAATTTGCAAAGTTGTAATTGTAGAATGTACAGAAGAAAGTTGGCTCACTAAGTTCAGGATTCAGTCTCCATTTCTGCATAATTGGGAGGGAAAAAAGTATAATCTCTTGTATTTTTCGGTATTTTCTCTTTTATTGTCATGTGCCACATATGCATTCTTGTATCTCTTAAAAAAAAAAAATCCAGATCGGTTTTTGTGACTTAAGAGGAATTACACTTGTTTGGAAAAGCACCGTCTGAAACTTTCTTCTTAATAATTGGAGCCAATAGGTTCTCCCAGTAGTGAAGTTTCCTTCTTTCTCTCCTTAATTGCAAGCACCAGAAAAAGCTGTAGTTAAGACCCTGACAGTACAATAAATAGCTGACCTGGTGGAACGTGCTTGGGCTGTAGCCAGGAATCTCATCCATAGATACACTCTCCTCTGGGAAATGGTTCTTTCTCTTTGCTTTGTAAGTCTTGTAGTAACCTATTAAAAGGAATATTTTTGCTCTATTTTAAGCCAAACCTTTATTTTTATAAATAATCAAATTCCAAAAACGTGGTCTGGTAGATTGTGACTCTTTTGAGACTAGGAGGGAATAATACTACTTGTGAATTATGTATTGTTTCCACTTTTGCTTATATCAATATACATCCAGGAATATGTGTTGTGAATTTATTAGGTTTGGCTAACCCTGAGTGAGACTGGTATTATACCTCAGTTCTGTAAAACACTGTGTTATTTCCAAAGTACCATATAATAACATCCACGGTCTGGAATTGTAATCCCTCACAAGCTCCAGCATACAAGGAGTGCAGGATAAATGTGTCATTGGCATATTAATTATCTGATAATCAAAGTGAATGCCTACAGTTGCTGTTTGCTGGAGATTTCGTCTGGTGGTCAAGAGCAGAACAGTTCCAGTTAAATAACAGCTTGCTCCAAACTGCTGGAGACCAGTGTTCACCCCACCTTAAAGAAAGCCTCCAGCTGTGCAGGGAACCAGCCCGTTCCACCTCTGTGGGTTTGCCATGGGCATGTGGCTCTAAGAGCCACTAATATGGGTTGGCAGCCAGTGAAAGAAATCTCTAAAAGATCTAAACATAAACCATAGCATTCAGCTTGATACACTGGTCCCGGACTAGTGCTTTACATTATTTGACCAATGAATTTGTCACATGCTGAGCAGATGCAGTGTTTCTTGCTGACACTTTTCATAGGGTGAAGGTGCTTTGTGGATGAAATTTGCTTGTGTATTTTCTTGGCGGTTAGTGATGTAGATGAGTAGCTTACTGAGCACAGAGCTGGCTCATGAAGGTGGAAAAGTGATTCTTCAAGAAATAAAAAGTGATAGCCATGCAAGTTGCATTGCTGATCTTGTAAGGAAAACCAGAGCTCATTTTTTTCCTGATTTTTTAATCTGGATAATCAAAGTTCATCACCATTGTTTAACAGTTTGGATTAAAAAAATAGTTTGTCTGTAGAGTTGCCTCCTAAATTTAAACTGGCAACCAGATTGGTTTTTCCTAATCAGAAAGTCATAAAGATTGCTTAGGCAATGTCATGTGGTGGTGGTATGTATGTGACAATTCCAACTCCACTGCTTATGTGAAATGGGCAATCTTTCATAGTCACCAGGTTTGCAGAGAATTTCAAGTGCTGAAATCACTCTTCCCAGAAAGAGAAATTAAAAAGTCAGGCTAAAAAGCAAAACTGCTAAGAGTTAAAAATGAGGTGAAATGCTGTTCAGATTTTCAGAAGCCTCACTTTTGTATTTACCAAGATAATGCTGCCCATGATCTGCTTCTGTTTCTTACATCAGTTTATATATATTTAAATCTATTTATTCTCATTTTCTTTTAGGTGATCCTGATCCTTACCAAGTATTACCATACTGACATGGGGAAAGTTCTGGAGAGCTCTTTGTGGAGGTAAGTTCTCTGCTTTTTCTATAACCTTCCCCCCTGCTGTTCTTGGAATAGGTTCATCGCTTCCCTTTCCAGACTGCTGCTGAGTTGAGTTGGTAGCTGACTGATGCTATTGTAGTAAGATTATCCAGATTGTCTCTTCCTTGAATGCAGTTCCTGTAGTTGAATGAGAGTTTGTAATGAGTTTTTAGCAGTAAAGAATGATAGAGAATATAAGGTACCTCCTTGATGCAACTTTGCAAGTTGCCACGCTTTTCCTTTTCCTAGAAATTTTGCATCAAATTTACTTAAAAAGTTTGAAAGGCTTACTGTGTTGGGATGTGTCTTTTGGGAATTCTTGCTGCTTGAGTAGTGTATTGAGGTTAGTAAATAATCCTGCTTTGGAAGTAGTAATGATTGTCTGGATGAAATATACCAGCAGTGTAGGTTATATTGTGTTTTATGACAACTGGGAATAAATAGTAATACAAATAAATTTCTAAACTGATTCTCATTCCCATAATACTTGTGAATTAAGATACCAATATGCTTGCTGCCTGTGTGTGGACAGGTTGCATGCTGAGGTGTACACCAGCACAAAAGCAGGGCTAAGGTAAGTCTATGTTATACTAGTCACACTGGTTATTTTTTCACGTCTTAGCTGTGTTTTGCTAAGGGGGCTCGTTGTGCTCTAATATTTTTTTTTTGTGCATGTATAAATTTTTTTGATCTCTGTATATATTTTCCACAACAAATTCTTGCTAGACCCATCATGTACGTTTGAAAAGTGAAAGTACTTCACGGTTATCGATAAATATGACACTGTGCCAGTATTTGCTCTGCTAGTTTTGCTGATTATCTCTAGCATTAGAAATAAATGACAGGAGACTTAACAGTCATATGTCAAATTCAAATGTAGCTCATAAGCTTCAGGTCTAGAAACAGTTTATCTAAAACCTTGTAGCTTAGTTACTTGTAAACTTCATGCTGAACCAAGAGCTTGTATGGGGACTTGACCTTCAGCTGTGTGTGTAAGGACCCCTACAGAGAGAATCCAAGAAAAGGACTGGGTAAGAAAATAGGGAATGGGAAACATCTGTGTCCAGGACATGCTGCAAAACAGCCTTGTTACTTATTTTGAAAGAGCTGGCATTGTTTTAACCTTGTGGCATTTCTCAGTGACAGTGCTTCTGCAATGCCTTGCTGTCATATCAGTGTCTGCGTAGTGCTCAGTCTGCCCAGGGCCAGTGGTCCATGCAGAATAAGGGTATTTTCGAGTAAAAAAGAAACTTCTAGTCTTAAGTAGGAGGTATTCAGCAAAGAGAGTAAGATCAAATGGAGACTGCTTAGCATTGGCTCAAGATTGGCCTTTCTAGGGCTGTGACAGTTCATTTGTAACTTTGTATGCTTTCAACTTACAAGATGCAAAATTATTGCACATTTGTTTCTGTTTTAATTGTTGTCCAACATCTTGTGCAAATAAGACAACCAAATGACAGTTTGGATACTCCCAACTGCGTAAACACACACTGCTTTCCTATTATTTGCCAGTGGCCTGTACAAAATTTGCAATACCTTTCAAGTTTTGCAATCCATACTTCAGGGTATCTATCATAGTCTTTTAAACATTTTCAGTTGGACTCTTCAAAATAAACTCTTTGCTCTTTTAAAATAAACATAAACCAGGCTTCAGATAACGTTTCTTTCTTTTGAGAACACAAACACTTAAAACAAGGTCATTCAGACCTTGCTGACAGCTGGTGTAAAGAACTGGTGTGAACTGCATTCAAATAAAATCAATACTAGCGTGCATCATCTGGAAGTCATGCCTTTTTACTTACAAGTAACAGATGTACCAGATGCTTTGGTACTGGCACAGGTCATGGTACCGCCTCAAGGGCTGGGCACGGATGTCCTCAGGGCTCTCAGTGGTGTCAGGCTTTGGCGATGTGCCAGGTGCCCATGGCCCCATGGGACACTTTAGTGTGGCACGGATGGGACCTCGGGGGACTCTCCTTGGTTATGTCTTGCAATTTCACAGGGCACAGCCCAGCCAGGATCTGGACATCAGGATGCTTTGGGCTGCTCACTGTGTCAAGAGAGCCCCTGAGAGCTCACTCCTTTGATGTGATGATGCCCAGAACATGCTGAGCCGGTGGTGGAGATGAAAGCAGAGGATTGTTGACCAGACAGGCTGGATGGGTTCTGAGTCACTTGGTCTAGTGGAAGGTTCCCTGCCCATGGCAGTGGGGTTGGAACTAGGTGGTCTTTAAGGTCCCTTCCAACCCAAATCAAACCATTCTATAATTCTATGGTTTCTAAAACCAGGATGGAAAAGCTGAAAAGAAGTGAGTGCTTAAGATGAGCACTTGGGCCAGGGTTTACTACCTAGCTGATCCATGCCTGGATGTGTTCTGGGCTCACCTCCTTCCTCCACCTCTGCTCCCTATGACATACAAGAGACACATACTGTTGTCAGCCTGGAAGAGTTACAAAGTGCTTGGATCTACAAAAGTGCAAATCAGACCAACTACTGCAAAAGTATCAAGTAGTGCCCCTCTCTGCTGAGATGTAGCTCACTATTTGTACTAAATAACTGAATGAAGCTGCCTTTGTGGTCAGGGGACTTCTGTGTTTTTCCCTGTGTAAAATGGTTGGAGCTTCACCAGTTTTCACCCATGTTTGCTGATTGAACTGGGGTGTTGTATTCACACTGGCAGCCTGCCCAGAATGTATAGTGTATATATTTTTCAACTTTTAAAAAATCCTCTTTTGCATTCTTCTTATTTGTATCAAACAAATATGTAGTAAAACAGGTGTGAAAAAATATACAGGTTTTTCATGTCAGCAGAGGAATGCCGTTAATGTGTTTCTGTGCCCTAGTGGGAATAGACCCTCTCCAGTTATTTCCTGAATTAGTCCAATGATTTTGTTCCTATCTTGCCTGGCTGGAAAATAGCAGAAATTATAGTCTCTAAGTCACTAAGTGAAAATAAACTAGTTTTATAAACTGATCAGTTCCAACCAGGGTAATTTTTTTTAATGTTAATATCCCAGTTTCTCTTTCTGGTCAGTAAATATTAACCTACCTTGGTGTTCATCAGTTATTTTGTTCCTTGAAACTGCATCTTTCATCTTCTAAAACATATTTCCACTTCTCTTTCCTTTTCTCCCACCACTCAAAAGAATTTTTTTCTCCTTGTTTAGGGGAACAAAGAATGAGAAAGGATGGTCCAGTGATACTTGTTTGCTCTTAGTGACCTTGCAGCTGCAGTTAGACTTTTAAGAGTGATGCAAATGGTGGTGAAAAACACCAATCAGAGGTACATGCCTGGGAAGGGGGGCTCTATTCGAGGAAGATTTGCGGTTGGATCTTGGTGATGCATTTTTGTGCCTCTGCAGGGCATTGTCAGCTTGTGTAGGTAACTTATGCCTGCCCACACAAGTCAGGTTACAGGCTTGGGAGGCCTAAATTTGAATTACCTTGGAATTTTTCATTGTTGAATAAATAGGGAAAATAGTGCTGTGTAATGAAAGTCTTAACAAGTTTTTTACTAGTGACAGCCATGTCTGGTTACACCAAAGAGGTGAAGACAAAATCTTCATGGAAACATGCAGTTAAAAAATACCAGACTGTGCTTCTTTAGTCAGCTATTTCTGATGCTTTCCTAATTTGTTTATTAAGTAATTGTCAAGGTGTAAATTGTATAATTATTTGACTCAAAATAAGGTAGGGAGATAAATAGAGATGGTGTTGGTTGCCTCTTGAATATAAACTAAAATAACTTTTTGAGAAGAAACAGAGGATTGTTTTCATGTCTACTTTCAGAGTTTCTAAACTGTGGTAGATATTGGGAATACAGGTTGGTTGTCATGTTAGAGCTCATTAGCATAATGAAAAACCTGAGAATTCAAGTACTTAAATTGTCATCACAAGTTGTGAATACCTAGAAGATACTTTACGTATTAGAGCTGTTCCTGTCAGAGTCCACACACATATTTATCCAGCACATTTACAGTAGAAAGGATCAGAATCCAACTGACCATTTAGGTTGAGTATGTGTTTCCATATGCTTTATGGACCCATTTGTGCACAAATATATAGGTGCACATATTTTACAACCTCAGGTACCTGCTTGCATCTGTTGAATGTCTGCAACTTTAGATGTAAGTATTTGAATTTTACGGTCAAATAGTTTAACTTTGAATTAGTAACCACTTATAAATTAATGCTAATACTTATCTGAGTTAATTATTCCTAGTAATGCCTATTGGAAATATAGATGATTATTATGATTCCATTTTATACATGGAATCACTGAGATGGTGATATTGCTGAAGGTTATGCAGTGGTGACTCAGCACTGTATGGCCATGGAATTACCTTCCAACCCTGTGCTTAGACTGGCTCAGAGTCCTGTTACTGGAAGGCATGCAGCCTTCCCTTTCTTAGCTTAATCTAAGCAATGAATAATAGATGCTGCTGATGATCGCTAATAAAGTTTTGATTGCATATTATCAAGCTGTAACGATACAGTAGTGCTAAAGTGGCTTGCTGTGTAATTGCCATTGTTCCCAATGGCATCACCATGTTGTTATTGCTTCACCACAGCAAAACAAACGATGTTACTTGACGTTAACTGCACTGTTGGATCCGCTTAGCACTGTCTGCTGAATGCTAGGTAGGCCTATGTTCAGAGATGTTGAGTTGTTTTGCCCCATGTTATCAGTGAAGAAATGCTGAATGAAGAAACAGACTTCCCCACCTCCTTAAATATTTTTGGATATCCCAGTTGAACTTTCTGGGACTCCTTACTCCAAATGCAGCCTGAGGAGGGAGCAAAGTCAGAGCGCTGTAGGAAGAGGTTGTAAGGATCAGTGGCTGGGCAGGTGGAGGTGAGAGCAGTTAGGAGATCCTCACAGACAACATCATGCCTGCCAAATTGCAAGGAGTCAGGAATATCCTGTCTTAGGTGGCATAGCTCTTTCTGTCTGCACTCACAACAAGCCACCTGTTCAAGGACAAGACTCACTTGTGCAAGCCCACTGGCCATCAGGAGTGATCGGGGCACAGTGACTGCAGGGGACTTTGGGCATTTACAGAGTGCAGACCTACACTAAGGCTAAAATCCAGACTACAAAGAGCTGGAGATTCTTTTAAGGTGGATACAGTGAACAACATATGACTCAAGAAAGTAAAATTTCCAGGTGGCTCACAGAATGTGTGAAAATGAATATGAACATTTGTTTTCCAAAGTCTTTGGACTTGTAGGTTAAACTCATTTCACCTGTTTCCTGAAATTAATTTAAAAAGGAAGACAAAAACCCTCAATGTACAGTTCAGTGCCCCAGTGAAATTTTTGGTATGAAGTACTGCTTAATAAATGAGCAACTGTATTCTACAAGAACTTGCACTTCCAGATGGCCTTAAACTGTGGCTCTGCTTTGAAAAGTGACTTTGTAGAAATGGCCCCAAGGGATGGAGTTATTGAGTCTGTGATTCTCATATCAAATTTTCTCTTTCCAAGTTGAAAAAGAAATGGATTTCTAATTATTACCCCAGTGAACTCAGCTTGGGATCTAATGTCTAGCTGTGCTTTCTCTAGCTAATATATCATCCTGAGTGATGCAAGTTCTTCAATCAAAATAGACTGTCCTCAATTATACCTGTGCAGCTCTTTTGTGCTCCTATTATATCCTTATTTACACCTATTCCACTGAGCAAAGGTTTTGGGCCATAGTGTTGAAAAAGCAGTCCTACAATTAGAATTTTATTTCTCTAACTGAACAACAGATTTTTTAATACTCTCTTTGATCATATTTCCATATTCTAATAGTATTGCAAAGACTTTCATTGTCTTTCTTGCAACTTGCATTATCTTGCTAAAACTCAGCAGTCCACCATTGTGAGTTGAATTGTGCAGGAAACCCTTTATTTTAAATTTTTGTTGGACATTTAAAATGAGCTGTAAAACTGTAGTTAAACTTGGATGTAGTGGGTTGCAGCATGTCAGCAATGTTTTATTATGAGTTTGAGGTAGGAAAAATATGTAGAAGATAAAGGAAATTAAATAAACATGTCTTGTCAAACCTTGGAATGTGCAAGGTATTGAAGAGGTGATTATTGATGTTTTTTAATTGGTAGTGGAATTGATTCAGGAGCACAGAGGGTGCCGATGTTGCAGTGTGTGCTCTAATGGACACACAACCTACCATTGGCTTTCTGAGACCAAGGCCCAGCACACTGGCTTGGCAGTAACCTTGCTGTTACCTTGGTGTTGCACTCATCCTGCCACATGTTTTGGCTGTAGCTTTTGGCTTTCCAACAGAGGAATGAAATTTGGCTGTGGATACTTGGGACTGTTCTCCGAGTTGTGACCTGTAGACTCCTCTGAAGGAGATGTCTTTTAAAAGGCTCTCCAGTGCATGGGATTTAGATTAAGCAGGTACTTTTATATCTGTGTTGCCATAATAACATTTAAAGATTATTTTGATGTCTTAGTATGTGTAAAGGTCTGAACTGAAAAAAATACATCCCAGAAGCAAGTAAAAGCTACCAAATAAGTCTATCCAAATTTCTTTACTGAATATCTGTTGGTCACAGATGAGAGTGCTGTGTCATAACTTCTTTTCCATGTCTTTAACAACTTGGAATGGTGATGATGATTTTGAATGTTAACATGTTTCTATACTAGCTTGTGATCACATAAAGAATATATGACATGCAGATTAAGATCCAGTTAGAAAGCTGTGATTTATGTAGTTAGGAACGGGATCTTGCAGCACATTTGTGTTTATTGAAACTGATTGTAGCATGATTGCTGAACATGTTAAATACATCTTGGAGCTTGGGAATTTTGCTGCCTTACAGGTTAATTTTTTTCCCCCCTTAATCCTCCTTCTGGAAAATGAATTAAGTCATTGCAAGATATTACTCATAATGAGTGAGTCAATTTATTGGGAAAGAATAACCATTTATTTTAAATGGCTTAAGAATCCTTTTCTATTGTTTGAGTAACTTGAGCCTAAGTAATAGAATTTCTGATTGCTTTAGGTAGTGCTGCAGACTTTGTGCAATCTATACCACAGGTTCTTGTTTTAAGTAGACTCTATTTGGCTAGGACTGATGGTAACAGAATTGGTCTTTTCTTCCCAAGACCCATGCAGGCTGNNNNATGCAGGCTGGTAGCAGTAGGATGTTTAGGAAAGTTGCTTCACTGGCGTTTTCTCAGGTTTGTCATGGTATCTCATTGAATAAGCCTCCCTACAAGAAATGATCCTCTTTCTTGCCAGCCTCAGCAGACAAGTTTAAGGCGAGAAACAGGAAACGCTGTCTTTCTATGCATTAGTCATCCATGGGGCTTATGATTTACTTTTGCCCTCCGTACCCTGCATAAAAAAGGGAAATTTTGCCCATGATCCACGTCTATGTGAGCAAACTGAGAACTGCAGTCTTGGAGCTTTTATTATGGCATGGCTCCTCTCTACTAAATTTGTATGAAAACAGTTGA
>WEIT01003782.1:4307-16214 GCA_013389985.1 Dryoscopus gambensis
CCCTCCCCCCCCCCCATCCATCCATCCATCCATCCATCCCTCCATCCATCCCTCCATCCATCCCTCATCCATCCATCCATTGATCCTTCCGTCCATCCATCCATCCATGAGAGCTGATTCCTACAAAATGAGACTCTGATGTGGGAAAGCCCCGACCCAGCCCCGACTGACAAAGTAAAGCAGCTTTAATTTTCCTGCCAGGGAACAGTCCAGGAAATGGCTTCATGTGGATTGGGCATCAGTCTGGGCCCAAACTGTCTCATACTGCAGGGGAGTTGCTGGGGTTGGATTTTGTGCCTCCTGATCATTTTAATTTTTTAAAAAACCCACATTTTGGATAAAATTCCTCTGCCAAAAGCGATTTCCCACCCTACCCTGTGGCCGTGAGGGTCCATACTGCAGTTTAGGCACCAGAAAGCCTCATGATGAATTAAACAAATCCAAGTGGTTCTGCTGCTGGGTTTGGCAAGGGAAGAGCAGGAGCCACCAGAGCCAACAGGCACAGCACAAACAGGGATTCTCATTCCAACCTTTCAGGAATTTTTGCATTTTAAAGCATTAAAATACCACTGTTCTTCCCACAGGAGGGGGATTTTGCCCATCAGCTCACAGCTGCTTTTGTGTTGCTTTGCTCAGACTCTCCCAGCTCCTGGTGGAATGAACACAGCAATGCTGAGATGGTTCTGCAGTCGTGGAAAGTCAGGATTGCACTGAGATTTTGGGGAGAGGGGAGCGAGACAAGGACAGTTACCACTGCCCAGCACAAGGTGTGACTGCACCGGGAGAAGGTTTAGAGGATCCTGGAATTCAAGAATGGGTTTTGTTGGAAGGGACCTCAAAGCCCNAGAGGATCCTGGAATTCAAGAATGGGTTTTGTTGGAAGGGACCTTAAAGCCCACCCAGTGCCACCCCTGCCATGTCAGGGACACCTCCCACTGTCCCAGGGTGCTCCCAGCCCCGTCCAGCCTGGCCTGGGGCACTGCCAGGGATCCAGGGGCAGCCACAGCTGCTCTGGGCACCTGATCTTCTACCTTATCTCCCCTTAGCAGGTTCTGTCACTGATGTTCATCTTCCTAGAGCCTCTTTACAGACAAAATCCTTTATAAATGTGGGAAGAAGGAGGAGAGGGCAAAGGCAAAGCTCTTCACTGAGCACTTATTGCATAGAAAATGTCTGAAAACGTTCACAGAAACAAAAGCATTCCTGTTTCTCCATTTGCACTGGGAAGTTGGAATGTCGTATTCTCTTCTGTTTCCTGCCACCCATGGGATAACGGGATAATGGGATAGTGGGATAATGCAGCCCCAAGCAAAGAGCAGTGGGAATCACTCCCTGTGCCACTGTCCAGGATGATCTCCAGGATTTGCCCAGAGAACCAAAGCTGCAGTGCTTTGGGACCCTGATTGCCTTTGCCTGGCCTGAGAATTCTGTATCAGTTTGTAAAATCCAACTCCATAACAGCAGTCTCTGATCACCTCGACAAGTACCAGGAACATTTTTTCTGCCTTTATTCATTCATAGAGAACCTTTCTTGGTACTTTAAAATGATTAAAATTCAATTATGCTTCAGTCACAATTTGTTCAGTGTTGCTCTTGTATTGGAACCTCGACCTCATCAATATTCGCCACTTCCCAGACTGCTGCATTTGTTGATTAAGTAGCAATTATTGGAGATTTGGAGATGTCTGATGAGAGAATTATTTATTATCATCACGGAATCACAGAATGGTTTTGTTTGGAAGGGACCTTAAGGACCAGATCCATGGGCAGAGACACCTTTCCCTGGAGTGGAGGGGCAGAACCATCTCCGTAAAGACTTCAAGGATAATAAAAATAGGTTAAAATAGGTTCCCACTGTATTGTACCTCTGTGATTTGGAAGGATCCGTCCCATTCTGGCTGTTGAAAATGGGCTGATGTGCCCAGGATGCCAGTGGGAACCGGATTTTCCCACCTTTCCCTACCATGAAATGATTTTGCTACCAAGCAAGTAACTTTTATTCCCCTCTCCATGGGCCTGCTTTAGGCCTTGCTAAAACAGGATCCTTAGGGAACCCATAAACATTTCTGGATTCAGGTTCCAAGGTCCCAGGTTCAGTTCCTGCTTCTGAAATCCAGTCACAGGCTGCATTTCTGCCATTCCCTGCCAGGAAAAGCTCAGCAACCCACCAAAAATCTCCAGTGGTCTCAGTTATCACACCCAGTGAGGGTCTGGGGGTTTTCTCCACTGCCCAGCCCCTCACCTGGGTGTGCTCAGCCCCCGCTGGGTTCCCTGCCTGGTTCTGGGATTTACCTTTCCACACCAAACCCTCCTAGGCAGCGGACCTGTGGAACGGCTAAAAGACCTCAAAAATCAGGTTACTGCCTGCAGAAGGACACAGCCCCTCCATGCCCTGACCCCCGTGCTGCCTTGGAGCCAGCGTTCCTTGGAACCCGCATTCCTGCTTCGTGTTCCCATTGATCCCATGAATAAATGATTGGCTCCTCGTGATGGGAAAGTGGTAACTGGAGTTTCCAGAAGGGCATGAGTGCCAAGCTAAATATTTCAAGCCCCCATAAATAATTGAAGCTTCTCTTCAGCAGGAGATTGGGGTTGTAATTCCCTTTCTCTGTGAGTGAGCTCCGGCCTTCTCGGTGGAGGGAACTCACCTGGGAAGCACAAATAATTCAGCCGTTGTGCTGCTGGGTTTATTTCTGTACCCCAAGCAGGTTGTGTTACTTGTGCAGGTGCAGTTTCACATTTCCCTGATGCACGGCTGGGCTCCAAGCAGGGAGCTCCTTGCTGAGGTTCAGGCAAATCCTTCAGGCTCTGCCATCTGGGATTTGTGTTTCTTTGTGGATTTTGTGAAAGATGGGGAAATTGGGGCCTTTAAGAGTCACATCTTCATGGGAGCAAAAAGTTTCTTTAAATATTCATTAATAATCCTTGTCAAAATTAAAGGAATATCAGGAAGGGAGATGACATCACTGCTGGGCTTGGGGGTCCTGGGAAGCCTTGGGAGAAGGTGGAGGCTGGGAAGACACAGGAGAGACTAAACTCATTTTTTCCAGCAGCGAAGGCTGATTTTGGCTGTGAGGAAGGGATTGACACAACAGCAGAGTTCAGGAGAAGGCAGGAGGTGGAGGAGGATAAGCTGAGCCCCAGGTTTAAAGGTACAGCCCATGTAGGCCTGACTTCCGTAAGCCAGGAGTGGGCAGGGAGCTCAGGGAGGGGGGTTCCCTCTCTGCTCCTGCTCTTACCCCCGTTAGCTCTGGCAGGAGCAGCAGCACGTCTGCGAGGAGCCCAGCAGTGAAGAGTGTTCCCAGCCCAGGTGAACCCAGCATTTCCTCCGAGCCCGTAATCCCCTGGTTCTAAACTCCAGGCTCTGGCTGAGTGCTGTTCTTTTAGTTTTGATTGTTAGGTGGGTCCATTAAAGCAGCTGGGGTTGTTTCTGGCTCCTCAGCATTTTCTGACTGCTCTCGGAGTTCTCAGTAGTTCACAGAAAGCTCCAGAAACTTTCTGTGCCATAAACTGCTGGATTTTCTTTGCAGTCTTGTGAGGAAGGTTTTCCCCAGGTACTTGCTAAGGAGCCTTCCACAGGTACAGTCCCAGCAGAGCATGAATTCCCTCACTGTGCTGCCACTTGGCAGCACTTTGTTAAGGACAGGGAAATATTTTACCCTGTGCTGTAACAGAGAGAGGACCCTGTGACCCTGCTGAGCTCCACGCCCGGAACTTGTACCAGTCCTGCAGGGGAACACGAGCATTGGGCCGTTTGGGCAAATCAGGGCAGGAGAGCTGCGGGAGTTGCTGTGGCAGAGCTGGGGGTCTGGCTCACAAAGCTCTTGACCGTGTGAGACACTTCTGCCCGAGGCGCTTTTGCTTGGGAAGCAGGAGAGGGGAGCAGTCTGGGGCCTGGGAGTGCCCCTGGCAGCGCTAAGGCAGGCGAGCTGTGTATTCCAAATTCCCTGAGTCAGTACTTACAGTGAGCTCCTCTGGAGCGGGCTTTGGCTAATCCAGGGAAATGCAGCCCTCTGGTCCAGATATTCCAGGTCCAGGTCTGGGATTTGGTGCTGCTGGAGCCCTGCCCTACTCCTAGCACGAGCCCAGCAGAGCTCCGAGAGGTGCAGCTCCTTCAGAGTTTGTCACTCCTGGACTCACTGAACACTTCTCAGCTTTTCTGCTAAGCTGGGTGAGATTTGTTCCCAGCCAGATGTTCTCTGTCCCACGCTGGAATCCTCAGGTGCTGCTCCCTTGGATCTGATTTCCTGCCATTATTCCTCTGCTGCTGCTTTGGTGGAGCCGAGGTTCTTTCCTGCCCCGACTGCACGATGGGCTGTTTGCTCGGCTTTGATAAGAGGCTCCACGATTTGTTTTTCATGAATCATCTCGGGATGCCTTGAGGCCTTTTATTTCTGATGAGGATTTCACAGCTCCTGTTTGCCCAGTGTTTGGGATGAATGCTCATTAAGCTCCTCTCCATCCTCAGGCAGCTCATGAGACACCTCCAGCACGTGCCTGCTTTGCAGCGCATGAGTGATTCCAGTGGTTCCAGGGAATTTCCTACTCAGATCTTTGAAGACAGACACAACCACGTGTAATGTGCTCAGCTGGGGGCCTTGTTCTTTATAGAGCAGCTCTAAAATAACAAATTGCAGCGTTTGCATCATCTGGGGAGTGATTTCTTTGTGTGTTGTTGGGGATTGGGCAGGTTCAGGCCCTGAGAAATCACATTTCCCTACCACTCATGGCACGTCCAGGACTGTTTTAAAAGATAAACTGCTGGAATATTTCTTTCTGTTTGCCTAAGGGTTGTGTTTCCTTCAAAATTACAAGTATACAAACAAAGCATTTAAAGTGAAGGAAGGAAGACTTTATTAAACTTTATTTAACTTCTCCTCTCTGGCAGCCAGGGTATTAAAAAAACCCCCAAACTGGGATTCTCAATAGAGACAAGATCCAGGTCCCAACTCCAGAGGGGTTTAGGAATTGTCAGAGAAACATTGCACTGTCAAAAAAATCAACTTTTCCCCAAACCATCCCCATTTTGGTGAAACGTTTTCCATTCAGAGAAGTGTTTAAATCAGGGAAATGCTTGACTGCATCCAAGCTGTGTTTCAGATAAAGGTATTGGGCAAACTTGGCAAACATTCAGACTGCTGAATCTCAGACTCCATGGGTTTAAATGGGATATTGGGAAGGAATTCCTCCCTGTGAGGGTGGGCAGGCCCTGGCACGGGGTGCCCAGAGCAGCTGTGGCTGCCCCTGGATCCCTGGCAGTGCCCCAGGCCAGGCTGGACGGGGCTGGGAGCAGCCTGGGACAGTGGGAGGGGTCCCTGCCATGGCAGGGGTGGCACTGGGTGGGCTTTGAGGTCCCTTCAAACCCAAACTCATTTCTTTCAATGGTGAAAGACACTCACTGAGCCCAAAATAGAGAAAGTTTCTCTGAGATGTGGAAAATAAACACCAGAAATGCAGGACTTGAACAACTCTTCTGCTGGTGCCTTTCCAGTGATTTCCACTCTCGCTGCTGACACAAATCCACTGCGGTCAGTGGCAGGGTTTGCCTGGGGCTCTTTCCTGGAGCAGTCAGTGCCCTGCCCAGGGGCTGCGGGTTGGCTCTGGGTTTGTGCTGAACGTGATCACTGAACCAAAGGCTTTAGAGGAGAATTGAACCTTCCTGGTTTGAGGGGCTTGGTGGCTTTTTATTTCTTTTCACTTCCATAGGTAGATACTGAATTTTTTACCTTCTTGTGTGATTTCCAAAGGCTGTTGGTTTTACATTTGTTGTAGAGGAAAAAGAAAAGAGAAAACACAAGTGAATGGCAAACACAAAGTGATTTCTGTGATGGAGCTGTAAAGACAAACAAAAGGAAAGCTGCGGGTAAGGAATTGTCACTGAACTGACACCAGTTGGTTATCAGGGGAAACACCCTTATCAGTGCAGTGTTCAGTACAAATCCTCCTGTCTTGGCCTGTGTAGGGATGGAGGATTTAGAGCAACCACACCAGAACAGCAGGAATAAAAACCCCCCAAACCAGCCCCCAGCTGCCCCAGAAACAAAGGGCTGGGGAGACGTTTCCACTGGTTGCACACAAAACCTGGTCTGGGGAAGTTCCCTGGTGCTGATGCACAATGTCTGTGGGGTCTGGGGGTCTCTGTGGGGTCACTGGGCAGTGCCAGGGCTCCTCCCAGCACAATTCACCTGTCCCATTCCATCCATTCCCAGATGAAACCAGGCCTCCTGGGAAGGGATCAGAAGGCTCCGTGGTCAGAATTGTGTTTGGAGCTAATGAGACAGTGACTGTGGTTAATTAGACACCTGCTGATTGCAATCCCTGCACATTTACTGGAGGCAGTGGCAGCTGCTCAGCTGCAGCCTGGAGTCACCAACTGCACCCAGCACCAGTCTCACAATTCTGATGATTTATTTGACTTAAGTGCATTGTATTCAGATTTAAGCTAATAAGAATGTGGTGCTTTCCCTCTGGCATTGTATTGTTCCTGGGATCATAGAATCCTGGAATACCCAGACTTGGGATGGACCCCCAGGATCACCCAGTGCCACCCCTGACCCTGCCCAGACCCCCCAGCAGCCCCACCCTGGGCATCCCTGGCAGCTCTGCCCAAACGCCCCTGGAGCTCTGGCAGCCTCGGGGCCGGGCCCATTCTCAGCAACACGGAAATGCTGGGATTTAGGAAGGCAGAGATCAGTGCGAATTTTCCAACAGAATCGTCTCCAGGCCCACTGGCATTCCTGTAGAATTGAAATTCAGCTGTGGGATTGTTGGGGGCTGGGAAGCCGTGGCTGTTTCTGTGGGCTGGGCATGGCTCTGTCGCTGTTCCCTGCTGCTCCCCTGGAAGGCTCTCCTGAGCCTCCAGCAGGGAGGAGGCCTGAGGGGCTGGCTGGAAGCCATGGAATAAAGCAGTGGGAGGAATCGTGAGTCGCTTCCCAGGGAGGAGAGGGAGTCGGGCGCTTGGGTCCTGTGTTCCCTGTGCAGAGGGATTCTCCAGGGGCTTCGGTGCCTTCACCGGGGTTTTTCAGTGCCTTCATCCTTGTTATGCTGCAGGGGTTGCCCTGCCTTTCCGTGCTCTCTCCATCCCTGGAATGCCCGATCAGGGGCTCTCCATGGCTGTGTATCCCTGGATCCCCGCGGGGCTGGCACCTGTGTGCCCTGGGGCTGTGTGGGGGCTGGAACGGGAGGAGCATCTTCCAGGGAGATGAGGAGTGAGGGGGAAGCTGGGAATTGTGGCTGGGGGCTGGAACTGAGGCTCTCTCTCCAGCCTTGCTCTCAGGCCCCGGGATGAAGATGCTTTGGGAAAGGTGACAGGTTATTTTCTTATTAAAAAAACCTTTCCTGGAAGTTTTCCCTGTTTATCAGGCAGAGCCTGAGTCCCCCTCAGCTGCTGCAGTCTCAGGATTTTCCCAGTGCCAGCTCCAGGGCAGATCCACCTTCCCTCCAAAGGTTACATGTGAAATATCCCCGACTGAAGGAAGCCTTTGGATTCTCTCGCTGCTTTTCTGCCTCGTTAAACCGAGACCATCGATTAAGCAACAGAGGCAGATAGGAAAAGGCAAAATGACTTGGAAGTAATTAGCCTCTGTGGAATCTGGGAGGAAGGAGCCCCAGTCCTGCCTGGCAGGGAGACATCGCTGTGTCCCTCTGCATCTGTGAGCCGGAGAACAGCCAACTGCTCCCAGCTCGGGGCCTTTCATTGCAGAAAATATTCCAGAACATCTCCTTGGCTGATGAAAAGTGTTGCTAAGTTACAGAGGGGAAATTTGGAACAACAAAGTCCCTTTCTGAGGGAATATTGTCACTGTTTCTCTGGGCAGAGCCGATTTCCCCAGGATAACCGCGGGAAGAGTGTCCCCTGCAGAGCTGGGGTCTGGGTGGTTTGGTCCCCGTTGCTCAGCTCTGCTGGGCTCACCAGGGAGGGGCTGGGGATGGGACAGGACATCCCCTTGGAAGAGCTGAATTCTTCCGAAAAGGTCATGGAATGAGACACAGAGGTGGGGCCAGATTAGGGCCAGGGAAGGGGGAAAATGTCCTGGAAGTGTCATGAGGAGGAGGACAGGGAAAAATGTAAAATCTCAGATGTTTCAGAGAGAAAAGAAAAATTGAAAAGAAAAATAATTATGGGAATTCAATGGTTCCTACATCTCATCAAACAGCCTGGGGATCCCAGTCCCACACGTGGCTGTAAGGAGACTCAGCCCTGAGACTGATTTGAGAGATCTTGGATTGTGGAATGGTTTGGGCTGGGAGATCGTAAATCCCACCCAGGGCCACCCCTGCCCTGGCAGGGACCCCTCCCACTGTCCCAGGCTGCTCCCAGCCCTGTCCAGCCTGGCCTGGGGCACTGCCAGGGATCCAGGGGCAGCCACAGCTGCTCTGGGCACCCTGTGCCAGGGCCTGCCCACCCTCTGAGATTGAGAGTTGAGGGGTCACTGGTTGGACTCTGGGCACTAGAATCCATCAGGGAATGTGTCCCTGTGGGAATGGCCCCTCTTGGGGCTGGGGGCCCTGACCCCAGTGAGATCCAGGTCCAAACCCCCTCCCAAACCCCTGGGGTGGGTGGACACCACTGGGACACATGAAAAGGGGGTCCTGGTCCTGCTGGAGCAGCTGCTGCTGCCAAGAGCAGGGAAATGAACAATCCCAAAGCTGAGAACACAAAAAGTGATGGATTTTCTGGATCAGAGAGGGAAGGCAGGCGGGAAGAGGCTGAAGAAACAGAGCAGTGATGTGGAGAGAAGGGTAAGGAGTGCCTGAGCTGTGGGCACTGACAGCACAAATAAAAATGCTGGGGAGAGGAGAAGGAGCTGCTTTGGAGAGAGATGGAATCGATCCCTGCAGGAGGTGAGGGAGGATGCCTGGAACCACTTCCCTGCACTGGCTTTTGGACAGGGCTGGGTTGGGCTGAGCAGATGCCTTGGAGGAAAAGTGGCTGCATTCCACAAAAAAAACCCTTTTCTTTTTCTATCTGAAAACCAAACATTTCACAAAAGTCTTTTAACACTGGAGATTCTGCCAAGAAAAGTCACAGCTACTTTTCCTGGCAACTGAAGGCAAAACATCTTTTGCTGGTTTTTTATTCTTTTCTAAATGATTTTCTANACCAAACATTTCACGGAAGTCTTTTAACACTGGAGATTCTGCCAAGAAAAGTCGCAGCTACTTTTCCTGGCAACTGAAGGCAAAACATCTTTTGCTGGTTTTTTATTCTTTTCTAAATATTCTTTTCTAACTTTCCCTTTATGAGAACTGTGAGCAGCATGGGGTCTCAGGGAGCAGGACGAGCACGGGCACCTCTGCACAGGGACGGCCTTCACTGTGATCGTGGACAAGGGAGGAGGAGAACGGTGTATGTGTGGAATTAAAGCTGCAGCCATCCCAGAGATCCAGCTCAGCTGTTCCCTGTCCAACAGACCCAGGTGTGAGGAGCACTAAGGGTTCCTGTGCACTTGGACAGGGTAACTCCTCCTGACTCAGGGCAGGATGAAATAAAGCAAATCCAGATAGAACTGTGCGTGGGTTTCTTGGCATCTCCTGGGGTGTGAAACTCGTGGAGTGGCACAGGTGGGAAGGGAAGGTGGCACGGACCCCAGGAAAGCATCTGTTCCCTCCTCCCGGTGGCTCAGCACTGCATTCCCACCAAGCTGCTCGGGGCTGGCTCCAGCTGGGTCCTGGGATCCTCCAGGGAGCAAGGGAGGATGGAATCAGTGCCGTGCCAGGGCTGCTCCCTTCCAGCCGCGACACCCTGCACAGGAGCAGAGGGTTCATTGTCTCAGGGGCTCTTTGGGGGCTCTTTGAGTCTCCCTAGAAAACATCCCCTGGCAATTTCACTGAGACAAATAATAATGAAAATGCTGGGGGTTAAAGCCACGTCCTTTTGAAAAAATAAATTTAGAGGAGCTCCCAGGAGGAGCTTGGGTGTGATCCAGAGCAGGCTGGACAGGCAGGACGAACCAGCAGGAACGGGAGCCATTAAAAAAGTGAAAACTCACCCTATTGGGTGATCCTCTGGAGCACAGTGAAGCTGGAGAAGATTCCCTTATCCAACAGAGGGGGATTCCTGCCAAGATTCACAAAAGCTTGTTCAGCTTTAGCTGCCAAAGACTGAGACTGTGGCAGCTGAAGGTAAATGAGGACCAGCTCTGTGAGAGCTGCAACCTCCCAGCTCTGCCTGGACACCTTCCCGGGGCAGCAGGGAGTGAACGCAGCCTGTGCTCAGAGCCAGGCCCTGCTCCAGGACACTGCGGACAGTTGGGAGCACATCACAAGAGGCTTGGGAGCACATCCCCCTCTGAGCAGCTCTGCAATTCCCACCCCGATCAGTTCCATTCACACGGCAAAACATTTCCTAACCAGCAGCAAGGAAAGCTCATCCAGAGATGAGGAAAATCAGAACAGCAACTCTTGGTCCTTAGACAGCGCTTTGGGCCTGCCCAAGCCTCAGCTAAAGCACCCAGCTGTGCTCCTGCCCCTGCCCCATTCCCAGCAGGAAATGCTCCAGGGTTAGGAATGTGCTGACCCCTCAGTGCTCAGGGTGCCTGCAGCTCAGGGATGGTAGCTTCGGAGCTCTGCTGCTTTTATGGTGCTGACAAGGGGTAAAAAAAAAACAATCCCCATGTCAGCAGAGGTGATCTGGCCACGAGCAGGGCTCATCTTTCCCTTTCCCTTTCCCTTTCCCTTTCCCTTTCCCTTTCCCTTTCCCTTTCCCCTTTCCTCCCCCCAGGAATGCAGGGGAAATCTGTGGGGTTGTTTACAGCCCCAGCTCCTTCCATAGGAAGCAGAAGTCCTGGATGAAGTTCCAGCCTCCAGGCTGTGTTCCCTCAGAGAGGTTGGGATAAGCAGGGAGAAGCTCTGAGGGATTTAAGCTCAGCTCCAACAGAAATCAGCAGAGTTTGGCCGTTTTCCCTGTTAGCCTGGTGGGTTTGCGTGGGTTGGTGGCAGTTTTCCCGTCACTGTGATGGGATACACCAAGCGCTGGCAGCGGTCCTAGGGATCCTCCCTGGCTTTTGGGATGCTGCAGGTGTTGTCCCGTTACTTCTGAGGCTCTGCCTTGCCCTGAACATCTCTTCCCAGCCTCTTCCCAGCCTCTCCCAAAGAACTGCCCAGCTGCAATGCACAATGACGAGCACTAAACATCTTTATTGCTGGATCAGTCCCAGGGATTTGAGGGGGCAGGATGCTGCTTCCAGTGTCCCCCAAACCAGAGGTTGACAGTCTCTCCAAAATCCTGGGGCACAGCCCAGGGGAGAGAATGAAAAGGCAGCGCTGACTTGTGAATCCCTCTTTAATCCCATTAACTGGAGTGGTTTGAGGCTGGAGGGCCTCGCTGCATTCCCAGCTGAGATTCAGCACAGGTGGGAAAGGGGCACGGCCTGGATGCTGCTCGAGGGAGACAATCTTTGGATTTGCCTCTTTCCCTCTGCTCCACTTTTCAGTGCTCCGGCTGCTGGAACAGAGGAACAGCAGTGCCAGGGCAGTGCCCTGCACCTCCCACAGCTCTGGGCTGCTCCTGGCACAGATGAAGGGGCAAAAACACCGCCAGAGGGGCAAAAATTGTCCTAGAAACCTTCCAGTCCTGATTCCAGGCTCTTTCGAGGCACTGCAATTCCCTGGACTGCGCTGCAGGATTTACCTGGGTGGGAAGCAGCCTGCCCCGGCCGGGCGGGTCCCACGTGTGGCTCCTCCTGCTGGGCTGGATCGCTGCCAGGAGCCCCTTTGTGATCAGCGGGGATGGAAGGAGAGGGAATTCCCGCTCGGGCACTCGGTGAAGCGCTCGCAGGGACCCGGCTGCGCTCGGAGCCGCGCTCTGACTCCCGGGTGCGGGACGGGGGCGCGGGGAAGGGCGGAGCCGAACCCCGAGCTGTGGGGCCGGGGGAGAGCTCGGACACCGCTCGGGCAGCGGCCCCA
>WEIT01003782.1:25425-43011 GCA_013389985.1 Dryoscopus gambensis
CCCTGTCCCGGGATAACAGCGGCAGTTCCCCCTGCCCCGCAGTTCCGCATCCCGCGCTGCCAGCAGGGGCGGGCAGGGAAGGCAGACGGGGAATAACGGAGTTCTTGAACCTGGAGTGCGTTGGCTGAGGTGTTTTCGCCATCAGCCCCTCTCCCACCTCCCTGCCTTGCCGGGAATCCTTGGAATTCCAATCTCGGAGCACTGCTATGGCTCTCTGAGCGAATGGCACCCTCTAGGGTTGGAGAGGAGCTGCGGGACGGGAGCTCTGCGGCTGCTGCAGGGACAGAAGGAAAGCAGAGGAAAGGAACCTGCCTGGCAACAAAAGTGCTGGAAATGGAACAGTTGGAGTTCAGGGCAGTCTTTGGGGTTTCAAGGCAAAGGAGCTGCGAGTGCTGGGGCAAACTGGGAGTCAGTGCCGTGGGTAACCGGGCACACCCCGGTTCCCTGCAATGACTGAACTGAGGAGGTGTTTGTGTGCAGCCTTCCCTGTCCTGCCCCTGCAGCCTCTCCTGGAGGATTTCCACCCCTCAGCGTTCCCTGGCCTGCCCCCGCAGCCTCCCCTTGGGGATTTCCACCCCTCCGCGTTCCCTTGGAAGCACCGCCCCAGCCTTGGGTTCCATAGCACTTGATGCAAACCTGAGAGCAGAGTCCCTTGTGGCCCTAATGCCCCATTCCCTTTCCCTCAGACACTGCAGAGGAGCAGGGAATGGATCTGCAGGTGCTGGGTGGGAGCTCAGTGCTGTGTCTGAGCAGGGGTTTGGGGTTAATCAGAGAATTCCCCACCGGAGCAGCTCCTGTGTCGCTGGCAGGAGGCTCCGAGCCCCCGGCAAGGGTGCTGGGAGCTGATCTAAGCGGAGCTGGCAGGGACCAGCTCCCACTGGGACACATCCCAGCCGTCCCCAGCGGCAGCCAGAGGGAAATGGGAGCCAACGGCACCGAGGCGCCAGGGCTGAACTGCCCGGGAGAGGGGTCAGACACAGAGACAGATCATGGAATCCTGGAATCCCCTGAGCTGGGAGGGTCCCCCAGGATCATCCCAACCCCCGGCCCTGCCCAGACCCCCCAACAGCCCCACCCTGGGCATCCCTGGCAGCGCTGCCCAAACGCCCCTGGAGCTCTGGCAGCCTCGGGGCCGGGCCCATTCCCTGGGGAGCCTGGGCAGTGCCAGCACCCTCTGGGGGAAGAGCCTTTCCCTGAGCTCCAGCCTGACCCTCCCTGGCCCAGTTCCAGCCGTTCCCATGGAACTCCTGCCATGAGAATTCCCAGGCAAATCTCTGCAGAGGGCACTTGATCAGAAGGTCCCCAGAATAATCCCCAAACCTGGGAAGCAGCTGGGAAAAAGGAACAGAGCCACATAAAAGGCCAGGTTTATGCTTGGATGTGCCAGGAGGGTCATTCCTTCAAATTCATGAGATCTCACTCCTGCAGTTCCCTATCAAAATACCACAGAAATGCAAGAAAGGGGCTGCTCCTTGCAGAGCTCTCCAAGGCAGCTTTAAAGCATCCCCAGGGATGTTCCCAGCTTGGAGATGTCCCTTCAGAGGAGGGAGGGATGGAGGGATGGATGGATGGATGGATATGGATAGATGGATGGAAAAAGGAGAGGAAAGGAAAACACACTCAGAGACCTTTGCTCTGCTCAGTGCTGAACACACAGGAGCAATGATCCATTACAGAACTCAGTTCCTGGGAAAACTGAGGAGCGGTTCAGGGCTTGATTTTTTACTTCCAACCTGGGCTAAATTATTCCCTGGATTGAAGGAAGGCCCTCCCAGCTGAGTCAGTGAGCTCCATGTTTAATGAGAGCACAAACCTCTCTCTCCTGCTGTGCAGCATTGCAGAGAGCTGATTAACATCCAGCACTTATCACAGGAGGCTGCAGGAACTGGCTGGAACTGGAAGTTTTATCCCCTGGAGGTGTTCACAAAACAAGCAGATGTGGGACCTTGTGATGTGGTTTGGTGGGAATGGTGGGATTTGGTCAGAAGTTGGTCTTGTTGATCCTGGAAGTCTTTTCCAAGCTAAGTGATGCTGTGATTCCATGGAGCCAGGAGCAGGATGGCAGTGCCCACCTGCCACAGACCCTGTGCTGCTCAGCACCAGCACGAGAGGCACTGCCAGGGCTGCATTTGAAGGATATTCATCTTTTCCCCCCACTTTTCCCTGTGCTGTCCCCACCTGTGCAGCCAACTGGCCGACTGCAGGTGCAGGTGCCTGCAGGGGGGAGGCTGAGGCTGCCTGAACTCCTGCTGGAGCAGGGCTGGAGCCCTCGGAGTGCTGCAGGCGTGGGAAGAGCTCTGTGCCTGTTCCCTGTGGCAGAGCAGGGGCTGAGCTCTCCCAGCTCAGCAAACTGGGAGAGAAAGCTCCAATCCCAGCTCCCTCTGGCTGATAACAGAACCAGAGGGTCAGGCAGCAGTGGGAACCAGGCCTGGCAGTTTTCCAACAGAATATTCCATACTGTAAAGGCGATCTTTTCACACAAGGAAGAGAGGCCGTTCTGCTGGGAACTCGGTGTTTTGGGAGGAGAAATGGAAAATGTCAGTTCTGTGGGCTTGGAGTTCAAAGCCAGCACTGCCCAGAGGGAATGTGGGGAAGCAAATGAAGCCTTTCTGGTCATCTGGAGCTGTCTCTTGGAGATCATGGAATCCTGGAATGGTTTGGGTTGGAAGGGACCTTAAACCCACCCAGTGCCACCCCTGCCATGGCAGGGACCCCTCCCACTGTCCCAGGCTGCTCCCAGCCCCGTCCAGCCTGGCCTGGGGCACTGCCAGGGATCCAGGGGCAGCCACAGCTGCTCTGGGCACCCTGTGCCAGGAGCCATCCAGAGGTTTCTGTACCCAAATCTTCAGCACTGCCAGCTGTGCCTGTGCCAAGCCCCGTTCACTGCTCTGTCACCTATTTCACACTAAAGCTGGGTAAATATTCTCCCTCCTCAGCTGCATTCTGACATGAAATGGAGATGTGATTCAATTTCTGAGTGTCTGTTTGCCATAGAATTAAAATATATGTATTTTGCATGTGAACACTGCACAACTTCCGATCATCCCTGGCTCCGTGCCGGGGTTTGTGTCACTTGTCTGCCCAACGTCCCCACACTGTGCCCTGCTGGCTCCTGCCCTGCACCCTGTCCCATCAATAACTGGGGCCAAGGACAATGCCAGGAACCCAGGAGGGAAATGGTCTGAGCAGAAGTGCAGCCTGTGGGTGCTGATTCATCCCCTCCCTGTCTCCTGCTGTGGATCAGAAATCCCCTCAGGATCCAAGGAGCAAGAACAGCTTTGCTTTCAATACACTGATTTTTTCTGGTGAAGAAACAAACCAAACAAACCATACCTCAAACCAAAACCCCACCTCCTGCCCGAGGCGTGAAGGGCAGCAGGGAGGTGCAGGTGAGGGAGTCAGGGCTGACTCATCCTGGGCTTACTCACCCCAAAACTCAGCTGCATTTTCAGTGCTGCACAGAGAAATAGAGATGCTAAGCAGACCTTTGAATATGTCACTGTATCTCCCGTGGAAAGACTTCCATTAACTCTGTCATATCCTGGATGAGTGAACAATAACTCTGATGGATCTGGAGACTGGAGCTCCTGTGCTGCTACCCAAATAAGCAATTACTCACTTAATTAAGATTCAAGTCAGGAAATTAAAAGCAAAACTTAGAAGAGTGTGTGTGTGTGAAGGTTGGAAATTCTGTTTAAAACTGATTTTTGAATCACAGAAAGGAACCAGGATAAAATAGGAGTAAAGTCACAGGTGGGGCTGGGCTCTGCTCCCAGGGAACAAGGGACAGGATGAGAGGAAACAGCCCCAAGCTGTGCCAGGAGAGGTTTGGGTGGGATTTAGGGAAAATTTCTCCAGAGAAGGAGTTGCCAGGCACTGGAAGAGGCTTCCCAGGGCCTCTGACTGAGAATTCCATTATTTTAGTTTTCATTTCTGGCTGCGAGCTGGATCAGCCCCCAAAATACCAACATTGCAGTGGCATTCAGGAAAGTGTTGATTTGGAAACAGCAACCTGAAAATCCCTGTCTGCTTTGAGCAAAACACAAACCTACTTTCAAAGCAACGTCAGCTCTTGACAGCTTGAAATTTCAAAATGTTGATTCAGAAGCTTCAGTCTGGAGTCTCCTGAAAGGAAATGCCCGTTGTGACAAAATCTGTGTTTTGTCATGTGAACTTGTCAGCAGATTCCCATGGGATCTGCTGCTTTCCCTGGGGTGTTCCCAGCTGTGCAGCTCTCCATGGACAGCAGCACTCACAGAACAAGCTCACAAAAGGACTTGGAAAGGCTCTGGCTCCCTGTTCGTCCTGGACAGAGCCAGGATTTGGGATGTAGCTGTGGAAAATCCAGATTAGATGCGTTTGCAAGCCGTTCAAAGAGCAGGAAATCAAAGGGGAAATGGGACTGGGAGGTAAAAGCAGCAGCTGGAAGTTCCATGTTCTGGCCTTGGAGGGGTTTCTGTGGGAGCTGGTACCTGGGGGGAGGGGTTGCTTCTGCCTCAGCTCCCAGCTCTGCCCCCAGCCCAGACTGCTTCTGTTCTCCTCCCTCTGCCTGCGGTAGGGGAAGGTTCCCTGCCTGTGGTAGGGGTGCGACCTGGGTGGTTTTAAGGTTCCTTCCAACCCAAAGCATTCCAGGATTCTGGCACTGGATGATTTGCTGACCCATGGTGAAGTTTTCTGGAGATCTGGATCCTCCCTCATGGGGCATTTACAGTCTGAGCAGCAAAGTTCCAGACTGCTCAGGGACTGAAGTCAGGCTCAATTTAGGGCTAAAAGCTGCTTTGGGGTTTTCCACAGAATTTCCAGATGAAATCAGTCACAGAATCATGGAATGGTTTGAGCTGGAAGGGACCCCAAAGCCCACCCAGCGGGCAGGGGTATGGCCACGGGCAGGGACCCCTCCCACTGCCCCAGGCTGCTCCCAGCCCCGTCCAGCCTGGCCTGGGGCACTGCCAGGGATCCAGGGGCAGCCACAGCTGCTCTGGGCACCCTGTGCCAGGCCCTGTCCACCCTCCCAGCCAGGAATTCCTTCCCAATATCCCATCTAACCCTGCCCTCCTTCAGCTGAGGGTCATTCCCCCTTGTCCTGTCCCTCCAGGCCTTTGTCCAAATTCCCTCCCCAGCACCCCTGTAGGCCCCCAAATGCACCCACTCACTTCCAAAGCTTTTTTCACCCTCATATTTTACTTCCAATCTTTATTTCCTTTTGTTTTTCACAGTTTTCTGCTTTCCTCCCTGTAAATCCACAATAAACCCTGGACATTTTCCTTTTCCTCTCAGTTTCCATCCCCAGCCCCCCAGCCCAAGATAATTTTCTGTTTCCACAGCCTGAGGGTGTTTTTCTCTTGACCTTCCTCACTTGCGTGTAACGAGAGGCGCAGGAATGTTGCTCTCAGGTGAGACAGCACCACCTGGGATCCTCTCAGCAATCAGCTCGTGCTGATGTTTTACCCAAATCTCCCGCTAGATGGTAGGAGGGGATTGGGAAGGGAATTCACTCCAAAATGGAAAGAAAATTCAGTCAAAAAAACCCCACCAATCCCCAGCCCCTGAAATATTTGAAAAACAGCCAAGGATGGCAGAAATAGGAGGCGGTGCCGGCCAGGACAGGACAGGGACACGTCCTGTGCCATGGTCACCAAAGGTGGCACAGGGAGGGCATTGGATGCACTCCAGGAATTCCCAGCTCCAGAGGTTGTCTCAGTGTAAACAGGAGGTTTTCCCTCAGTTTTAACTCCTTTGGAAAATCAAACATCTGCTCTGTGAATTCTCCCACAAAGCCAGGCTGGGAGAGCTGGGGGTGCTCACCTGGAGAGGAGAAGCTCCAGGGAGAACTCAGAGCCCCTGCCAGAGCCTAAAGGGGCTCCAGGAGAGCTGGAGAGGGGCTGGGGACAAGGGCTGGAGGGACAGGACAAGGGGTTAATCCCAACGGCGACAGATCCAAAAAGAAGAAAAGAAAAAAATCAATGATCTGAGAAAAGAGGAAGAGCAAATTCTCCCTCTGACTCGCCATGGAAAGGTGTGGGAGCATCAATCAGCCCCAGCTCCTCTCACTCATCCCTTTTCCCCTCAAGAGAGGAGAAAGTGGAAACACATGAGGTGGGGGCAGGGACAGTTCAAAGGAAAGCAAATGAAGAAAGGAAAAGGAGTGGGATTTAAAAATGAAGTGTTTGATTGTGAAACACTCAAAGAGCAGAGAGAAACCTGAAGTGAGAGAATTCAATTTCTTCCCACTGAACACATTCCCAGCGTGGGTGTCCAGGGCAGGGAAAACTCCTTGTGCCACATCCCCAGCACAGCCCCAGCACGTCCCGCGCCACACCCGGTGCCACAATCTCAGCAGGTCCCGTGCCACACCCGGTGCCAGAATCCCAGCACGTCCCCATGTCACACCCGGTGCCACATCCCCATGGTCACACCCGGTGCCACAATCCCAGCACATCCCCATGGTCACACCCGGTGCCACATCCCCAGCACGTCCCGTGCCACACCCGGTGCCACATCCCCAGCACGTCCCAGAGCCGCACTGGTACAAATCGTTTGTGAAGTCAGGAATTTGTCACATCCCCGCGGGGCCCCGGGGCCATCTGGTGACCGAGCTGCTCCAAGCCTGCGGCTCATCCCGGCTCCTGCCGCATCCCTCCCTGGCTGCAGAGCTGGAGAGGCCCCGGCTGTGTTCGCCCCACGAGCAGGGGGGAGCTGGTCCCTGCACAGCTGGAGGAAGGCCATGGATCATCCTCCCCCGTCCCTGCTGCTCCGCACAGCCCCGGGGCGCGGCCGTGCCGGGCTGGGCCCCGCAGGGTGCCAGGAAGGTGCTGTGCCCTTCCCTCCGGGCACAGGGGTTTCGGTGGCATTGACAGAGCCTTTCACTCCCTCACACCCTCCTCACCCTCCCTGAAAGCCTCCTCTGGAGGAGGGAAAGCACCTGTTCACTGGAAAGTCAGGAAATTGCCTTGGGAAGCTGGACTCTGTCATAGAGGGAGTGGCTGGAGCTGTGCCAGGGGGATTTGGGATGGAGCTCAGGGAAAGGCCCTTCCCCCAGAGGGTGCTGGCACTGCCCAGGCTCCCCAGGGAATGGGCCCGGCCCCGAGGCTGCCAGAGCTCCAGGGGCGTTTGGGCAGCACTGCCAGGGATGCCCAGGGTGGGGCTGCTGGGGGGTCTGGGCAGGGCCGGGGGTTGGGATTATCCTGGGGGTCCCTCCCAGCCTGGGACATTCTGTGATCCCAGATTGATGGGTGCTGTTACCAAAAAACAATAAAAAAACCCCTCCTTCCCACCCCTGCAGCTTTCAGAAGCAGAAATCCTTTATTCAGCTGCATGCACAATGAGATGTCTTCTCCAAAATATCCTGACTGCTGAGTACAGCTCCTGGTTTATGTTATATTTTACATACATATCCGTTGATTTTCCTGGAATAAACATCCATATGATAATCATTTCCCCAAAATCATTTCCATATTTTCCCTCTGCGCAGGCGCTCTGCAGTCCTGGTGGTTGGTGACCCCAAAGTCACACCTGGTGAACTGGTTAAACTGGGCACAGCTGGGCTGGGTTTTGCTTTCCAGTTCTCCTCCTGCAGAATGGGCTTTGTGGGTTCCTTGGGCCCCTGGGTTTGAAGAATGAGCATTGTATGAACCTACTGGGGGCAAACAGTTCCTCATCTGGCACCAGTGGGGCCGTGAGTCCCTTTCCCTGCAGGGTCAGAGCCCTCCACAGGTACAGAACTCAGAACTCTGGGAATTTTCTCCAGGCAAATGCCCACTCTGCTGGGCAGTCAACTCCTCCCTGACTGAGCCCTCTGTTCCCAGGTAAATAAAGTCAATGATTGTTTTATGTCTCACAGAGAGGTCTCACTCCAAAAACCCCAGTGCAAATCTCCCCTGGTTGTTGCTGCAGGAGAGGGGGGAGCTCTGCTCCCCAGGGCTGCAGCGACATCAATCACCAAAGGTGCTTGGGGGGAAAAACCCAATAAAGAGAATTCGCTCAGTGCTTCAGAGCAGGCCAGAGCTGCGCGGTGCCAATTCTTCTCTGTCTGGTGGCTTTCCTGTCTGTCTGGGGTTGCGTCCCTTTGATCCTTTGTGGGAGTTATTATGGAACGAGAATCTGGGAGAGAGAGCTGGCGCTGCTTCCCTCGGAACCTGCCCAGAGAGGTCACGGAGCCAGGATTAAACACATTACCCGCGGGAGCAGGCACAGCTTAAATAAAGGTTTCTTGTGGCCCTTGACATTCCTGTAGCTTTGAGGCACTGATGTCGTTCTCTCACCAAAAAAAAGGAAAAAGAAGGGAATGAAAAATCCATCTCCACCAGAGACAGTCAGTGCCTGTCTCTATGTGAAAATTAATTCCAATTAAGTTGCTTTAAATATTAAATAAAATGCTACAGGACCATATTTCCAGGCTTGGATGATTGACATCCAACTCAAGACTATGTCTGGACAATTAATAACGCGTCCACCTGAATTTGGCTTTTGATTCCTAATTCCCTCTCTTTGTTACTTTTGTGCATTTTGTTGTCACATTTCCTCACTGGTGGCAGCAGGACTCACCCTGACTAGACTTAGGACAGGTAAAACACCTCTCAAGAGCCCCAAACCTGCAAGGCCCAACTGAAACTGTCAAAGTGCCCTTGAATCCTGCAGGGAAGGAATCAATGGACACATTTTTCTGATTTATTTCCTCCAGATAAAAGGTGTTATTTACACCCCACTTTTATGAGACTTCCCTGAGCTTAAAATTCATGGAAAAAGTTTCAATCAGTCCTTCACAGTTACAAGTTACAATTTTATTATTGTTAACAATCTTTTACCATGGAGAGGGTGCTTGGTTTGTTGGTTTTCCACTCCATATCTTTTAATTCCAGGATTCAGGGGGACTCTGCCCTTCCCCACATTTCCAAATGCCAGTGGAGACAACGGGAAATATAAACCCTCCAAAGAGCCAGGAATCAGACTGGAGCCTAAAATGTGTTTTTAAAAGTCCCCTGAGCCCTGGAGATATTCCAGAGGCATCCTGATTGCTGGGCAGGCTGGGATTCTGTGTTTATGTTTGGTTCTTAAACCCAACCACAACAACTCCTAGACCTCATTTAGTCTCTATCTCCAGGTACTTATCTCATTTTCCTCTGAATTCTCCGAGTGTGTTTTTGCTCCTCAGGATGGGTAATTGCCCTTTAGAGCCCAGGCACAGCTTTTCCAGCTCTCTCCTCCTGCAATTTGCGATGCCCAGCTGGGGACGGAGCTGAAATCGATGAGCTCCGTTTGTGGCTCCTGCTGGGGGCTCAGGCAGGGCCAGCGCAGGGCAGTGCCCGGTGCCAGCCCTGCTGGGCCGAGCTGCAGCAGGAATCCCGGCGTCTGTCACTGTCACCACTACCAGGAGCAGACACCGAGCAGGGCACTCGTTAGGTGGATAATTCTGTGGAGCAGGGAACAGGCAAATAAAGGTGGATCCCAGAGCAGGAGAGCCAACGCTATCCATCACTGCTGACATTAACATCCCTTATCTCTGGGGTGGGAGCCCTGCCAGCGAGCCAGCAGCTCTGAGGCCTGGAACAGCACCTGAGAATTGATGGGAACTGGGGGGAAAAAATCATATGTGAGCAGAGACTGCTGTGCCAGCCTGGAAAATGGCCTGGGAACGAGAGGAGTGGGATCTCTGAGCAGGGGGTTTGGCTGGAGACTGCAGGCCCTCAACTGCCCCACAGCCTGGAGCTCCTGGGAAGGACAGAACCCACAGGCAAGGATTTACACCCTGCTCTTCTCAGGGGTGGCTGCGATCCCTCGGGATGCCCCAGGTGTTATAAACGAGTCCGCATATCAGCAAAAAATTAATCCGCGTTTATTAATCCGCAGCTGGGAACAGGGGATGGTGGGCAGTCCACCATCCCGCTCGACAAAAACAGACAAAAAAGTAATCCAGCAACAGCCCTCGACCACTCAAAGCTCACCCCTCTCACTTCGACAACCACCCAAAAAAGCCCGCCCCCTTGCCATGAGGCGCTCTTTTTAAAACCCCTGGTCCCATCTCCCAAAAGTCTCAGTCCCCAATATCCGCTTCCTGTTCGTCGTCTCTCTTCTCCGAGGCTCCATGGGATGTGTAGTTCCGTTATGGCAGCTACCGGGTCTGTGCCTTGATGCTGTGTCTTCTTTCAATCAGCTGTTCATCTCTCCCGTGGTTCCATGAGATACACAGTCCTCCTCTGGGGCAGCAGCCAAACCTGTATATTGCTTAGACATACTCAAACACTTTATTAGTTAACATATTTTGCATTGAACTGAATCCCTTTTAATGTTTATAACACCAGGTGTTATAAACGAGGTCAAATATGAAAAAAATATTAATCTGCGTTTATTAATATCCGCAGCTGGGAACAGGGGGTTCAGACCACAACCCCACTCGGCAAAACGGACCAAAAAAAGAAACCAGCCAACAACAGCCCTCGACCAAAATCCCACTCCCTCTCATCATGACACAACACCCAAAAAGCCCTCGCCCCTCGCCACGAGGCATCTTTTTAATCCCCCGGTCCCATCTCCCAAGAGTCTCAGTCCCAGATGTCTGCTTCCTGTCCCTGTCCATCTTTCCTGTGGTCCCAGGGGATGGGTAGTCCTTTCCTAAGGCAGCAACCAGGTCTGTGCACTGATTTACAGGTGCGGTGTCCTCTTCCTGTCAGCTGTCCATCTTTCCTGTGGTTTTATGTGTTGCGTAGTTACCTTCTGAGGCAGAAGCCAAACCTGTACATCGCTTAGACATGCTTAAACACTTTTGTTAGTTAGCATGCTTTGCATTAAACTCAGTCTTTTAACGTTTGTAACACCAGGCTGAGCCCCTTCCCCCGAGCACGGCCCAGGCAGGAACACGGCCCAGGGAGGCCCAGGGGTGCGCCGGTGGCCCTGGGCAGGCCCAGAGGGCACGGAGGGGCTGGGATTTATCCCCACGCTGGTGCTGTCTATCCATGCCAAGGGCGGCATTCCCTGCAAAGCCCTGCAGAGCACGGCCCAGGAGCCGCGGGAGGCTCAGCCCCAAGCAGGGCTGGGCTGGGGGCCCGGGAGGGGCCGGTGCTGGCCGGGGACAGGAGGGGACCTGGGGGTGTTTAAGTCCTGCTAACACTGCAGCTGGTGAATTGTCTGAGAATTGTCTGAGAACTGTGAAGTGTCTGAGAATCGTCTGGTGACCTGGCTGGCAGGGTTGGTGTGAGTGGAAGAGAGGGAATTTGCCTCTTCCCCGGACCCTGCAGGGGTTTGTGACAGTCCGGAGGGAGGGTGGCACTGAATCCAAGGGAGGTGGCGGAGGGGGGCATTCGGCCAGCGCTGATTGTTTGGATTTGTTTGAAAGCTGAAGGAAACAGGCACGACTTTGTTCTTCTCCTGGGATCAGGACTGAAATATGGGAAGCAAATCAGGCTTTGGAGCTGCCTGTCTGTTCCACACGCTGCAGATAATGAGCTCAGAAGGGAACACTGCCAGTTCTGGACCACCACACTGATGAGTGAAGGATCCCACTTGAACCAGCTCTGAGGACACTTCTTGAGCTTGATTTTGTCATAAGTGATTTGACATTTTGTCTTAAGTAGATGAATAAATACCTCAAATATGTCACACATTTTAACAGTGATCATAGAATCAGAGAATCCCAGACTAGTTTGGGTTGGGAGGGACCTTAAAGCTCATCCAGTGGCACCCCTGCCATGGCAGGGACACCTCCCACTGTTCCAGGTGAGTTCATCTGTTGTTTAAACCTGGCTGTGCACCCATAGGCATGCATTAAATTAAATGTAAGCAACGGTGAGGGAGGGCCATTTATCAGCATGAAAAATGGAACTGAAATGTTTCAGTCCAGCAGGCCAAAGCTGCATTTCACAAATGAAGTCAAACAATTCTGCACTGGGATGATGGATCTGCCTGTGCTGTAAACAGCAAAGCTCCCAGCTTGGATGGCAAAGGGGTCTCTGTTCTCTTCCCAGTCTGTTCTGGAACTTGTGGAACATCTGGAACATGAGCCTGGAGAAGCTCCAGGGAGACCTGACAGCCCCTTCCAGGGCCTAAAGGGGCTCCAGGAGAGCTGGAGAGGGACTGGGGACAAGGGCTGGAGGGACAGGACACAGGGAATGGCTTCCCACTGCCAGGGGGCAGGGATGGATGGGATATTGGGCAGGAATTGTTCCCTGTGAGGGTGGGCAGGCCCTGGCACAGGGTGCCCAGAGCAGCTGTGGCTGCCCCTGGATCCCTGGCAGTGCCCCAGGCCAGGCTGGACGGGGCTGGGAGCAGCCTGGGACAGTGGGAGGGGTCCCTGCCAGGGCAGGGGTGGCACTGGGTGGGCTTTGAGGTCCCTTTTGACCAAAACCATTCTGGGATTCCATCATTCTGTCTCTGTCACTGTTTTACCTCTGTCTCCTGTTCCCATCGTGGATCCAATAAAAACCTCAGCCCAAGGTCCTGTCACAGGCTGGCACAAACATTCCCTGGCTTCCCATTTCCCCCGAGGCTCTGAGCAGAACAGCCCCAGGACTTTCTCTCCCAGCCCATCCCAGGGCCAGCCCTGGAGGACGGGAGCTGCTCCCAGCCCTGCGCCCAGGCTCCGGGAGCGGGGGCACGCTGGGGGCTGGGGCACTTCTCACCATCTCCTGCCAATAAATCTCATGGAGTGTTCAACAGCCTTGTTCTTCCTGTCAGTTCTGCTCTCTCCCTCATCACTCCTGGACCACGGAGAGGCCAAAATATTAACGAGGACATTGATGAATCTGAGGCTGAATTCCTTTAATTCGTTCCTGGCTGAGTTCCCACTTGCATCCACAACTCCACTCCAGTTAATTCAGAGAATTGATGGCTTCAGCCCTGTCAGGTGCTTTGTAAAACCTCTATTGGTGGCTCATTAATGGGAGATTTTCCCCTTTTGGAATTCTATCAGCTACGGAGGATTTTTTAAAATAGGGAAATATAAATATCTGTGAGTAGAGGAAAAAATAGGAGCCCTCAGTGCCTCCCTCCAGCCTCTGTCAGTGGTGGCTCAGCACAGAAGCCTCCTGCCAGCCCAGGGGGACTGAGGCAGTGTGGCAGTGTCCTGCCAGCCCTGGGCACATGGCTCTGTGTCACTCAGGGCGAGCAGGGGACATTTTTAGAGTCACCTCCACTCCTTCAGAGAGGCTGATCTGAACAAGCCTTGTTCCTTTAATCTCCCCTTCCTCCTGTGCTCAGGGACTGGGGATTTGGGCTCCCAGCTCTGTCAGGGGTCACTGTCACTGCCTTTGGCTCTTTATCTGTGTTGGATGTAACCCCGTATCTTCTTTATTTCATCACTTCGCATTTATTTCTCTTTATCTATTCCTTTTTATCTGTCTATTTCTTTCTTTCTTTCTGGTCTGGAGCCCCAGGAGCGGCTGAGGGAGCTGGGAAGGGGCTCAGCCTGGAGCAAAGGAGGCTCAGGGGGGCCCTTGTGGCTCTGCACAAGTCCCTGACAGGAGGGGGCAGCCGGGGGGGTCGGGCTGTGCTCGCAGGGAACAGGGACAGGAGGAGAGGGAGCGGCCTCAGGCTGGGCCGGGGGAGGTCAGGGTGGACACTGGGAATATTTCTTCATGGAAAAGGTTGTCAGGCTCTGGCACAGCTGCCCAGGGCAGGACTGGAGTCCCCATCCCTGGAAGTGCTCAAAAAACAAGCAGAGGTGGCACTTTGCGCTGTTGTTTATTGGGGATGGGGGAACTCGGTCAGAAGTTGGATTTGATGATCCTGGAGCTCTTTGCCCACCTTTCGGATGCTGTGATTCCCCAGGCTGGGGCTGTGGTGTCTCTGATATCCCGCTCCAGGGCAGGGGTGGCTCGGATGAGGCAGGGCGGGGTTGCTCTGCTCTAACTGCTCCAGCTCCTTTCACACCAGGAGCTCCTTTCCACGGGAAACCTCAAAGGAAAAGGAGCTGGGCCCTGGGCCAGCACTGCTGGCATGAGCAGCTGCCTCCTCTCCGAGGGGAAGGTGGAGAGACAGGAGAAGCATCCCCAGGTCCTGTAGCTGAGGACAGATAATTGGCCAGAGTCTCCAGCCAGGAAAAGAAGGGAATCTCACATCCAAGGTCCTTCCTTGTGGCACCACCTTGTCACTGGAAATGTTCCATTTTACTCTTTAATTTTCAATTTTTTTTAGTAGGACACATATCTGTGCTGAGGATTGGGGTTTTGGAAGCAAAGGAGAGGAGAAAGAAAGCTATAAAAAATGTATGTGGGAAGCAGACTCTGTTTGTGAAGGTTTTCTTTAAACACTTCCAAACAAATATTTCCAAGCACACGGAAAAAGAAGTTGGGGAAAAAAATGGAACTGCTTGAAAAACAGAAGAGAGAATTTCCTGCATTATTTGCATCTGAAGCAATCAGGAATCTCTGCTCCCACTGAACAGCTCTAGGGAGGCTCATTTTCATTTTCAGGTGCAAACCCCCCAGATTCTGTATCTGTGTTTTCCAGCCTCCAGGGAATTGATCCTCCCATCTCTGGGCTCTGCTGAGGCGCCTCAGTCCTGGGGTCGACTTTGGGCCCCTCATGGCAAGAAGGACCTGGAGGGGCTGCAGCGTGTCCAGGGCAGGGAACGGAGCTGGGCAGGGGCTGCAGCCCCAGGAGCGGCTGAGGGAGCTGGGAAAGGGGCTCAGCCTGGAGCAAAGGAGGCTCAGGGGGCCCTTGTGGCTCTGCACAAGTCCCTGACAGGAGGGGGCAGCCGGGGGGGTCGGGCTCTGCTCGCAGGGAACAGGGACAGGAGGAGAGGGAACGGCCTCAGGCTGGGCCAGGGGAGGCTCAGGGTGGACATCGGGAAAATTTCTTCCCTGGCCCAGGGCAGGGGTGGAGTCCCCATCCCTGGAAGTGCCAGTAAAAGGTGTGGGTGCGGCCCTTGGGGCCGTGGGTTAGTGGTGAATGTGCTGGTTCATGGTTGGACTCGATGACCTTGAAGGTCTTTTCCAACCTGAGCAATTCCATGGTTCTGTGATTCTTTGTACAACTCCCCTCAAATTCTGTGTCTGTGTTTTCCAGCGTCCTCCACGGTAAGATCCCACTTCTCCAAAGGGAACGTGTCCTGTTATCCCTGGCTCCTGCTGGAGCAGAGGGGTCTGGCTGCTGTCACCCACAGTGCCTGGGACTTGTCCTTACTGGGCTGGCACAGACTGAACTCAGCCAGGAACTGGCTCTGGCCTGTCCTGGATATTCCATTTCTCAGAGGGAATCTGCAAGCCCAGCAATCCCTGCATCATTCCAGGAGACTGGAGCTGCAGGAGTGAGTCAGCTCCAGGAAGTCTGATGGAGAGGAAGGAATCAACAGCAAGAAGAGAAAGACAAACCCAGATCAGCTCATCCCAGCCTCCCTTCCCTCCCGGAATGGGCTTTCCCCAGGAGCCCTGGGAGGGAGCCGGGCAAGGCCTGGCTCTCAGCAGAAGCGTCCTTAGAGAGATTTTTCCTTGCTCCTGATGATTGGCCAGGTCACTAAAATGGGAAATTCTGGTTTGATTCCTGTCAAAACAAAAACTTCCTCCTTGATTTGGCTTTATTTATTTGTTTGTTTATTTGTTTACGCCCCTCCTTCCCTGCCCCTTAGAAATCCAGTGGATCACACAGGGAGGGGGAGTTTAATGGACAGACAAGGGACCAATTTCTTCATTAAGAAGATTGAAATTGAAATCCCTGTGACTGGGAGGGGAAAAGGAGGCAAAATTTCACTTCCTTCAAGATGTGGTGTGAGAAAAAAATCTGGCTTTTCCTCCCACTGGTGGGAGACTCGAAATTGATGGGGAAAATCTCTTTGGGATCTAACTGAGGTTTTTGTCAGGGCAGAAATCCCACAGAGCTGGGGCTGTCCCCAAACCTGCTCAGTCCCAGCAGCCCCCTGGTGGGATGAGGGTGGGTCACATGCTGGGACCTAAAAGGAGAGCTTTTATTTCCTTTTATTTAAGCACTTCCAGCTACACAGAAATTCTGTAATTTCCCCTTCCAGTTCCTTAAGAGGCCTCCATAATTCCATGCTGGAAAACTCCAAGGGCAGTAGCAGTTCTGGACCATGACACCACCAGTTTAATGTTCATTAAGCAGTGGGAGTTCCTATTTGAAAGCCACATCCCGCTGCCAGGCCCTGCTGCTCCACCCCGGCTGAAATCCACCCTGAGCAGAACAAGGCCAGAGCATCATTTCAGCTCCACTAAACCCTTGGAAAAACAACTCCCCCAGTCGTGAGCACATCAATTTCATCTCCATGGAAGATAAAAGCCTGACAAATGGGAGCAGGGCTCCCATCAGCATCAATCCCCTCCTATATTAAAGGCTGCTTCTTGCAGCTCTGCTGACAGCCAGCCTGGAAATGGATTGTGAATGGGACAGAAACAGGAAAGTAAATAAATGCTGAGGAATTAGTATAGGGAGAGCACTAAAGTCCTGATTTCATGGAATCACAGAGTGGTTTGGGTTTGAAGAGATCTTAAAGCCCATCCAAATCCACCCCCTGCCTTGGGCAGGGACACCTTCAGTTGTCCCAGGGTGCTCAGAGGTGACGGACATGGGTTTGTGGGTGACAGGAACTCTGAGAGGAGATCAGTGACATTGTCCCTCTTTTATTGTAGAGATGGGAAACAGGAAAGCACTGTGACTTCCCCAAAGTCATGTGGGAATGCAGTGACTCGGATCCACAGCACCATTCCAGCCCCTGCAGGGACAGGACACAGGGAATGGCTTCCCACTGCCAGAGGGCAGGGATGGACGGGATATTGGGAAGGAATTACTGGCTGGGAAGGTGGGCAGGGGCTGGGATGGAATTCCCAGAGCAGCTGTGGCTGCCCCTGGATCCCTGGCAGTGCCCCAGGCCAGGCTGGACGGGGCTTGGAGCAGCCTGGGACAGTGGGAGGGGTCCCTGCCATGGCAGGGGTGGCACTGGGTGAGATTTAAGGTCCCTTCCCACCCATCCACTCTGGGATTCTGATTCCAGGGTCTCCCCACTGTCTCTGCTGCCAGGGAGCTCCCCAGGGATTTAGAAGAGCACTCAATTCACTGCTGCCTCTTGTTAGAAAAGGGAAGCAGGGCCAGGGCTGTGAGTGAACACATCTGAATTGACCAGAGTGAGCTGGGGCCTGCAGGACAGAGGACGGAGCCAGAGATGTGGAAATCCCTGCAAACCTTGGCACAGACACGGAGCCCAGTTTGGAGATTTGACAGCTCTGATTTTGCAGTTGAAGCCTTGCTGGTGCTGGGGCCTTGTAGGATCTGCTTTCCCAGCTGAATTCCTTGTCCCTGCCCCCAGCCACTTGGAGAAGGAGCCTCCTGGACTGGTTTGAAGTGGGAGCCTCATTCAGGAGCTGAGAATGTTCATCCAGGGGGGTCAGGCTCTCATTAGTGACAGGAGGAATCAGGGAAATGACCCCTGGCATGACCATGGAGGGTGGGCTGAGCCCTGCCCTGGCTCCAGGGAGGAGCGGGAGCAGCGGGAGCAGGAGCAGGAGCCGGAGCAGGAGCGAGAGCAGGAGCAGGAGCAGGAGGAGCGGGAGCAGGAGCAGGAGCAGGAGCAGGAGCAGCAGCAGGAGCAGGAGCGGGAGCGGGAGCGGGAGCAGGAGGAGCGGGGGCAGGAGCAGGAGCGGGAGCGGG
>WEIT01003782.1:43183-80908 GCA_013389985.1 Dryoscopus gambensis
GGGAGCGGGAGCAGGAGCGGGAGCAGGAGCGGGAGCAGGAGGAGCGGGAGCAGCAGCAGGAGCAGCAGCAGGAGCGGGAGCAGGAGCAGGAGCAGCAGCAGGAGCAGCAGCAGGAGCGGGAGCAGGAGGAGCGGGAGCAGAGGGAGCGGGAGCAGGAGCGGGAGCTGCTCTCCAGAACCAAGGGATTGTTTGCCAAGGGGCCATGCAGGATTCCCAGACTGACATGCCTGGATTTGTCCCACGCTGGGATTTGTGTCTCTGCCCGTGGGCAGAACAAGGAACTGAGGGGTCACAGAGCAGCACCTTTCACCCCTTCACTCCTTCCTTGTCAGAGAATGCTCTGATGTTTTTTCTATCAGCAGCAGAAATGCACCCTGTGGTTAGAAAGACCAATCTTTAGTCATAAATTTGAATTAGTCCCTTTCTCAGGCTAATTTTAGAATCCAATTATGATCAAGAGAAGATCGTGAAAGAAAAATAACAGGAAAAATTCACTCCAGATCTCTCACCGTGATAGAGCCTGAGCAGCCTGCACCAGCCTTGGCTTAATTGGGAAAAAACCCCCGAGTTTATCTTGATTTGTCTTACGTGAGGACTGGGGGATAAGGATGAAGAAACTTCAGTTCTTGTTCAAGATGTAACAACTCTGACAAGTACATGGAAAACAGATCAGAGGGAAGATCTTCCTGTGCCCAGATGGAACAGGAGGGGAATTAGCAAATGGCACATTACCATATTTCTGATGGCATTCCTGAGAAAGGAAAGGTTTGGAGGGATTCATTAATTAATTTTGGAGTTTATAAGACACCTCCTTCTTGCTTGGAGCTGGAGACAATGAAGAGCTGCTGCATGTGAACCAGGATCCTGCCAAGAAAAGGACGGAGCCCTCCCCCTTTCGGCGCCGGAGTTTCAGGCTGGTGCCGTGTGCCGTGTCTGGAGTCCCGTGTGCAGCCTCGGGACACAACTCCCCGAGCTGGCTGGAAGTGCCCCTCACAGCCTGACCGAGTCCACGCTCCCCCCGGAACGGTTCCTGCCCTGGGCAAAGTGCACAGGCAAAGAGGCCCCCGCGGAGCTGATTTGGGGCACTCACAGGGAAAAGGGCAAAGAGACCTTGAAGCTGCAGCTCCAAATCCTGGGCTGGGGAACACCCACGGCCCAGGAGGCTCCAGTTCCAAGAGGCTTTTAGCCAAAGAGCTCCCTGGAACTGAGGGAGACCCGAGGGCCCTGCTTGGGTGCAGAATTAACTGGTCTCACCCCATCCTGGAGAGCTGTTCCCACCTGTCTCTATAAAGCCTGAAGGATCAGGAGCATTTTGAGATCAGACAAACACACCCCTGACAGGGCCAGTCTGGTGTGAACAAACTGAACGTTTTTATTGCCTGTTCAAGGCTCTGCCTATTTGGAATTTTAACCAATAAACCCACAGAGTGCTTGGGAAACATTCTCCCAGAACAAGGAGTCTGTGGGAAGCTCAGTTTTGCCATGTCTTCTCTAAAAAACCCCGGTTTTTAAAGTGTATCAAAAATATTTATAGAATTCTGAGAGAGAAGGTACTCTCTGAGCCTCCTTTCCTCCAGCTGAGCCCCTCCAGCTCCCTCAGCTGCTCCTCATCCCACTTGTGCTCCAAAATAATCCATACCTGCTTCCAGAGCCCTCGGTTCCACAAATATTTATGAGTAGCTGGCTTGGGGCAGTAGAGAAAGATGGACTTGAAGGACAATTGTTGAAACTGAGGTCAGTTTTTCCAAATTATTACAGGGAACTACAGTCCTTAATAGGCCAAGGAATACGAGCAGCATCCTCATGGAGCAGCACGGACAGAACCTCCCAGCACAGGGAATTCAGTTGGGAGTTTGCTCCAAAGGAGATGGAATCATCCCTGAATTAAAGGTTCACATTTCCTCCTTGAGATAAACCAAATGAAAACCAAACAAAACTGCTACCTCCCAGAAATCCAGGCAGCTGGGAAACAGGATGAGCTGGAGGAGGATCCTGGACCTGAGAGGGCTCAGGGCTTTTGAAGCCACCCCAGGGCACAGAAGATGCTGATTGCTACAATCACCTTTTGTTCCACCCAGCTCAGCCCGGACCAGGCCTTGCCCAGCTCCTGCTCCTGCCTGTGCCAAATATTTTTATTTTTGCAGTGCTGAACTTTCAGGTCACTGGAAGAGAAATGAGTTGTTCCCTTGCTGGGTTTGATATGCCAGAGGATGAACCTTGTCCTGCTCAGCTTGGGGTGTGATGTTCTCATTAACCCCTAACAGGAGCAAAATCCAGGCACAATTAAATCCCACAGCCCCAAATCCAGGCCTGATCGACCCTCCCCAGAGCAAACAAGGGAGAGGCACCTGGGCTGCTCTGGAGCCTCTCAGGGAGAACTGGAAATAAAAGTGCATCACAATTAGTGTCTTTCACAGGAAAAGGTCATTTGTCTCTTTGGTGAGAAAGGAAAGGAAAAAAATATTAAAAAATCGACAGAGTTCTCCAAACAAAGGGCAGCTTCTCCATTCCAAAGGGCTTTTTGCTCAGATGTGGGTGTTACATGAACAGGCAAAGCTTTTCAGAATGTTAACAGGGAAATGGAGCTCTTCAAAATCATCAGTATAAAATATTTCATTTATGCCTGGATAATATTTGGATCTTTCAGAGAGACACTTCAGTTTCCCCAGCTAATCTGTGAATTCTTCACTTTTCCTTTCTGTTTTGAAGAAGGATTTGTATTTTCCTTTTAATCTTGACACACTCTTTTCCATGAAATTAAAAAACCCCAAACTTAATTTTGAGTGGCATCTTCCTCATCCTTTATAATTTTTGAGTGAGGTTTGGCAGAAATGTTTTAATCTCTGGTTTCATGGCACAGACTCAGTGCTGGGGTAAGTGGGTGCTCCCAGAGCCTGAGTGCAGCACAAGCCCCTGCCAGGACCTTAAAATTCCATAAATGTGTTAAAAATCCAGCAGTCGGAGCTGGAATGGGGCATCCAGCTGGAGTGGACGGCTCCTGCCGATTTTGTGTCTTCATTTTACAATTCATTTCTCAATTTCTTTGTGCATTCACCGGATCACTCTAATGACTGCTTGATTGGCTGCCATGCAGTGAAGCACCGATGTCCCGGTGTCACCACAGGCTTGGTGGCCGTGCCCAGCTGGAGGGGACAGGCTCCTCCTTGTCCCCATCCCTGACTGCCCTGCCGGGGCCACCTTCAGCCGTTCCCTCCGGGACCGCGGCAGCAGCTCCCAACAAAGTCAGTGCTGGTATTTCCCTCCATCCTCAGCGAGGTCTCCCCGTGTGCCAGGGCCCGTTCAGTGCCGGCCACCTTGGACAACCCTGCTTTGTGCAAAGCCTCGCTTTGTTAACTCCATGTCTAACTCAAACTGCAGGCCTAAGCTCCCTGAACACCCCGCTCTGGCCTTGGCACGGGGGGTGCAGGGGTGGAAACCTCTCCTGTGAGGAGAGGCCCTGGCACAGGGTGCCCAGAGCAGCTGTGGCTGCCCCTGGATCCCTGGCAGTGCCCCAGGCCAGGCTGGACGGGGCTGGGAGCAGCCTGGGACAGTGGGAGGTGTCCCTGCCATGGCAGGGGTGGCCCTGGGTGGGCTTTGAGGGCCCTGTGAACCCAAAGTCATTTAATTTTCTTTCAGTGGCGACAGTAACTCACTGAGCCTTCCTCCCAGAGGAAGTTTCTCTGAGAAGTGGAAAATAAAACCACCCAGAAATGCAGGATTTCAATGCCACTTGGCCCCTGCAGGGGCAGGTTTTGGTCCGTGGTGCCTTTTCTGTCTGAGGCAGAGTCCAGCCCTTCCTAAAGCTGTTTGGGTGATGGAGGAGAGGGACACAAAAAGTGACAGAAAGTCACAAAGGCAGAAGGGCTGAGCCAGCATGGAGAGCCAAACACCTCCTGACCAAGGCATTCCCTCAGGAGACCAAAATTCCAGCCTTAAAGCTGCCTTAAGCCCGACTCAGACATCCTGATAACTGTTCCTCCACAGCTGTGGCAATTTCTGGAACGTTCCTGGATAGCTGCTCTTAATCCTCCTCCATGCAGATGATGAGGAGCTTCAGGTTTAAACTGTTTGACTTGAGGAGCTGATGTTTAACAAGCTCTTTAATTCTATTGAATTCCGTCTGTGCAATCAAACATTGCTTCGGGGCACTGCAACGTGAAGGATTTAATTATCCTTGTAGGATATGGAGGCATCATCCAAATTATTTCCAACTGCAGAGCTGAAATATTTATTAACTTCTGCTTGTTCTGTGTTGCTGGGCCGGTTTTCTATCCTGGCTGGTCCTGGCGTCACTGGAGCTGATTCAGTCTGAAATTTTTAGGATAAAGTTAATGTGCTCTCAGCAGCAAAACAAATTATTTTGATCTGTGTGCTTCCTTCCCTAGGAAGAAAACCAGGTTGGGAAACCTCCGGATTCCCCCTATGGATATTTGTTATCATTTTACTGAAAATCCTGAGCTCTAAATTAATTTGTTTTCTCAGAGGGGGTCTGGAGGGAGAAGTTTGAGGAGTTTTTATCACCAAAAAAAGTGAATTTAACAAACACCCTCTGGAGAGTGCTTGGAGGGAAGTATGAGGGTCCTGGGGAGGGAGGGAAGGAGGGAAGGAAGGAAGGAAGGAAGGAAGGAAGGAAGGAAGGAAGGAAGGAAGGCCTATGTTTTTTTCCTAAAAGGACATTTCTGCGGGGGCGGGGGGAGATGTTTAAAGGGAAATATTTAAGCCAGCCTGAACCAGAAGTTCCCTCCCTGAGCAGACACAGAGGATCCCCTTTGAACAGAGCACTCCGAGAGCCACTCCTGTGATTTTCCTCTGAAGCTGCTCTGCAGATGCCAAGCACGTCATTGCCATCCAAATGATGGGGGAGAGGAGAGGGGAGGGGAGGAAGAGGAAGAGGGAGATGGAGATGGAGAGGGAGAGGGAGAGCAGAGGGAGAGGAGGAGGAGAGGAGAGGACTGTTGGCTGCTGATATGAGAGGGTTTTGGGGGAAGAGTGAGGCGCTCAGCTCCTCCAGTGGGACTCACCCTGTGTGTGTGATCCTGCTGCTCCCTGAGGGCTTTGGCTCCTGTTTGCCTGGAAAACAGAACCATTCCCACAATTCACTCTGCAAATCACCAACTGCTTTGGGATGGCTTTGCCTCCTCCTTTAACAGTTGATTTTCCTACTCATTGCTTCAGCCTGGCCCCTCTCCTCCTCTCCAGAATGGGAAGAGAAAAACAAACATTTGTGTGTTTGTTTGGTGCCTGGGTGACACTCATTCCTTGGGGGCCGGGAGCTGTCAGGGCCACCCTGAGCAGCGGAGTTTCCCTGGAATGGTAATTACAGCCTTTGTAAAGCGACTGTGCCGCTGAGCCGGGGTTTGAAGTGTATATGTGCAGTTAAATCAAAGTTGTGAGGCAGCGGGACAGGGACAGGGGTCCCAGTGCTCAGTGGGGACAGTCCTGCAGTCCTGGTGGGCAACCAGCTGGACAGGGACCAGCACAGGAGCATGGAATGGTTTGGGTTGGAAGGGCCCCCAAAGCCCACCCAGGGCCACCCCTGCCATGGCAGGGACCCCTCCCACTGTCCCAGGCTGCTCCCAGCCCCGTCCAGCCTGGCCTGGGGCACTGCCAGGGATCCAGGGGCAGCCACAGCTGCTCTGGGCACCCTGTGCCAGGGCCTGCCCACCCTCACAGGGAACAATTCCTGCCCAATATCCCATCCATCCCTGCCCTCTGGCAGTGGGAAGCCATTCCCTGTGTCCTGTCCCTCCAGCCCTTGTCCCCAGTCCCTCTCCAGCTCTCCTGGAGCCCCTTTAGGCCCTCACAGGGGCTTTGAGGTCTCACTGGAGCTTCTCCTCTCCAGGTGGACACCTCCAGCTCTCTCAGCCTGGGTCCAAGGGAAGGTTCGGATGTGACCCTGAAGCTTTCGTGCTTTTCTCACTGAATGCAGAAATACCTGGTTTGCCCTGCGAAGCTGCAGATTTCCCAAGGCCTAGGATGAAATCCATGTCTCCAGGGTTACAGCACAGAAGGTGAATGGTCAAACAGTCCCATCTCACAAACATCCTCCCCACAGCCTCCCCTACGAGGGCTCGGGCAGCCCTGGTGGGGTTATCCAGCATGGAGGGAATGCTGTGGATGGAGTGTAAAGAGAGGGAGAAGGTGGTGGGGAAATGCAGGTGTTTGGCTGAACGGAGATTTATTTCCTCAGTCGGGCTCTGAATTTGCATCTCTGCAGGGCAAGGTCTTGCTCCTGGCAGGAATCTGCACCTGCGGCCGGCTCCTGGCACGGGGAAACGCTGCGAACATCAAACCCTCTTCTCTAAATGCTGCTCCATTATTTAAAAGCCTTTTACTTCAGGTAATTGTTTCAGTCAGATGCTTTTTAAAGCCTTTTTCAAGGAGGAACAAGTCTTGAATTAGAAGCAGTCCCCAGCTGATACCGGTGGCTGCTGCACGGCCCAGAGCGAAGGAGCTGCTCTGGGGTTCGGGGCGCTCCTGCCCCAGCTCAGCCCATTGCCCTGGGCACTGCTGCCATCCCGAGCGATCCCTCCCACAGCTCCGTCCGCTCACCCTTCCTGCCACCAGCCTGGGAGCACGGGGCTCTGTCCCTATCGTCACCCTGGGCCTCGATTCCCCTCACGGCCACAGTCCATGGCCGTTCTTTTAATTAGTGTTCAGTGTAATTAATACCCAGAGGAACCACTGGGCAAGGAATGATGCTTGTGAGGAGCACTCAGACACGCCAGGAATGCCCAGTGAGGGACTGGGAGTTATCTCACTGTTGTTATGGGCTGGTGCAGCTCCAGTGACACCAGGAACGGCACTGGGGCTACACTGGGCAGCTCCCGCAGGACCTCGGCGCGTTTGGCCCATGCACAGTTTGGGAGGCTGGCTTGGAACTGATCCTAGGGTGATTTGGGCACGGATTATCCCTGTCCTGAGCTCACCTGAATTTCGGTGCTGGGTCCACCTCAGGACTGGGACAGCAGAGCTCGACCACTTTGAGCACAAATGCTGTCCCCACCGAGGTCGGGGTGGAGCTGTGAGGGTTTGCTGTCAAACACAGCAATTTTGTCCTTCCAAAAATGGCCCAAAGTGTCTCTGATTGACTGCAGGGGGGGCTTGGGCCAAGGAGGAGTGTTTGGAAACAAAACATTTAATCCAGGGTTCAATAAAAATGGAATGACAAAGTGTCAGCAGGGACAGGGGGTGCGTGTGGGGTTGTGAGTGCTTTCCTTCCCTTGCTCTCATTAGCTGCTGAGGCTGGAAATCCATCACCCATTCCAGGAGCAGGCGTGGGAGACACCTGATAAGGCAGGACAGCAGAGCCATTAACCTGAAGTCACAGATTGCTGTTGTCCTCCTGCTGAAGCTGCTCAGAGCAGGTGACAGGAGGCACCGAGAGCTCCAGGCTGAGCCTCTGATGCCACAGAGGGGAAATGTCACCGCACAGCACCAGGAGCTGTGCCAGGAGCACCAGGAGCTGTTCCAGGAGCACCAGGCACGGAGAACGTCTCTGGCTCCCTGCAGTCCGTGTGAGGCTCCATCAGGGTGATCCCTTTGCTGCTCCCAGCAGCCCTGTGGGGCCGAGCCGCGCTGGCAGTGCCACACCAGGGCAGGACCGAGGAGCCTGAGCCCCTTCAAACTCCTTTTGGCCCCCTGTGCTGAACTTGCAGATTCCCAGTCTGGGCGGTGCTCCAGGCACGGGGCTGGAATGGGAGAGCTGGGAAGCGTCACCCTGAGTGCCACCAGGGAGCTCCACCCCGAGGGCAGCCCTGAGGGCAGGGGATGAGCAGGGAGGCTCCACCCTGGCAGTGCTGTCCCTGTGTCCCGGGTGCCCCCGAGCCAGGGCAGGGTGTGCAGCAGGGACGGCACATTCCCTGCGGGGCCCAGGGCTCCCTCCTGTCCCACTGCCCCCGCGGCCCAGCGAGCCTCACCCCTGCTGCAACGGAGACCTCAGAGGGTAAAACTGAGCAGGTAAGGAGCAAGTGCTCCTTGCCAGCCCTCAGGAGCACACAAAGCCCTCTGTCCCCACAGAACCTGTGCAGGTTTTCCCTCTCCCTTCTCCTTTCCATCTGGCATTTCCACACCAAGGGCATGAGCCAGCCCTCCCCTGGCCCTGGCAGGGCAGACGATCACCTGGCTCTTCGGGAGCTGTCTCCTTGCATCAGCTGAGGCTCTGCCCCGTGGGCAGCACACGAATCCATCCCTGTGTCTGTCTGCACAGAGCATAACAAACGTTCCTGTTCCATCAGTGTCAGTGGGACTGCACGGGGCATCCAGGAACCTCACTGCCAGTTTGAAGCCCCTCACAGGATTTCTGAGCGCTGTATGTTACCGCTGTAGGATATTGCCATAGCTACTAATTATTAATAACAGCCTGTGGTGAAGGCTGACAGTTGTCTCCAGAGGGAGGGAATGTTCTGTAGCTTTGGGATCCATCCATGCTCTTATTTAGCAACACATTCGAGGCCTCTTGATCAGCCCCTTTCAGCCTGGAGTAAAGCAGGGATATCAGAGAATCCCAGGAGGGTTTGGGGAGGAAGGGAATTTAAAGCCCACCCAGTGCCCCCCCCTGCCATGGGCAGGGACCCCTCCCACTGTTCCAGGCTGCTCCCAGCCCCGTCCAGCCTGGCCTGGGGCACTGCCAGGGATCCAGGGGCAGCCACAGCTGCTCTGGGCACCCTGTGCCAGGGCCTCCCCACCTTCACAGGGAAGGATGTTTTTCCTTGTGTCCCATCTAAACCTACTCCCCTCAGAGGGGTTCAGGAGGGTCACCACTTCTTTGTTCTCCTTCCCCACTGGCTTTCCGTGGAAGGGGTTGAGGCAGTGCCCTAAAATGCCTTCAGTGTCAGAGGCCTTTCCCTGCGACACTGTGACACATCCAGTTTGCTCTGTCACTCACCTGGGCACAAGGAATCCTAAAAAATAATTCCATCCTTAAAGTCTCTGGTGATGCAAAGGTCATGGAGGGCTGGGAGGGATCCTGTTCCCCACTGACCAGTGGAGGGAATCTGTTCCTTGGGCTCCTGATGGTCAGGGCGAGAGCAGGAGATGCTTTTGGAAGGTGTAAGGATCCAACAGGATTTGGAGCTGAGCTGTGGCAAGCAGTGCCCAGGGCTGGAAGGAAACACCTCTGGGGAAGGTGATCAAGGTGCTGCTGATGGAAGGTGCTGGGTTTAACTCCAGTCCTGACCCCCGTCCTCTCCCTTTCCCCTCGAAGCACCTCCAGGCTTCCCTGGCTGCGGGAGCTGAGCCTGTCCTGTCACAGCGAGCCCGTGATGTGACACAGGGGAACAGGAGGTGACAGGGCAGGGACAGCCTGATGGGCTGGAGGCTGAAACAGAGGTGGAGGGAGTTATTTTGGGATGGGATGCCAGGAATTCACAGGAGATGTAAAGCAGAGCTGACAGATGAAAGGGCCAAGCTGCTGCTCCCAGCCTTGGCAGAGGAACCTGGTGACCTTTAAAGCTGCTTTGGCTCATCCCCAGAGCTGGGTCACAGGCAGCTGGCACCGAGGGGGTCCGTGGCCCTGGGGGAAGTGCCAGTGTTGGGACACGGTGCTGGAGAAATGGGGGTGCCATGGCTGGGACAGCCCAGGAGCAGCTCTGGGCTGGAGCCCCCGAGCTCCAGCTGCTGCGAGATGTCCCAGGCAATGGCTCAGCTCCTCTCCGTGGGGAGAGGCAGGGCTGGCCCGGGGAACAGCCGGCCCCAGACAGACCTGGGACACCTGCGGAGGAGCTGGGGCTGGGCTCCCCCTGCAGCCTCCACGCTGGGCCTGGGTGGGGACAGGTGACCTGCACGGAGGTCCTGTGTTGGGAGAGGTGACTCCCAGCCTTCGTGTCCCTGCATGGCACCCCAAAAGGGGTGAATAAACTCTTCTGATTTAATTTATGGTGAGAAACCTTTAAAACCTGCACTGTTGTGGCAGAGCTGGTGGGGGAAGGGTCATGGTCAGGTACAAGTCGGACACGGAGATCACGGGATGGTTGTGGTGGGTTCATTGATAAATAAAGTATAAACATTCCCAGTGCAGTATCCCAATAACAACTCCATCTCCTGTCCCAATGGATTATTGGGTCATCCTGTAGGATCAGGGGGGTCGGTGAGACCCCTTTGCTGACTCAGCTTCCCTGAAAAGAACCTGCTCCGCTCAGTCTCAGGTCTGGTCTCAGTCTGGCTCTAAAGGATCAGAAATGAGCAGCTTTGGGCGGGTTTGCGGCCTTTGGCCATGCATGATCTGCAATTCCAAAGCAACAAAGCACCAGTGGAGCGGCTTTAGGATTTGATCTCAGGATTAGAGCAGAGCTTGGCACTTCCCACTCACCTGTCCCACAGTGAGTCACCTCTGTCCCCACTCACCTGTCCCACAGATGGCATTCCAAAGGTCGGGAAGTGCAGGTGTTCGCAGGGAGCCTGGTGTGACCTGGCTGCTCCTCAGGTGAGATCCCGTCCTTCCCTCTGCTCTGCAAATGCCCAGCACTGCCCAGCTGTGTCCTGTGCATCCCAAATCCCAGCGGATTCCCAGGCTTGGAGGAAGCAGGGTGTGCCCAGAGGGAGGCTGAGCAGCTCTGCAGGACTGGGAATGCTGCTGGCAGGAGGAACCCGAGAGCAGCAGGAAGCTGCCAGCGGGGTTTGAACATTCGTAGATGAACCTTTAGGGTGATGCAAAGTGATGGGGGAAAAAGAGGAGGAGTTTCACCAGAGGCTTCTGTGCATCCCCGAATCCCAGGGGATTCCATGGCAGGAAACAAGCAGGGCGTGCCAGAGTGCTGCAGAGGGCAAGGTGATGGGGAGCTGGGGTTTAGGGGCAGCTCTGGCTGTGACCTCTCCTGGTGACCCTGGGGCCAGGGGGACTCTGCTCGCGGGCAGCACGAGGGAAGCTCTGCTGCCTTGCAGTGAGCTGGAGTAGGAAGCCCTGGAACACAGGCCCTGGGGAAGGATCCTCTTTCATTCCCAGCCAACAAACCCCACTTCCAGTTCCTCAGCAATGCGAGACCTGCACAACTGGTGCTGCATTGTCAGAACAGAGCCAGGGAAGTGTCACTGGCCCCAGCCCTCTGACGGTGACAAGAACCTTTCAGCACAAGAATTTCCTCCTCACACTTCACTTCCAATTTAGTTTCCATGGGGGGAAGAACAGTGGGAAGTGACTCTGCAGCTGCAGCAGCTCCTGCGCAGGGGTGGGGAAGGTCCCTGCACTGGCAGAACGAGCTGGAAACCTGAGCCCAGAGCGCGGGGCTGAAACAAAGGGAGACATTCCCCACAGAGCACAAATACTTAAAATATTCATTATAATACCTGCAAATACCTTTTTATCCGAGATTTTGTTTTTTTTCTTGCTTTACACTTCCTTTGTTTACATTATCCTCGAAAGTTAAATAAGTGGAAAAAACCCCAACCTTACATTTTTTCTCAAATTCTCTTTTTTCCTTGCTTTGTGTTTTCTTTCTTTCCAAAGCTCCGTGAATATAAGCAGTGGGTTGCACTGGTTTCGTTTTGCAGTGAGAGAGCAAAGCAATTGCACTTGATTTAAAGGAAGCAGCAGCTGGGGTAATGACCACAGAAAGAGGCTGGAATTACTCAGTGAGAAAAGTGGAACATTTCATCCTGCTTCCACTCCCATCAGCTCAGGGGCACTTTGGGAATGACTTCCTGGGGATAACACGAGTCAGAGGAGCCTGGAGTGGAGCATCCTCATCGTGGCTCTGGCAGAGGTGTCCTGCCACAACCCTGAGTCTGTGGGGAGACTCTCCAGGACTTTATTCCAGCAAAATCATGCTGCTCACAGGTGAAATACCCTGGAATCAACTTAACTGCACTCCCCGCTGCAGCTGGCACGAGCAGAGCTGTGTCTGATTCCTTGTTTGCAGTCCCAGGGGCCAGGTGGAAGGTGGGACAGACGAGTGCCCTGAGCTGTGCAGGGTGGTGGGAAGTCTGGGTTAGGACCCAGGACCCCTGCGATTCCCTGGGAGCCCCTCTCTGCTCCCACGCCTGATGGAGACAGTTCCTGGGGGCTGGGGAGGGGGTGGCTCAGGAATGTTCTGGCACACCTCGGTTCTGTGGGGTTTTCCTGCTTTTGGGGTTCTCAGTTTTCCTCAGTTCCAAGCTCTGGCCAGGGATGGGAGTGGCCCCTGCCCAGGGGGATCCTGCTCCAGCTCTGCTGCTCCAGGACAGAAATTCCAGAGGGATTTGGGACAGGCTGAGCTGGGGTTTCTTTACCTTTGCATTCCCAGGTAATTTGTAGATTTAATTCCCTACACAGCTCTGTCTCTGTCCTGAGAAGTTTTGGCCCCAGTTCTGTGATCTCTGAGATGAATTCCTGGAACAATTTGGACATTTTTGTTCAGACACAGCAACGCTGACATTGTTCCAGCCCTTCCAGTGGTCAAACAACAGCTCTGGAGAGCTCAGCCAAGGCATTTCCCAGCTCCTGCCAAATGTGCTCCTCACAAATCTGTTCCTCCCTCCCTCCTGCACCTGGGATGCTGCTGGGGATGGAAGGAAATGTTTTTAACTCCTGTGTCTCACTGCAGGTAAATTCACCAGAAATACAGGGATAATTCCAGTTTGAGGGACAAGGGGTCCAATTTAGTGGCTGCTAGAATTCCTGCAGGTCCCCTCCCCACGGATGCAGGGACTGGGATCACCTGGGAGCACTGGGCACTAAGCCAGGCTGCCACATGCCTGGGGACAGCTTCTCTGTGCTTGTGCAGTCCTACAAAATCAGCAGCACTTAGAGCTGGTCTGAAGAAAGTTTTGTCCCCCCAAACCCCTGAAAGTTCACATTTATAAACCATTTACCCTAAAGTCTTTGTTTGGAACAGACACAGCTGTATGGAAGGTTCCAGGAGGAGTCCTGGCCAACACTCAGACTCTGTGAGGAAGGTGAGACATTAATCACAACTTTAATCCTTCTCCCTCCCCCAGTCCTGCCCACCAGAGCTGTGACCCTGGCTTAGGGAGGGCTGGTTCCTAAACCCCAGAGCCCTGGGAATGGTGTGGGAAGCGTGGCAGGGTCTGGCAGCACCGTGTGGGATTTCTCCCCACCAAAGGTGGCTCACGGGGAGGCCCAGCAGCCTCAGGTGAGGCTGAGGACCAGCGTGACCTGGAATATTGCAATTCATCTCCTGGAGAGGCCTGATCCGGGGTTTGTCTGCCTGGGGGAATGAAAGCATTTCATGTTTGCTGACCCCGGCTCCTTGAAAGTGTTTGTGAGCTCTGGGGCAGTTTGGGCACTCCGGGGCTCAGGAGGGAGCCAAAGCGGCCAGGTGGGTGGGGAGTGGGAGGTGGGGGGGCTCAGGTGTGTTCACGACCAGGCAGGAGCAGCAGCTCTGTNCCCTCCCCCAGCCCATCCGAGGAAGCTGCTCATCCTGGGAGAAACCCCCAGAATTCCTTTGTTTCCCTAATTTTGCCCCTCCAGTGCCTCCCCATGTCTGTGGGAGCCACACATGGTTGAGAACGCGGCCAGAGGGGGCTCAGGGTTCGGGTCCAAAGGCAGATCCAGGAGCAGGATCCGGGGCTGGCTGGGAAGAAGGTGCCCTCCTTCGCTGGTCCCAGTCCCCCCAGCAATGCTGGGAACAATGTGTTTTATTTTCACCCTCAGGCAGCTGAGAACAAAGCTCAAAATGTTTGGTTTGAGGCCTTCAGGTGCAGGGGTTTGGCCTTGAGTGAATTCATAAGTAATTAACTCCAGATCATTAATAACAGATCCGTGAACATTGGTTGGAGCACAATCCTCCCCCAACCCGCTCCAGGCTGGCACATCCCGGTCTGTGCAGGGCAGAGTGCTCCCGTTTATATCCTGCTCTTCACGTGCAGGGAGTGCCCAGGTTTGGGAGTTAATTGGCAGTTAATTAACTGCAGGTTAGGAAAAGACCAAGCATTAAGAGAACCCTTTGCTGGGCGGTTTGGCCTCTCCCTGAGTGAGTTCTGCAGTTCCTGGGGGCTCTTTTGGGAGAGACTCTGGGTGATGGACGCTGTGTTGTGGAACTCCAGTGATCCTGGTGGATCCAACCACACAACCAGAGCCCTGAGCTGCTATTCCAGACCCTTTGCTGCTGTTCCAGGGCCACCCAGCTTCGAGGCCACCTTTTCATAGTGACAAACTCAGTGGACTGGCAGAAATTGTGATTTTTAATTTTTTTCCTACCTTCTAGTGAATTAACCCTGGGATGACAAACAGGAGAGCCCGGGGGATCTGCTCAGGTGAGGCCCCAGCTGCAGGGATGGCCCGGCACAGGAGCGACCTGCAGCTGCTGCAGAGAGCCCAGAGGAGGCTCCAGCATGGTCCGAGGGATGGAGCAGCTCTGCTGGGAGGAGAGGCTGGGAGAGCTGGGAATGTTCAGCCTGGAGAGGAGACTGGGGGTGACCTCACTGTGGCCTTGTGGGGCCTGAAGGAGCCACGGGAAACATGGAGAGGGACTGGGGACAAGGGCTGGAGGGACAGGACACAGGGAATGGCTTCCCACTGCCAGAGGGCAGGGAGGGATGGGATATTGGGAAGGAATTCCTCCCTGTGAGGGTGGGGAGGCCCTGGCACAGGGTGCCCAGAGCAGCTGTGGCTGCCCCTGGATCCCTGGCAGTGCCCCAGGCCAGGCTGGACGGGGCTGGGAGCAGCCTGGGACAGTGGGAGGTGTCCCTGCCAGGGCAGGGGTGGCACTGGGTGGGCTTTGAGGTCCTTCCAACCCAAACCATCCTGGAATTCTGTGATCCTCTGAGGCTCCTGAGAGGAGTCAGGAGCTGATCCCAGCTCTCAGCAGGGCAATCCCAGGCACATCCCAGCTGTGGGGATGCTGGACCTGAGTCTGTGCCTCCCTCACTGCTGAGCTTGGCTCGGCTCGGGGGCTGAGGCAGCTCAGCCCAAATCCCTTTGATCAGGACTCACCTGAAGTCTCCTCACAGCAGGAGAACTTCCTCAGCTCGCGGGGTTCCTGTGGCTGTCACTGGCAGCAGACAGGGCCCAGCTCTGCCTCCTGTGTCCCTGCAGCCAGGACAGCCTTGGAGGGAACAGACACCAGGCTGAGCCTCCCTCCCTCCCTCAGCTCCTCATCTCCCGGCCCCACAGCCCATCCCCGAGGGATGGACACCGCCCCAGAGCCAGAGCCTCACTGCAGATGGATCCCAGGAGAGGCAGGCACGGCCCGAGGGTGAGCCGGGAGCACTGCCAGGGCACGGCCTCAGCTCAGTGTGAGCCCGGAACCAGCTGCGGGAGCAAACTGGGCACGGCACGCTGCAGGGAGGGTCACAGGGCTCAGACAGTCCTGGCTGTCCCCAGGGACATCCCCGAGTCCCTGGGGGACATCACCTGCCTCCTGAGGAGCACCGGCCACCTCCAGGAGCCAGCTGCTAAATCCAGCACTGGGGTGTGTGCACAAAGCTGTTCCTGTGTCTCTGAACTCCAATTTCCAAGTCATTGCCTGGATCGATGGACAAGGGTTTACCTTTAACCTGAATTTCTGCTGGCTCTGTAATTTGTTTTCTGTTACCCTCCCTCTGCTCCTGCTGAGGGGATGGAAATATGCAAATGGTGGGAAAATCAGCTTTGGGTACCAAATTATTCCTCCCCCTCCAGAGCGGTGAGGAAAGGTGACAGAATCCAGAATTTTTGAAGGGATGACTTTATTGCCCTATTTGGTCTGAATTCAGACCTCTTTTGAACGAGGGAAGGGCTGGAGCTGGGCCAGGGAGAGTCAGGATGGAGCTCAGGGAAAGGCTCTTCCCCCAGAGGGTGCTGGCACTGCCCAGGCTCCCCAGGGAATGGGCCCGGCCCCGAGGCTGCCAGAGCTCCAGGGGCGTTTGGGCAGCGCTGCCAGGGATGCCCAGGGTGGGGCTGCTGGGGGGTCTGGGCAGGGCCGGGTGATCCTGGGGGTCCTTCCAGCTCAGGATATTCCATAACTTTATGAATTCAGACCAAGAGGTGAAGAGCGACAGCCCTTCCAGCACCTGCCTTCTCTCTTAAACCTCTCCAGAGTGACTCCAGCAGCTCCCAGCTGGATGAGAAGATTGACTCCATAAATGCATTCCTGGGCAGCCCCTGGGGGGGCAGAAAAATCCTCTCCTTACAGGCCAGACTTGGCACAAAAAACCCCAAACAGGCTGGAAAATGAGGAAGAGGCTGTGGCACAGCAACCCAGCCACAGCAGCACGGATTAAGGAATATCTCTAATCTTAAAATGAATTTCAGATTCATAAAATGGTGTTAATGGTCCTGAGGGTGCAGTGGGCTGGAATGTCCTTCCCAGTCTTACATAAATCATCTTTTGTGCTCTCCTGGGACAGAGGGGCCCTGGAACAGGTGCTTTAGTTATGGTTTTTTATTGTACTGGAATTATGGCCGAGTCGGGAGAGGTCCAGGCTCTGAGCCCAGGAGGAGTCGCACAGGGCTGGGCACCTCCCACCCCACTTACGGCTCCTTCAGTTGCCACTCCTGGGGGAAAAGCCTGGGACAAACAGGGAGCAATAATCCCCAGAGCACCCAGGGACGGAGGTGGCTCCCAGGGTGAGATCCCTCAGAAAGCACCTCCCTCCCTGCTGCCTCTGGCTCGAAATCTAAGCAGGGGTCCTAATTAAACACTCCAGTTAAGGGTCTGGAGCTCTGCAGGATGCCCTGGGATCAAAATCCCCTTCATCCTCAGCCGGAGCATCCATGTGGTGCTTCCTTTGTGCCTCTTCACAGCTCTCGTGGCCACAGGTTCCCTTCAAAGCACCTTTAATTCCCTCCACTCTCATTCTGTGGCTGGGTTTAAAGCTCTCCCCACATGCCCTGTTCCAGCCTCAGAAGTTTTCCGGAAGGTTCATGGGCTCAATCTGTTGCTGCAGCCTCATTTGCATGTGTTTTGCATTTTGCCTGGGGTGTTTGAAGCCACCAGCTCGTTAGCAGGACTAATTGGGGGTTGGCTGTGTCAGGTTTTAATGCAGCGCTGCCACCCCGGGCCTGGCAGGTTGGAAAACCCCTGCCCAGGGAAGGGACACCCTGCAGGTACCATGGGCATGGGCAACTGGAGTGGATGGAGAGCACTTAGAGAGGGTCAGCACAAGGTTTGGGAAATTTGGAATGTTCAGGGGTTTCCAGGGAGCCCAGGGAGGTTTGGAGTCCTTTTCCCACTGCAGGCAGGGTTTCCTGGGCTCAGTCACTCTGTGTTTGTCCAGTCTGTGTTTCTGGCTCTGAGGAGGCTCAGCACCACCCTGGAACCTCCAGAGCTGTCTGGGGATCTCATTTAGGGTTTTTAACATCTCACCTGTTCCTGCCAGCTGTGACTCCCTGTCCTGCTCACGGAGCACACTGTGTCCCTGCCCCTCTGCAGCAGCTCCCTGGGTGTTTGCAGGTTGTTCTTCTCCCTGTCCTTCTCTGCCTGATACTCCAAACCCACCCTCTGGCAGTGAGAAGCCTTTTCCCCGTGTCCTGTCCCTCCAGCCCTTGTCCCAAGTCCCTCCCACATTTCTTGGAGCCCCTTCAGGCCCTGGAAGGCCACAATTGGGTCACAAAGCTTCTCTTCTCCAGGCCCTGCCTTGGTTTTCTCCACACCATTTTCCAGAGATGCCTTGTGCCATCCAGGAAAGCATTGCAGGAATAAGTTCTGGGAAATGTTCTCATCCAGGGGTCTGGAGAACAAAGCTGTGTTGTCCATGAGGGACATGATCTCAGGGTCAAATCACAGAGAAAAATTGTGAGGGTTGGGGAGTTTTCCTCCATTCACTGACGGCCCTGGGAGTGTGGAATGCTCTGAGACAATGGGGTCACATCAGCAGAGACACTCCAAAGGGAAGGGGGAAATGGGGTTCCCTGAGCGATTCCCGAAGTACTGGGGCCATCCCTTTAAAAAGAAATAGTGCTCAAATTCCCTTAGGGTGCAGAAGTTGAAATGATGCTGCTGCTTCTTTCCTTCTCCCTTGTGCTCTGTTCCAAATGAGTTTGGTCCCATAAAATAAAGGCGCTGGTGGAATCCCAGGAGCTGCTGAGAGCTGAGCTGGCTGGTCCTGCCAAAGGCCCTGGCAGTAATTCCCTTGTTACTGCTCCAAAGCAGGAGAAGAATCTTGATGTATTATGAGAAACGGCTTAAATCAATGGGCCTCCAATCCCTTCAGGCTGCATCAGTTCAAACTTTTGATTTGAACACACAGAAAGTCTCAAAAGTTAAAGAAATACAATAAAAAAGCAGCTTTGTGGCCTGGGAACTGCCACAGGGCTCTGCTGGAATCTTTGCTCCAAGAGCTCCCCCTTCCCTGCCAACCCTGGCTCAGAAAGCCTCGGCTGTAATTCAGCTGAACAGAGTAAATGATTTAAAAATGGCAATATTGGCCCATGGCTCACTGTGCCCCCGTGCCCAGCCACAGCTGCTGCCAGGGAGCCCTCCCAGGGGCACGGGAGCTGGGGCTCACTTCAGCTGCACCTCGGGCAGTCGGGTGGCACCGGAGGGACGGGATCTGCTCCCACAGGAGCTGCCCAAACCTTCATTTCTGACAGAGGTGAGGCAGCAGGAAACATCTGGAATTAACATAAAATAACTCTGTTCATAAGAAGGGACCAGATGGGCTCAGGACGTCCTGAGGCCTCACAGTCCGAGGGAACAGCTCTGTGGAAAACCAGGGTGATCCTAACAAAACCAGGTGTCGAGCCAGAGTGATCCCAAGTCCCAGCAACCTCACAGAGATCAGCTTTCACTCCTTCAAACACCCCCAGCGTGCAAAATTCCTCGTGAAACGTTTGCTTGGAATGTTCCCCAAGTTCAGGGTGATTCTGAATTTTCCTTGCAATGTCTGAAGCAGACTGGGATCTTTATTAATTAGTCAGGCACCCCTTGCCCCCAGGCCAGCATTTCCACAGGGTGCCTCTGTTCCAGGGTGCGGATGGAATTCGGCAGGGTGTGACCCCGGGGTGCTGCAGCCGAGAGGACCCTGAGCAGCTCTGGCTCCTGCTCGCCTGTGGGGCCGGGCCAGGATCCAGGTGAGCCCTCCAAATAAAGCCACACCTGAAGGGTTCCTGCTTCAGCCAGGGCAAGGCAGGCAGAGAACAGAGGCTCCGTGGGAACAGAGAGCCTCAAATCCATGGAATATTTTGTCTGAGCACTGCTGAACACGAGAACAGAGGCTCTGTGGAAAAGCAGAACCCCAGTCCAGGGAATATTCTGTTTGAGCACTGCTGAACACGAGAAGGGAGAACAAAGGAAGGAGCCGTGACAAGGCTCCCCAGAAGCAGGAGTTAAATATAGCCCCTGGATTTTCTCATTATTAGAATTGGGAGCTGAGCTAAAGACAATCAAATCTTATGCTCCGATGCAGGAGCTGCTGCAGGCAGCTGGAATGGGCCTCTCCCTCTTCTGTGGCTCCACACAATCCATCAGCAGTGTTGGAACACCATCAGTAAAACCATTAGTAACCAGTAACTATTCCTGATAATCGACTTCAGGACACTTGGCTTCAGTCCCTGGGCCACGGCTGGTCCTGTCTGGCCACAGGCAGCTTTTTCCTGCTGCATTCCTGAATTTCTCCCTCTTAGGAAAGGAGACAGAGGAGCTTGTCTTGGAAGCAGCATCAGGAGCTGAGGGTTGGTGCGGCCCGGTGCTCGTTAGCAAGGGATTACGAGGCTCTAGGATTTGCTTCCTGGGAAGTCTGTCCAGCACCGCAGGGCCTTGGAGCAGTGCAGGGGCCTGGCACTGTGGGATCCAAATTCACGGAAGGAGGAATCCGCCTGGAGCAGCCTCTTCTGCACAGCTCTGCCACAGCCTCTGTGCCCAGAACCAAATCCCTGCAGCCTCAGCGGTGTAAGCTGAGAAGCAGGAGAGCAGCCGGGAGGGAAGGAGTTGCGCGGCTTTGGTGCGGGGCCGATGCTGCTCCCATCCCTCCGGGAAGGCTGGCGCTGAGGTTTGCTCCAGCCCCGGCTCTGTGAGCCCTCGGTGACTCCTCTCGCTCCGTCCGCTCCCCCCGGCCACGAGCGGCGCCGGCTGCGGCGGCACCGTCAGGCAGAGCCCGGGCTGGGGGCAGCAATCGGCTCCTCGTTAGGGCTGAAGCTGCAAATTCCTTCCCGCAGCTCGCCCCGGGAGATGTCAGGTGCCATTACTGCGTTTCCAAAGGGAATTAACGCGATCAGCAGCGGCGCGAATGCTCAAGGCAAGGGCACTGGGAGGGGAGAGCCCTCTCAGCTCCCCGCGTGAAGGTGACTGCAGTAAAGGGGTGTTGGGGTCTGGGAGCGCTGGAGGGAGCAGTCCTGGATCCCGGAGCTGGATCAGGACATCCTCACACCAGGCTGTGTTTAGGGGCACAGCAGAGACCACAAGGAATGGTTATCCCTGGACAGCAAACTCCTCTGGAGGTCTGCCCCCTCCTGCTCCCCTGGCACTGCTGGGATGGGCTCCTGGGGCATCCCTGCCCTCGGAGCTGTGCCGTGGTTGGGATCTCCCAGTGCTGCCTGTAGGGTGCCACTGAAGGCAGTAGGGATCCAGGGCTCCCTGGAGTCACTGGGAATCCTTCTCGAGGGATCTGAGCACCAGAAGTGCCCAGAAATCCTTTAATCCCTGTGCTTTAATGGGAGTTTGGCTGTGGGGTTCCCAGTCACCCTCCTGCAGAAAGGAATGGGCAGAGACAGGCAGGGACTGGGATCCACGGCTGGCACGGGGGAGGGAATCGAGTTCTGGAGCATCTTTCTCCAGAGGTGGGAGATTCATTACAGAGAATCCTCTGTGAGCAGCTGGAAGTGGCTGATGGAGCGGGAAGGAAGCTGCTGGCCTGGCATGGGGCATGTGGGAATAACAAGCTCCATGTTGTTATGTTCCACGTGCACCCCTTGTATTCCAGGGGTGACCCAGGAGGGCAGAGGGCTGGAGGAGGCACTGATTGAAGTCAGACGAGACAGGTGAAGAGGAGAAGCTTTGCAGAGTGTGATTGCAGGGAAAATAACTCCCCTGGCAGAGGAATTCCCCCGAGTCAGGCTGGCAGGGAAAAGGCAGGAGCTGGGCTGCTCCACTCAGAGCTCTGTGACCCCACCCTGCAATGCCAGGCAAGGACTGTCCCTCCCGCCATTCCCCTGGGAAAGCCCTTCTGGCCAAGCCTGGAAAGGTGCAGCCCTGAGCAGAAATTGTTAATTAATTCACAAATTGCATTATTCCATCATTGCTTTGGCCAGCTTTGGATCCATGGCGGGGACTGTGGCAGGGTGGGTGGCAGGGTGGGTGCAGTGGGTGCTGGCCATGCTCAGTGTGAGCAGATTTCACATCAACATCACCAAAACAGGCAGAGCTCTGGGGGCTCCTGGCCTTTGGAGCTGCTCCCGTTTATCAGAAGGATTCTGGATCCAAAGAGGATCAGTGCACTGAGAGCTTCCAGAGCACCCCGAGGGACACAAGAGGGGCACCAGGTTCCTCATCCAGGTTTTCCGAGCCTGGTTCTCCTCTTGCACACCCCCCACACCACCCGCACGGGGGTTTGCCTCTGGCACAAGGACATTTCCCCACAGCTGGGAGCCCCAGGGACAAGGGGGCAGTTCCAAGTCCTCTCTCCCCCTGCTGAGAGCTTTCCCCAGGACTTTCCTGACTCTCCCATTTCCCCTGTTGCTGTTTCTGTGCCCAGTTCCCCATTTTTAGCTCTGTGTCCCTTTGGCCAAGGATGAGTTGAGTCCCAGAGCCCTCTGGTTTCTAGGCCCTGGATCCTCCTGTCTGCTCCAGCCTGGAGCAGATGCTGGACTTCCAGATGCTGGGCAAGCGAGAGACCCAAGCAGCTCTCACAGCTCCCTGGCTTCTGCTTTGGGGTTGACTGAGCCAAATTCAGCAGAATCCGGACGTCTTTGGGCACTGGGAAGCGGCAGCAGCTCGGAGTAGATCAACTCTGCCTGAGCTGCACTGAGCTTTGATCTGAGCAACTCCTTCAGGTCTGAGGGCTCCGCTGAAACCCCTGAGAGCACAAAGCTGTGAACTCCTCAGAGCAGGAAATGCCGGTCCCCCTTCAGGGGCCACCCAGGCAAATCCCGTTGCCAGGTGGATTTTCACAGGAACACCCCCCCCCCGAACCCCACAGGGACTACCAGAATTCCCCTTAGGAAGGGCTTGATTTTCTCCACCCAGACCAGGTTTGAGGCAGCAGCATTATCCTCTATTAGATCAAGGGGAGCTGGGAAGAGCAGAGGAGCGTTCAGGCACACTTGCCATTATTCAGGAATAGAAGCATCAGATTTGAGAGCTGAATCCGAGCTGGGGATGATTGCTCAGAGTTTAATTAGGGATGTATCAGTTGGTTCATCTCCCAGGGAAGGCGGAGGTGGCAGGGATGCAGGGAGAGGATGTTGGTTGTAGGGAGAGATGTGATCACACGTTCATCTCCCGGGAGGAGAACGGATTGAGTCAGTTTGGAGCCTGGACAGCACAGGGAGATCCTGTGGAATCGCTATTTCCATGGGATCCATGTTTAGTCAAATCCCTGCTGCTGGTGGGGGCAGGAGATCGGGTTCCCGTTCTCTGGGGAAAGGAGAGCCCCGTTCCTGCCCTGGCCCCTCCCGTGCCGTGCCCTGGTTGCTTTGCAGGGAAGGATTTCACCGCTGTCTCCAGGCTGCCGAAATCCCCTTTTATCCCTGCACACTTTCACAGCCTCGCCCCTGCCTTTCTCAGCTTGCCGGGGAAGACAATGCCCTTCCCACCGCCTGTGTGCCTGCACGGGGTATTTTGGGAATGTGCACCACGGAATGGAGCAGGAAATGATGGACTGCCTGGAGAAAGAGTGACATTTCCTTAAATCCTCCAGAATGTTTCATAAGAATTCCCAAATGTTCTGTTCAAACCGGCACAAGCTGGTTGTTGTTAATATTCCACAGAGAAACCCAACATTTATCTGTGTGCACATTAGGGGACTGCTGTAGGAAGTTTTTCTAGAGGAAGAGAAGGTGACACAGGTCACCAAAAATCCAGTTTTCAATTTAAAAGAATTAAATTCAGTCAGAGCTTTGAGCAGGACCAGCTGGGGCAGCAGCAGGGCTGACCTGCCCTGAGATGGTCGGGTGATGTTTCCCTGGGCTCTCACCCTGAGACTGCTTTGGGCACATTCCGAATCCCCTTCAAATCCCAGCTCAAATCCTCAGATTCTCAGGAGTAATAATGAGGAAAGAACCCCAGGGGCACTTGAAGCAAGACTTCCTTGTAAAGGAATTCTGGTTGGAACAAGGCCCCACATTTCCTGGCCATTGGCTGTTTCCCTCAGGTTTGCTTTTCTTCCTTGTTTTCCCACAAAGCTTCAGGATCTGCTGTGAAAAATCAAAGGATTCTGATGCATTTTTTAGCACAATTTTGAATCTTATGCTAAATTAGAAGTGACTCTGGGGTTGCTGCCTCCCCTCCTGCCTGGCACATTGGAACAATGACCTGGATTTTGTTAATGTTTGCTTATTCCTAATTTTGTCCCTGGTTTTTAGCAGCTGCCTCACCTTTTGTTCCCTGATTTTTCTCCCGTCACCTCTCCAGCAGATAATCGACCTCCTTGGGAGCTGCCCTCCCTGATGAATCCTGCTCTTCATCACTCCCTGAACCCAAAATCCCAGTCTGGGTTTGTCCCTGGAAGACAAAGCCCAGCTCCAGCAGCTCCTCATCAGGGAGGGCTCTGGGCAAATGTCTCATTTGTACTTTTGATTTTATTCTCCTTCTTTCATTTCCTTAAGAGCACTTTCCCAGCTTGACACCCTTTAACTTGGCTGCTCAGAATATTCCTGGTATTTAACTTCAGCTCAGAGCAGAGCAGCTTTTCTTCTCTTCTACATCTTCTGATTTTTCCTCCTGGCCTTGCCCTGAGCTGGGACTTGCTGTGAATCTTCGGGGTCAGACCCCACATCCGAGGGACCCGTGCCCCAAGTCCGCCCTCCAGGAGCTGCAGGGCCATGCCCGGTGTCCATCCCGGGCGGATTTCCAGCTCCTTGGCATTTCAGTGCTGTCACAGGGTCCTTCCCCAGCCTCCTGTGGCCCTGTGGAATCCACCCTGGGTTCCCATCCCCTGCTGCCTGCTCGGGTGCTGGCTCTCGTTCTGCCGTGAAGGAAATGGCCGCAGTCCGGTGGGATCACGCGGGGCTGGGGTTCCTGAGGGCTCTTCCAACCAGGAGCACTTTGGGAACATCTGACATCCTGTGCTTCCATCCCTGTCGGATGTTCCAGGCTGATGTGATCATGGAATCCCAGCATCCTGGAATGGGCTGGGTTCAAGGGCCCTTAAAGCCCAGCCAGTGCCACCCCTGCCCCGGGCAGGGACAGCTCCCACCGGGAGGAAGGACTGGGTGGTTTTGGTGAAGCCCCGAGGTGACAGATCAGGGCTGCAGAGGTATCCTGGTGAAATCCTCAGGATGGGGAGCACGGAGCAGCTCCCTGGCAGCTCAGCAATCCATCAATCAACTCAATCAATCCATCAATCAACTCAATCAACTTCATCCAACACATATGGTCAGGATATAAAAATTTCCGAGCCTGTGTACTGGAGCTGAGATTCCTGAAGAGTTAAGCAGGGATAAATAACAGCCAAAAAAAAGAGAAATTAAAAACCGAGTAAGTGGTGGCCCAGCTTTCTCCAGGGTTTAATCCCAGCCTTTTCTCCTGGCCCCAGCATGTGCCTGAAACATTTATCAGGGCTTGATGATGGTTTGCAATTTTCATTTGTGCTTTATTTCCCCTGGGAAAGCTCAGCTGTGAGCCCAGCATGGGGCTCCAGGAGGGGCTGGGGGTGGTTTCCAGCTGGGCTCCCAAACAGATGAGAAGGGAAAGGTTTTGTTTAAGGTCACCCAATGAACCAGGGCCCTTCATGGGGACAGAGCTCAGAGGGCCCTGGCTGGGGGATGTGATTTCATCCTGCAAGGCAAAGCTTTGCCAGGCTCCAGTTCCCTGCCTGCCTGCTGGGAATCAGGGAGATGGAGACTGGAGACCAAAGCAGTGGGATGGATTCAGCAATAAATCTGCTCTGAACGGGGCCATCCTTGGGAGAGCAGGAGAAATGTCCCCCTCAAGGACTGCACTGCCATTAAAGGCCACGCTCACTTGGCACTGCAGTCAGGCGGTCAAAATTCACCCTCTAAAGGATTCCAGGGAATCCCAGAATCTCCTGAGCTGGGAGGGACCCACAGGGATCATCAACTGCAGCTCCTGGCCTGCACAGACACCCCACATCCTGGCCTGTCCCTGAGGGCGTTGTCCAAACTCTTCCTGCCCCCAGCAGCCCTGGGGCCGTGACCCAGGACAGGAATACACAGGAAAAAGCAGGCACAGGGCTGGTCAATATTCCAGGGAAACCCAGGGACTTCCTGCACTGTGAGGATGCCCCGAGCTCACTGAGATCAGCCTGAACGTGCTGCTGCTGGGGCCATCATTTCTCTGCTTGGCAGAGGCAGATTTGGAGCTGAAGGAATGATTTCAGAGCAGATTTATCCGATTTTATCACTCCTCCAGGCAGCTCAGTGCATCCTGAGGTGAAACCCTTCATGGAGGAATATAAATAATTATGGAGTTTAACAGAGCTCAGCCAAAAACGAAGGCAAAGAACAAAGAAAAAAGCGTAACTGGCGTGTTTTGTTTTGTAACAATTACAGAATTGAAATGATTTATTGCATTTCCACATTCATGTTCAATTCATTTGATTATTGCTAGGGAAAGGAAACTTGAAACTTCCCATTTCAGCCTTTTCTAAACAGTATTTTGAGTGGGTGTCCAGGATCCTCCCATTCACACATGAGGAAACAAAAGCAAAGCAGAAAGTTGCAATTTGAAAGTTCAATGAAATAATTCCTTGCAGACAGTACAGAACATTTCACTTGACCTGAAAGAAATGTTGTTGGAGAGTTTATCCTGCCAGGAAGGAAAAAGAGAAAGGAAGAAATAAAAAAGAACCTTTTTTTCACCATTTGGGTGGTTTCCAGTGACCTGAACCAGGAATTATTTCTGCAGCTCTGATCACAGAATTCCAGATGGCTCCTGGCCTCAGTCCCAGGGATTCACTGCTGTTCCCAGGTGCTGTTCCTCCTGTGCATGGAAGAGTGATCCCTTCACCAGCCCAGAGCTGGGCAGATGTGGGTAAATCCTGATGCCAGGTGGGAATAACGAGATCCCTGCCAAAGGCAACCATGACTCCTCTCCCTGGGAAAAAAGATCACTGGGATTGGATTTGCTGTTTCTGTCATTGCCCAGTCTCTGCAACCCCAGCTCCACTTGGAAAGGTCATCTCTGTCCTTTCTTTCCGCTCCAGGGGGGCCTGGAGAGGGTTTTCCCACAGGGCATCGGGTCCCAGTCCTGGTCACTGCTCAGGACCAGCTCCTGGCCCCTCCAGCGGGGCTGTGCCCGGGAAGGCCTCGCTCTGCTCCTGCACTGCCTCCGGGATGGAACCGGGAATAAAGGCTCCCAGAGCAGCTGGAACTGGGGTGTCTGGGGTGGAACAGGGAATAAAGGCTCCCAGAGCAGCTGGAACTGGGGTCTCTGGGGTGGAACAGGGAATAAAGGCCCCCAGAGCAGCTGGAACTGGGGTCTCTGGGGTGGAGCAGGGAATAAAGGCTCCCAGAGCAGCTGGAACTGGGGCGGGTCAGGGGGCAGAGCCAAATCGCTGCTTTGCTCCCATCCCTTGGCCCAGCAAATCCCCCCCGAGTGGCAGCCAGGGGAACTCAGCGGAGTTCTGGGAGATCATGGGGTGGTTTGGGCTGGAAAAGACCTTTGGGATCACGGAGTGTAGGTGTTAGGTTGGGTTTAAGTGCTGTGTTGAGCTCAGCAGGGCAGGGCAGGGCTGTCCCCGCTCAGCCACACCGGGGGATGCTGCCGGGATTTGCCACTGGAGCCGGCGTTCGCTGAGCGCCGCCGGTGCCTCGAGTGTCACACGGCCACGGAATGTCCTGGGCTGAACCAGGCTGGGCTGGGGCACCCTGGAGGTCTGTTCCAGCCCCTGATCCCACGCCCCTGGTGCACAAGGAGCCAGGATGGCCCCTGCTGTGCTGCTGTGGGCAGGGGCTGAGGGAGAGAGGCAGAGCTGGGGCTGTTTTGTGGGCTCTGTGTCATGAACGCCTGGAAAAGCAGCCCCTGGACAATGGCCCAGCCCTGATTTCTGAGCCCCCATCCCATCCCTGGAGCTGGGCTTGACAGACCTCACACAGTTCTGCCTGCTCTGGAATGATTCAGCTGAAACCTTGCAGTGTTCTCAGGGCTGTGCATTTATCTCCTAAAACACCCAGCAAAAACCTCCATAACTCACAGAACTCATCGGATTTGGCAGCTGAGAGAAAGGCTCTGCAGCAGGGGAAGGAGAGAGAAAATCACTCAGAAATGATTGCAGCAATGTGGCTCTTTAGAGGAGTTGACAATAATATGGGTTTGATTATTTCTGGAGGAGCTTAACTGACCTTTACAGCCAGATTCCATTCAAAGTGAATAATTTTCCATTTAAAAACATATTTTTCCCTGCAGTGAGTAGAAAATGTAACCAGACAACTTTGTATCCTTAAAAAAAGAGTGTTATCCATATAATCTTCGGGGGGAATTAAAGAAAGGAACCAATCTCTTGGCAGCAGTGAAATTTCAAAGCTTCATTTTACTGCGACGCTTTAAAATAAAGAGACAATTCCATTGCTGTGCTGGAGCAGCCCGGCTCGGTCCCTGCTCCGGCTCCGGGACTGAAGCTGCTGCTCTGTGCTCCCAGCTCCCAGCCGGGGGAGCGCGGGGGTCCCGCAGCGAGCCCCGGCAGCGGAGCCGCCTCCTCCGCCCCTNCAGCCCTGCGGAGCCCAGGGGAGCCCAGCTGAGCCCAGGCAAGCCCAGACTGATCCCAGGCAAGCCCAGGCTGAGCCCAACTGAGCCCAGCTGAGTAGAGTTCAGCCTCCAGCCCCAGCGCTCCCCAGCTCCCACGGAAAGGGCTCAGCAGCAGGGAAAATCATATTAAAACAAAATATACAAAGCAGGAAAATCGCCCCTATTTCCATGAAATGTTTATTCCCTGCTGTTTCAGGAGTGAGGAATCCACATTTTGCAGGCTTTGTTTGTTATTTATCTCTCTTAATATGTGAGATATCAGGAAGATTAGAAACCGGGACGGAATTCCTGGCTGGGAGGGTGGGGAGGCCCCAGCACAGGGTGCCCAGAGCAGCTGTAGCTGCCCCTGGATCCCTGGGAATGTTCAGGGCTGGACAGACTTTGGAGCAGCCTGGGACAGTGGGGGTGTGGCACTGGGTGGGCTTTGAGGTCCCTTCCAATGTAAAACCATTCTGGGATTCTGGGAATTTATTCCAGTCTGACCAGTACCAAAGAATATTTTTTTAACCAGGGGTGTATCAGCCAACAGCACTGCTCTCCATAGATTCCAGGGAAACTGACTTATCCCTGTTTTCTCTGGCCCAAGGGAGGCATGAACTGATCCAGTGAAATCCCCTACAGCTGATCTGGGCCCAGCGGGGCACACCAAGGTCAGAGACAAACACGGGATGAGATCAGTCACCCTTGGGCACTGCCAGGGATCCAGGGGCAGCCACAGCTGCTCTGGGCACCCTGTGCCAGGGCCTGCCCACCCTCACAGGGAACAATTCCTGCCCAATATCCCATCCAGCCCTGCCCTCTGGCAGAGGGAAGCCATTCCCTGTGTCCTGTCCCTCTGTGCCTTGTCCCCAGCCCCTCTCCAGCTCTCCTGGAGCCCCTTTGGGCCCTGGCAGGGGCTCTGAGCTCTCCCTGGAGCCTTCTCCTCTCCAGGTGAGCACCCCCAGCTCTCCCAGCCTGGCTCCAGAGGGGCACCAGCCCTGGAGCAGCTCCGTGGCCTCCTCTGGACTCATCCCGGCAGCTCCAGGCCCTTCCCGTCCTTCCCATGCTGGAGACCCCAGTGCTGGATGCAGTTGCAGGAAATCCGGGAGAAGGTTTTGAATCAGAGTCCTAAGGGCTGTGTGGGGCCAGGTTTGAGAGCAGCAGCCCGGGAATCTCCCAGTCCAGAGCTCCAGCTGGATTTGGGCTCCGAGGAGCTCCTGCCCGGTGACTCAGAGCAGAGAGAACATTTCAGTGTTTTCTCTTTCCGCTGCAATAACTGAGTTTAGTTCAGCCTTGTACTCCCCAGTTCAGAGCAGTAATTTGCTTTTTAGGCCTTTCGTGTCCTAATCCTGTGCTCCATTCGTGGAGTTATTGGTAAAACCTTGAGGAGAAAACCCTCACATCTTTGGGCTGCTCTGCGCTGGGGTTTCTCCTCCTCACTCTCAGAATTTTGGCCTCGCAGCCGTTTGTTCTGGGCCTCCTTTCACAGAGTCCAGCCAGGCACAAAACCCTGCGAGCCACAACAGCTCAGTTCCAGTTGGAATTTTACTCACACAAAGAATTTAATCAGTAATCCCAAGGAATGAGAAACCTCAGCGAGGGCAGAGCTGAACACAGATCAAGCAGAGGCTGTAAAAAGCTTTACATGGGCAGACTGCAGGCAGAGAAGAGAAAACTTCACTTGAGGACTGTTGATAAGTCTGTGGTGTTCTGCCGACACCCTGAGACCTCTCCCAGCCAGGAACGGTCCCGCTCCCCGCTGCAGCTCCGGGCGCAGTTTGGGTTTGTTTGCCGCGGTTTCGGCCTCACCAGGAGCTCATTAGCGAGCGCTGAGCCGTTCCCGGGCTGGGCAGGGACTCGGAGCCGTGATCTGGCTCACATTTAGAGCTTCTGGTCCTCCGACACGGTCTGTTCATCGCTGCCTTGTGAAGGGCTTTTGGTTTGCCAGACAAGGGGGGAATGGCTGCGCTGCAGCGAGGTCCGCGGCTCGCCGCGTCCAAACGCGTTTTTATGGGAGTGGGATGGGATCGAAGCTTCCTCCACACCCTCGGCCGCAGGTTTGGCTGCCCCAGTGCTGGCACATCCCTGGGTTCAAATTCCGGGGCGGTTGTGGCCCCTGCCAGCCTCAGGCAGCCCCAGAGGGGCTGAAGGCTGATCCCTCTGTGCAGGCCATGCCCAGGTGAGCCCTGTGTGAGCAGGGAGCGCTCCCGGTGCCCTCCCTGGTACCCCAGAGCACACTGACCGTGCCAGGTGCTTGTGCCGCGTCTTTCCTGGATGGGAAAATGGCTGAGCTGGAAAAGCTCCATCCAAACAATTCCCGGTGTCCTTAGTGGCATCTCTGCCGTGATATTCCTGTCCTTGTCCCTTTGTCACCTTTGCTTTCCTGCTGCCCTTTCACAGCTGCCTCACCCAAGGCTGCCCCTCTCAAACAGCTGTTTTGGAGTTAAACCTGTCCTGGAGGGTGAAATCCTCCCCTGAGGCCTCGGGCACCAGCGGGGCCATGGGGCAATTCTGACACCAAAGCGCAGCTCCTTTGTCCCCAAGCCCAGCTCAGCCTTGGCTGCTCCCCAGCTCTGGAGCAGCTGGGACACAATTAATGGCAGTTGGAACACAATTAATGGGAATTGGGATACAATTAATGGCAAGAGGGACACAATTAATGGCAGCTCCAGCACGAGGCTCAGAACAGCCTGACTGGGCTCATATTTAACATTCCAAGTCTCCTCTGCTTCTTTGCAGAGACGTGACTGAACTGATTCTTTTCCTTTTGTCTGGAACGGATCAATCCGGATCTTTGGGGCTGATTTATGCCTCGTGCTCCTTTCTGAACAAGCTCGTCCTCCCCAAGGCAATTAGAAAATCTCAGTGAGAGGGAACGGGGAGGGCTGAGGCTGCTCTTACAGAGCTGCCGACTGAGATTCCATCATGGGATTGATCCTTTCCATCCCTGAATTCACAAGGGATGGGATTCACCTCGGGGACTGAGGGTATCCACTGATTGAGTTGTCCTGAGCTCCTGGTGGTCCCTGGACTTAGGCCCTGAGTGACAGAACACAATCCATCCGTGGAAAAATGGGTGTGATTTTTGGGAATCCTGTGTGCGCATCTCCTGGGAATTTATTGTGCTGCCCCCCACCCCTAAACCTGGATGAGGAGAACTGAAACTTGCCCTTTCTGCTTTTGTATTTCCTTTTAGAAACTTGTTGGGAAGAGACAGGATCAGCCCCTAAAGAGGACAGCAACACGTGTTGGCCAAGGGCCGGGTGGGAGGGACATCCTCCCTGGACGTGTCCCAGGCCAGGGGGACTGGAGCGCCCTGGGACAGTGGGAGGTGTCCCTGCCGTGGCAGGCGCGGCCCTGGACAGGCTTTAAGGCCCCTTCCCACCCAAACCATTCCAGGATTCCATGATCTGGCAGTCAGTCGTGTCGCAAAGCTGGAGGACACCCAGAGGGATGTTGGGAATCAGGAGTGACCATTCCCAAGGGGCTGCTCAGGCCCAGCAGTCCAGCCCGGCCTCTCCCTCCCTTGAATCCACTGGCATTTGAGTGTTTCAGTCTCCAGCACATCCCAAACGCTCCCAGGTTCCTGTGGATGTTCGGGGCGTGGTGGCCCCGAGCTGTGCTCAGTGACGGGGACATGCAGGGGGTGCTGCGATACCAGGGATAAATCCCAGTTAACCGTTGGAGAACTGGAATGGAGGGTCCAGATTCCAGCCTAGCCAGGGCAGGGTGATGCCATTTCTCTTGGAATCTCTATTCCTGCCAAAAGAACATGGTGGAAAGTTGGGAATATCCTTTGGATGTGATTGGCCTGCAAGTTTTGGTTGGGTTTTTTTCCCCATTCTGATCACCTTTTCTCTGATGGACATTTCAAGGTTTTGTTATTGTTGGAGTTTTTTGAGGATTTTTCTCTCTGTTATGGTTTATTCACTGAAATATCGATTCCTCATCAAAAATTTATCAGTGTTTTGGCCCTAACCCTCCACTTTCCAGCCAAGAAATGGCTTTTCTGCCTCAGAAAAAACCTTTTGCTTGGGTACAACTCACATCTTGTGAATTTGTGTTTTCTCCTGAAAAACCTCCACCTGCATGCAAACAAAAATTCCTTTTGATGGATCATCTTTGTCCAGTCCATTGGGATCATCAACCTTGCTCTGTCTAAACTCTTCTGGCTACTTTTTGTTTGAGGGAGGGATTTTTGGAAACATCATTTCTCCTTCTTCTTTCTCTCTCTTCCAGCCTGTTGGGATGTGGGGTGGAGGCACAGCTGGGGCAGGCAGAGCCTTTCCTCTGTTGTCAGACACCAAAATCTGAATCTCTGTCTCTTCAAAAGCTTTTAGGGCCTCCAGCTTTGGAAAAGCTGTGAATTCCCACCTGGCTTTCTCCACTTGTCCCTCCCAGAGCAAAAAGTGTCCCTACTCCCAATTTACAGATAAAGGAATTGGGAAATGGGGGAATTAAAGTAAAAGCAGTGGTGGATGTGAGCCACCCCCAGCCCCAGGCCCTGCTTTATCTCACTCTGTCCTTGGGGGATGGATCTCGATGACCTTTAGGTCCCTTTAGGGATCCTTTCCAGGATTCCCTGGGAATGGGACTCTGGCAGGCTCTGCCAGCCCTGCTGTAACCTTCGGGGTCAGACCCACGTGAGCTGCCTGCTGCCACCAGACTGAGCCAGGCACTAAAGATGTGCCATGAGCGGTCAGGGAAGGAGGGAAGAATCCCAGGAGCTCTGTTCCCACCCGGTGCAACTCAGCCAAGGACCCTCTGACTGAAGAGACTTTTGGGTTTAATGATATTTTAAGGTTTCCTTTGTCTTTTGCTCCCAGCTTTACCAGAGCTTTGCTCTGGAGCTGCAAGATTTCAACTTCTGGTTTGTTTAGTGCTCCCTGAGACTCTCCCAGGGCTGAGGAACTGAGGTTTAATATTCCTGCATTGCTTAGGAAACAGTGGGAGCCTGCAGAGCCGGGAGCTGGCTGAGACCTGGGCTGGGCTTTCCGCTGCTTCTTGTCTTCCTCCCAGCACAGGGCTTTGTTCTCCTGCTTCCCTTCACTCCCGAGCCCCTCCCAAGGCCTCTCCATCCCCGAGCTCTGTCTGACCCAAAGGTGCCAAACCCCAGAAATGAAATGCTCAGAGCCTCAGACCGAGGTTCTGCTGCCCCCGGCTTTGAATCCAGCCTGGAAGGTGGAGGCTGAAGCCAAAACCAGGGAGATCCAGCCCAGCCCAGGAGAGCGGGAGGGTTTGTGCCTCCCTCATTAACGAGAGCCGTTCGCGAGGTCATTAGCGAGGCCCTAACTCTTCGATTACCCCAGGCTGGCTGCGCTGAGGAAACAAAGCAGGAGGAAATCGGCCCGCGGGGGCTCTGGGATTCGGCCAGCGACGTTCCCGGGTTTGCCGTTCGTGTGCTGTGTTTAGTGGGAGGTTTAAAAGCAGCCAGGTGAGGAACGCCGGATGCAGCAGCAGGGCTGGATGCAGCAGCATGGAATCCGCGTGTCCGTGGCAGAAAATAGGATAACATGGGACAGGATAGTTGGGAACAAACGGGAATAGTGAGGGGTGGAAGGAAAAGCTGCCCAGCTCTCCCTCTCCTCCTGGGGGGTTGGGTGGCTGTATCTCCAGGGAGGCACTGCAGCTCCGGTCGGGAATGCCGTGCTGTTGCTGGGATTTGAATCCCTCCTTTGGCAAACCTGTCCCTCCCAGCCCGCCCAGAGCAGCCTCGTCTGAGCATTCCGCCTCTGCTCAGCCCGTGGATCCCTGGCTGTTCCCTCCATCCCTTCCATTTTCCCGCTCTGGGATGGCCCAGGACCAGCAGAACTCCAGTCCAGCCCCTGCCCAGATGTTCCTGGGTGAGGAGAGCCAGCGTGACTGATTCCAGGTGATGGATATCAGACGGCAGGAATAAAATAAAACCAAGCACAAATCAGAATTTCAGTCAGGCTGGATCGCTGGGAACCATGAGCACTCACGGTCTGTCACGGTGCCTGGAGCAATAAACCCCGGATTCTCCCAAAGCGGGCAGCCCAATTGGGATGTGGACAGGACCATCGCGAGGGGTCAGCCGGGTGTTAACAGCAGAATCAGGGTTTTATTTTGCTGCTCTACACGGGCTCCATTATCCCTTCGTACAGGAACTGAGTTTAATCACATCTGGCAGACCTGCTGCCTGTAATGTGTCCCAATGTCCCATTACATTTTCAATTTACATGTATTACCTTTCCCTGGAAAAGTTCCCTGCACTTCTGTCCGCGGAATTAAATGGCCATTATGAAAACAGAGCAGGACATTTCAGCGATCTGCGTGTTTGATCTCACTCTGGGAGGCAATTAGTGCTAATAAGTCCTGTATGCAGTGTCTGCCTCTGATCTGACTCAAAAATAGAGCAGCTAAAAGGCCTCAAGTGGGACGGCAATTCCAGAGGGCGATTCCCTTCCCACAAAACGGCCGATAATGGACAACAGAGGAGCCGTGTCTGGGCAGGGGAGATCAGAGCCAAATCTGTGTCCTTTAGACCAGAACGTGTCTGCAGTGACTCCCAGCGAAGGAAGGAGCAGCATCCCAAATCAAGGCTGGGTTAGGCTGAGCCTAAACACAAACACACACGCGGGAGCCACTGGCGGTGCTGAGACAGATAATTTGGGCAGGAGGGGTTCAAAGCGGGTGCCAAAGGCTCAGCGAAGGAGAGAGAACACTTTCCAGAGCAGGTTTGAAGAGGATGAGGGTTTGATGCCCGTGATCTCCGTTGCTCAGGGCATTTCCAGCCCGCTCCTCCTGCCAGAGAAGGGAAAGGGAGAGAGTCGCTGACCACACGGAGTCAGTCATTAATCACAGCCGTTAATCACCTGGAGCCGTGCCCAAGGGTCCCTCGGTTCCCCCCCCCGGCACCCCCCAGATCCCTGTGCAGGAGCAGCCCCTGCCTGGCCAGCGGGCACTCCGGGGTGCGTTCCACAGGCAGGGCCAGCAGCCTTTGGGATTTACCGGCTGAGGCATTCCCAGCCTGAAGCTCGGGAAAAGGGCGGCGATCCCCGGGAATGGAGCATCCAGAGGGAGCTGCAAGGGAAGCCCAGCCCCAGGAGAGGGATGAGGCGGGAGAAGGGCAGTGAGCAGGAGAGGGAGGGAAAATGCAGGAGCTGGAGCTGGAGCCGGAGCCGGAGCAGGTCCCTGGGCTGAAACCAGGAATGTGCCCAGCACATCGTATGCGGGAGCTGCTGGCTGGGAAATGGGCACCGAGGTGCTGAGGCGTGGGCACGGGAAAGGGGGCCTGGAATGGCAGGAGCCATCCCTGCCAGCTGCAAGGAAGCCAGGAGAAATTCCAGCCTTTTACAAGGACGTGGGATGACAGGACTAGGGGTGGTGGTTTTAAACTGAGGGAGGGAGGATTTGGATTGGACTGAAGGGAAGAGATTTTCCTGTGAGGGTGGGGAGGCCGTGGCACAGAGCAGCTGTGGCTGCCCCATCCCTGGAAGGGTCCAGGGCCGGGCTGGATGGGGCTTGGAGCACCCTGGGACAGTGGAAGTGTCCCTGATCATTGCAGGGGGTGGCACTGGAAGGTTTCCAAGTTCCCACACAAAGCGCTCCCTGCCTCCATGGCCTGGGACCTCTGTCAGGAAGGTTCTGCTCAGAACCCTTGCACTGCGTTTAACAGACGAAAATATTCCCACAGTTTTAATCAAAGACACGTCTGTCCCAGTGGTTTATTCCTCACCCGCAGCTCTTACCAACTTTGCAGCTCCTGGATGCGTTGGGGCCCCGGGGCCAGGAGCAATAAAGGCCCTATTTAATGCACATCTGGGCGCCCAGGAGAACAGCAACAGCAAGGGGGAAAAGTCAAAGGAGTGGGGGAATATTCCACAGTGCAACATTGCCCTGAGCACCCTGCAGGACCTTGGTGGGGTTTAGTGTTTGGGAGAGAAAGAAATGAGAGACAGAACGTGGCTGTGCCTGGAGTTTTATTCCCAAACGCAGGAATGGGAGCCCAGAGCAGTAACAGCCCAGAGGAGCTGGTTTAGGGTTTCAGGTCCTCAAGGAGCAGGAGAGGTGGATGTGGAGTAGGAGTCAGGACATTTTCCAGGACTGGTTTTGAGGGTGTTCACTGGTTTTTGTAAAGATTCCTTCAGTCAACCTTGAGATCCGTTTTTAATGTGCTGTAAAATCCCCAAGACTTGGCTTTGGAAGCATTTTAAATGGAATTAGTGTTCATTTAAGCAGAGGGAAGTTCAAAGGTGACCAAAGGAGTTGAGATGGAACAGAACTTCATGGAACAGTAACAGGGAATTCAGAACAAGGAAAATGATCAGACAAAAAGGGGATACCAGAGGGATACCAGGGGGATACTGGAGGGAGTGAGCTCCCTCCTCACGTCCCCTACAGACTCCATCCACTCCCCTCCTCTCAGGACAGGCTCCCATCCCCGCGCCAGCCTTTCAGTGCCTCACAAACCCTGCAGGAATTGAAGGATTCAGCAGTTGTGGGGCTGCAGGTGAAAGTTACAGGCAGCACAGGGAGAATTTTCCTGGGACAGGGGAAGTGATCCCCCCTTCCCATCCTGTGGAGGGGGAAAGAATTCTTCTGGAAGCAAGAGAAAGCAAAGGGATGGTAACAGACCAGGAGCCTTGGAGACAAAGGTGAGCAGCTTCCTCCAGTTACAGACCTGGATCATGGAATCCCAGACTGGTTTGGGATGGAAAGATCTTAGTGCCACCCCTGCCACTGTCCCAGGGTGTTCCAGCCTGGCCTGGGCACTGCCAGGGATCCAGGGGCAGCCACAGCTGCTCTGGGCACCCTGTGCCAGGGCCTGCCCACCCTCACAGGGAACAATTCCTTCCCAATATCCCATCCCTCCCTGCCCTCTGGCAGTGGGAAGCCATTCCCTGTGTCCTGTCCCTCCAGCCCTTGTCCCCAGTCCCTCTCCATCTTCCTTGTAGGCTCCCTTTGGCCAGCCTCGGGCACCTCTGGAGACCCGTCCCCAACTCCCATCACCCCCGGGAGGTTTCCAGCTGGGGATTTTTGTGCTGTCTGCCAAAGCTACTCCTCACACTCACTGGGAATTCTGTGCAGGCAAAATCAGAGCCCTCCCAACCCCTCCTTTCCCGAAATCCTTCCCCCATCCCCTGTGGAATCACTTAATCAGGAATCCTTGCCCAGCAGAGCCAGCACTGCCTCGGAGCAGCTCCTCCCCAGCTGTTGGAGCAAAGTGTTCCCACATTTCCATCCCTCCTCTGTGTTTTGTACCTCGCCAGGCACAGCTGGCTTGGAGACTCCCAGCCCTTGATCCCAAAATAATGAGCAGCTGGAACGTAACACCCACAGCTCCCAGCCACGAGCTGCTTTTCCTGGAAAACCCTCCGGGAGCTCAGTGGCTCCGAGCACTCCCGGCCTGCCCCGTGCTGCCCCAGCCATCGATCCCTTGCCTCTCGTCCATCGGATTTCTCTCAGGCACAGGAGCAATGAGATTCTCCATCAAAGCAGCAGAGCCCGGCAGCAGCCGGAGAATATCTGGGCAAAGATCTCCCTCCTTTGTTGTGCAGGCAGCAAACAAAACTGGGAATCTTTTGTGCTTATTTAAAGACAAAAGTGCTGGATTTGCTGGGGAATTGTGGCCTTGATTTCCATCTGCCCCCGACTGTCCCCACGGAGGGGACAAAGCTGTGCTCTGTCACAGAGGTGGCCCCGGGGGCAGGGAGGGCAGCTGGCACAGCTCAGTCCCAGAGCTCCCAGCCGCTCACTGGTTTCACACCACGGGCGCGCTCCCAGAAATTCCACGAGCTGGGAAACTGAGGCCCTGGCCCAGCACGGGTGTGGAAACTCCAGCTCATCCTGAGGCACTCCTGGAAGGGTTTGGGACAGGGATGGAGGAGCTGGGGACAGCTCTGCTCCAGAACAGGGAAGGGGGAAGTGACCAATTGGGACATCTGGGGACACGGGCAGGGAATGTGCAGCTCCGCCCTGGAATGGCACTGACCTGAACAGTGATCCTGGGGGAGGGAGGGAGGGAGGGAGGAAGGGAAGAAAGGAAGGGAAGGAAGGGAGAAAGAGA
>WEIT01003783.1:9638-22071 GCA_013389985.1 Dryoscopus gambensis
CTCTGGGAATTCCATCCCAGCCCCTCCCCACCCTCGTTCCCTCCCCAGATCCCGTCCCACGCTGGCAGTGGGAAGCAGGGTGGGAAATGGATTGGGTGCAGCCTGAGGATGCGGATCCCGACGCGAGGACGCCGCGCCCGAGCTGTCCTTGCCCTTCGTCCTCAGCCCAACTCCCCAAAACTCGGTTTTTCCATGTTTTTCCGGGCACTAGAGGGCTGCAGAGACCCGCGGTTGCGGCTGCAGCGCGGCTCCGGCCCTCGCTCTGCTCCTGGAAGGGAAACGGGAGCCGCGGGTGTGGGAACGGGGTTGGACCTCCTCTCTCGGAATGAGGATTTGGGATTTTGGGCTGCAGGAATTGGGGAGGGAGGGAAGCGGGAGGGAAGGGAGGCACGGGAGGTTCCGCTCCTAAAGCAGCCCAGTTTGTCCCCATTCCCTGCCCAGAGCAGGGTCCCGGTGGGATACGAACATCGCCCAGGACGAGGACACCCCACCCTCCCTGAAAAACTCATCCCGGCTTTGATCTTTGTACATTTAAGGGGAAAAAAGGGGGAAAAAGAAAAGGGAAAAGGCTTTTTCTGGCATGTGGATGAATCCCAGTTTTGCCCCCTGACTCCCGTCCTTCCAGTGAACACCCCCCAGGAAGAGTCTGGCTCCATCTGGAAGGTTCCGTGGGGTCACTCCTCTGGAACTGTGGCTTTTCCCGAGGTTTGTGTTTATTATCAGGAACCTTCACCCGGGTCCTTGTGGTTGTTTCGGTGTCTGAGGGCGTCCCAAGATCTCCCCTCCAGCATCACTTCCCTAAAAACTGCTTCCCTCCCTCCCACACGGCCACGCAACCCTTGGAATCCCCTTCTGCTTCCTGATGGATTTGGGATTGTGGAATTGTGGAATCCCACAATGGTTGGGGTGGGAAGGGGCCTGAAGTCCCCTCTGCTCCCACCCCACCCATGGGCAGGGACACCTCGCACTGTCCCAGGGTGCTCCAAGCCGTGTCCAGCCTGGCCTTGGGCACTGCCAGGAGCATCCACAGCTTCCCTGGACAACCCGCTCCAGTTCCTCACCCAAAAATCCACCTGGAATTCGACCCTCAGGACCCAGCACCTGCGAGGGGGACACAGCGAGGGCTGGGAGGGTTTTGGACACTCCCGGGAGCTCCTTCTCCTAAAATCACCCGAATTCCACCTGAGCAACCTCCAGCCCCTTCCCTTCTTGGATAAATTGAGGTTTATTTAAATTTATCCAGGGTTTTCCCAGCAGATGGCAGGGAGAGACCAGGGAAGCAGGGAGGGATGCGGAGGTGCGGGACAGCCCGGGATGAGACCCCCGGGAGCCCCTCGGTGGAGAGGACGGGTTCATGCCGGGATTTATGTGGAATTTCCTCCTGCTGGAGCAGAAAAGGAGCCTTTGAGGGACATTTCTGCCCCCACCACGGGACCCCGTGTCCCTCTGGAATAAATCCCCTCTGATCAAAAGGATAAACGGGGAGAAATTTTAATTCAGGGGGATAATTTGGCCACCGTGCTTTCCCTCCAGTGGATGGGGGCAAAAATTCCAAGGGAAAAATTCCAGGGAAATCTGAGCTGGAGCAATCCCTCAGCCCGCGCTGCTTTCCCGTTGGAATTCTGTTGGAATTGGCGGTGCCTGGGATGGGTTTCCGTGGGCAGGAGCGGGGTGAGGACGCGGTGGCTGGGAAGGGGCATGGGAATGGTACAGGGATGTGGAGGGATGGCACAGGGACGAGGAGGGATGGCACAGGAATGAGGAGGGATGGCACAGGAATGAGGAGGGATGGCACAGGGACACGGAGGGATGGCACAGGGACATGGAGGGATGGCACAGGGATGAGGAGGGATGGCACAGGGACACAGAGGGATGGCACAGAGACACGGAGGGATGGCACAGGAACAAGGAGGGATGTCACATTCCCGGCTCTGGAGCAGCAGGAAAAGTCAGAATTCCCGGCCCTGAACACCCTCCCTGTGGAGGGTCCCTCTCCTTGTCCCTGCACTCAAGGCCACCTCCAGCATTTTTGAGATGTTTAATTACTTTTTAAAACATAGTTTATGTAAATTAGCACTTTCTCCTTGGGTAAGAGAGCAGGAAGGGGCCTCACACTCAGGGCACATTCCTGGAATGGCTCCTGATCCCCTTTCCCAGGGCCAAAGATGCTCCAGGTTTCCCAAAACAAGACCAGACTCCTCAAGAATATAATTTTTATCTCTNTGGATGGATGGCACAAGGACGAGGAAGGATGGCACATTCCCGGCTCTGGAGCAGCAGGAAAAGTCAGAATTCCCGGCCCTGAACACCCTCCCTGTGGAGGGTCCCTCTCCTTGTCCCTGCACTCAAGGCCACCTCCAGCATTTTTGAGATGTTTAATTACTTTTTAAAACATAGTTTATGTAAATTAGCACTTTCTCCTTGGGTAAGAGAGCAGGAAGGGGCCTCACACTCAGGGCACATTCCTGGAATGGCTCCTGATCCCCTTTCCCAGGGCCAAAGATGCTCCAGGTTTCCTAAAACAAGACCAGACTCCTCAAGAATATCATTTTTATCTCTCTGCTGAAGGCCCTGAGAAAGGAGCTGGTTTGATGCTCAGTCTCCTGGATTTTCGATATTAAAAATATTTATAAATTCTTGTTTTTATATCAACGACCCCAAGGTCACTTTGCTGAGGAGGATTCAGCCCTGGAGATGTTTCATGGAATCCTGGAATGGTGTGGGTTGGAAGGAATCTTAAATCCCACCCGGTGCCAGCCCTGCCATGGCAGGGACACCTCCCGCTGTCCCCGGTGGCTCCAGCCTGGCCTTGGGCACTGCCAGGGATCCAGGGGCAGCCACGGCTGGTGACCATCAAATCCAGCCATTAACTCAACAGGACATGGAGACAGCGGCATGAAAATCCAGGCAGATTCCCACCCTCAAGGATCAGATCCTGAAAATCCCAAATGGAAAAACCTTGCGGGTTTGCCAGACAGGGAAAAATTGGGCAGATGAGGGAAAACCCATCCCCACTGAGGCTGAAAACCCCGGGAGGTGGAGGAGAACCCATGGAGCCATCTGGGTGGAGGAGAATCCGTGGAACCACTTCGGTGGAGGAGAATCCATGGGATCATTTGGGTGGAGGAGAACCCAGGGAACCATTTGGGTGGAGGAGAACCCAGGGAACCATTTGGGTGGAGGAGAACCCAGGGAACCATTTGGGTGGAGGAGAACCCAGGGAACCATTTGGGTGGAGGAGAACCCAGGGAACCATTTGGGTGGAGGAGAACCCAGGGAACCATTTGGGTGGAGGAGAACCCAGGGAACCATTTGGGTGGAGGAGAACCCAGGGAACCATTTGGGTGGAGGAGAACCCAGGGAACCATTTGGGTGGAGGAGAACCCAGGGAACCATTTGGGTGGAGGAGAACCCAGGGAACCATTTGGGTGGAGGAGAACCCAGGGAACCATTTGGGTGGAGGAGAACCCAGGGAACCATTTGGGTGGAGGAGAACCCAGGGAACCATTTGGGTGGAGGAGAACCCAGGGAACCATTTGGGTGGAGGAGAACCCAGGGAACCATTTGGGTGGAGGAGAACCCAGGGAACCATTTGGGTGGAGGAGAACCCAGGGAACCATTTGGGTGGAGGAGAACCCAGGGAACCATTTGGGTGGAGGAGAACCCAGGGAACCATTTGGGTGGAGGAGAACCCAGGGAACCATTTGGGTGGAGGAGAACCCAGGGAACCATTTGGGTGGAGGAGAACCCAGGGAACCATTTGGGTGGAGGAGAACCCAGGGAACCATTTGGGTGGAGGAGAACCCAGGGAACCATTTGGGTGGAGGAGAACCCAGGGAACCATTTGGGTGGAGGAGAACCCAGGGAACCATTTGGGTGGAGGAGAACCCAGGGAACCATTTGGGTGGAGGAGAACCCAGGGAACCATTTGGGTGGAGGAGAACCCAGGGAACCATTTGGGTGGAGGAGAACCCAGGGAACCATTTGGGTGGAGGAGAACCCAGGGAACCATTTGGGTGGAGGAGAACCCAGGGAACCATTTGGGTGGAGGAGAACCCAGGGAACCATTTGGGTGGAGGAGAACCCAGGGAACCATTTGGGTGGAGGAGAACCCAGGGAACCATTTGGGTGGAGGAGAATCCGTGGAACCTTTTGGGTGGAGGAGAATCTGTGGTACTTTTTGGGTGGAGGAGATTCCATGGGACCATTTGTGTGGAGTAGAATCCATGGAGCCCTTTGGGTGGAGGAGAATCCGTGGAACCATTTGGGTGGAGGAGAATCCGTGGAACCGTTTGGGCTTCGGAGGACACAGCCTGAAAACGACTTTATTGGAATAAAGCACAGGAAAGGCTCGGAGATTTATGAGCCTTGCGAAGCTCCCGAATGCCAATTCCTGACTGCAGGAAAAATCCCTTTCCATGTGTTTATGAAAAACATCTGCCCGTGCCCAGTGGGCTGCGGAGCGAACGATCCCTTCTCCTCCCACTAGAAGGAAAATGCTTCTCCAACTGCGAAGAAATCCTTCTGTGGCAGAAGGAACCCTCCGAGGGAACAGCCTCCTGCCGGAAAAGGGGCTGGGATTCTCTCCTGCTCCGGGATGTCTCAGTTTTAATCAATGCGTTAATTATCACAAACACAAAGCCCTTAATTGCTGGGTTGGTTCCTAACGAGGGCGGTGAAGGAGTGGGAAAGGGCAGGTCGGAAGCTGGAGGGTTTAGCATCAAAGGAAAAGGGAATTTGGTTGGATGTAATGAAATTACGGATTCCGGTTGATGATCAGAGAAGAGAAGGTTCTGGAGAGACCCCAAAGTCCCTTCCAGAGCCCAGGGGACAGGGGATGGAGGGACAGGACACAGGGAATGGCTTCCCACTGCCAGCGTGGGACGGGATCTGGGGAGGGAACGAGGGTGGGGAGGGGCTGGGATGGAATTCCCAGAGAAGCCCCCAGATCCCTGGGAGTGTCCCAGGCCAGGCTGGAGCACCCCAGGACAGCAGGAGGGGTCCCCGCCAGGGCAGGGGTGGCACCGGGTGGGCTTTGGGGTCCCTCCCAACCCAAACCGTTCCAGGATTCCGCGGTTCCTGAACGGTGTTCGTCCATCTGCTCCCTCCGCTCCCATGTTTTGTGATCCCGCAGGATTTTCCATCCCTGTCCCTGCCTGCTGCCCCCAGGGAAGGGCCCGGGGTTCTCCCTGTAGCTCCTGTTAACCCTTCCCTTCCCGTCTCATCTATAAATGCCTCGTTTGTGGCTGCAGGCTCTTGATGAGCGTTTTAATTGACCGAGAATCCGGCAACTCGTGCTTGCAGCCGATCCAGGATCTCCGTGAGGAGCCTCAACACCTCCAAACATCCCAGGTACAGGACCCTGCAGCCTCCGTGCCTCCAAACACGGCACAAATGCAGGAATTCCAAAGAAAAGTGAAAATACAGGGATTTTTCAGCTCTTCCCGAGGTTCAGGTTGTTGTGGAGCGGACTAACATGGAATTACGGAATCATTTGGCTTGGAAAAGTCCTCTGAGATCGTTGATTCCAGTTGTTCAGCACTGCCAAGGCCACCGCTCGTCCGTGTCCCCGAGTGCCACACTCACGGTGAGAGCCCCCCAGGAATGGGGACCGCACCCCTGCCAGGCCTGGACAACTCTTTCCATGAAGGATTTTCCCTAAATCCAACCTCAGCTTCCCCTGGCACAACCTGAAGCCGTTCCCTCTTGTCCTGTCAACAATTATCTCACGAAATCGATTTATCCCATGGAGTTATCCCGTGTTTTCCTCTTCTCCCAGGCGCGGTTAAAAAGAAAAAGTTCACTTTAAAACCTCTTGGGAGGAGAGGTTATAAACTTCTCCCCCCAATCTCACGTTGTTTTATTCCGTAATTTGCATTTTGGGAAGGAAAAAGCAGCTTTTCCACAAGGTTCCCGTGCATAAATCCCAGTTTATTGTTCTCCGTCGGTGCAAAACGCTCACTCCACGCCAGGTGCCTGAAATTAAGAGACTCCGGGTTTAAAGGAGGGAGAAAATTGGCAAAAAACCATTCCTGGATTTGTTCTAGGCTTGAAAAGCCCTGGTTTAATTAATCTCCCTTCATCAGGAGCACACAGCCTGGGTCTAACTGCGAGCTCCGGAGCGTCGGTTGTCCAAGTGGTTGGAGAGCGGCTACGGATGAAAGGGAGGGAAACAAGGCAGTGATGGATGCGGGGATTTTTGGGAGCTCTGTCTCATTGCCTCCTCGCAGGAAGCGGTTGGAAATCGGCTGCGAAGTCGTAAAAGGAAATTAAAACCCATAAAACTTTGTTAAAGTAACGGGGAAAGGCCTGCGTGAGACGGGGAAAGCGGTGAGGAGCCGGGAGGTGGGGAGCGAAACACCTTGGGAAGAGGTTTGTGTGCTCTGGGAAAGCATGGGATGGAATCTTGGAAGGGTTTGGGTTGGGAAGGGACCTTAAATCCATCCCATCCCACCCCTGCCATGGCAGGGACACCTCCCACTGTCCCAGGCTGCTCCAGCCTCACCTGGGACACTCTCAGGGATCCAGGGGCAGCCCCAGCTGCTCTGGGAATTCCATCCCAGCCCCTCCCCACCCGCATTCCTTCCCATTATCCCATCCATCCCTACCCTTGGGCAGTGGGAAGCCGCTCCCGGTGTCCTGTCCCTCCAAACGCTCTGTCTCCAATGTCCCTCTCCACTGGCAATGCCAGAGCCTGGAAAATCCAGCATCATCTACCAAGAGCTGGGACTGTCCAGCCTGGAGAAGAGAAGGGTCCAGGGAGAGCTCAGAGCTCCTTGCAGGGCCCAAAGGGGCTCCAGGAGAGCTGGAGAGGGGCTGGGGACAGGGGATGGAGGGACAGGACACAGGGAATGGCTTCAGAGTTACGGAGAGGAGGATTTGATGAAAGGAAGGAATGTCAGGAATCAAATTCCCTTGATACTGGGAAGGAATTCCTGGCTGTGAGGGTGGGGAGGGGCTGGGATGGAATTCCCAGAGCAGCTGTGGCTGCCCCTGGATCCCTGGAAGTGCCCAGGGCCAGGCTGGAGCACCCTGGGACGGTGGGAGGTGTCCCTGCCCATGGGATTGAACATTGGATGAGCTCTGAGATTCATTCCCAACATTCCTGCCCCTCCCTTCTCGCGCTCATCGCTGTGGAGCTCCACTCCCGTGATGGCCCTGCAGGGAACGGGGCCCACGGCTCCTCGTTATCCAAGGAAAAGGGAAGAAATCCACCCAGGAAGCAGCAACACAACAACAAGCCACGTTATTGAACCTCTGCCTCCTGAGCAGGACCGCGACCCGGGAGAGGAATTATTTATTTTGAAATCCCCACTTTTCTATCAATGAAGACTTTCAAAAAGAAAACCTTGTCGGCAAATCTGCATTAAAGGTCTAATCCGGGCTGCTCCTTATCCCACAAAGCTGACTGAAAGAGGGGGAAGGTAATGGGAGCTTTTGTCCTGGATATCTGAGGGAACTTCGGGAAGCCAAGACTTTCATGTGAGCCGTGTTACAGGATTTTCTGCAAAATTCTCGATCTGAGGAAGAAGAAAAAGCAGGCCTGCAGCCCTCAGGAGCTCTCACTTTGAGTTTGTTAAACCTTAAAAATGTTTTACCTTTATTTATCTCAGGGATTTTATTTTATTTTCCTCTCCCTCCGGACGCAATCGCTGTCGGGAAATCCTGGTTCGGGAGATGGCAAAGCTGACGATTTATAAACCCCTACAGAGGAGGAGCCCAGCAGCTTCCCTGCGTGGAAATCCTCCTCCTGTGAGCAGGATCCAACCCCCGCCACGTGAGAAAATTCAGGAAAAAGATGAGGTTTGGAGCGATTGGCTGGAAAGGCGAGATCCCCGTGGCTGGAAGCGCAGGAGACGTCGGGGCTGAGTTAGCACCGCGCTCTTCCTGTAATTTCCTCATGACAGCCCCGGCTCTGGTGGTATCTCCAGCGTGCCCTGGGTCCGGTGACGCCTCCAGCATTCCCTGCTCCCGCCGAGAAGCTCTAAACCTCCAGATGTGAGCAGTAAATCCTGGTTTTCTCTGCTGGGAACTGGGGCAGATGCAAAAAGAGGCTTCGCCAAACTCCGTCCTGGAGCTGGGAGCAAACTTTTGCCTCCTGCAGCAAGAGCTGAAGCCGGCTCCGAGCTTCCTGATTAGCCTGATCCCTGATTAGGCTGCAGACAGGCCCTGATTAAAGTGCTCTTGGCTATTTTGGAGCTCCATTTGAATATTCATGAGTGGAGGAGAGGAGAGAAGAGTAAACAGCAAACAAAGGGAGTCTGGCGGCGCTCGCCTGGAGATCCAGGGGGAGGCTCCAGGTCCGGGGTGATGGAGGTGGTGGAATCATGGAATGGGTTGGGTTGGAGGGACCTTGAAATTCATCTCTGTCCCCACGGCCAGGGTACATTTTTCACTGTCCCAGGTGGCTCCAGCCTGGCCCTGGGCACTTCCAGGGAATTCCCATCCCCGGGAATTCCATCCCAGCCCCTCCCCACCCTCACAGCCAGGAATTCCTCCCCCGTGTCCCATCCATCCCTGCCCTCTGGCAGTGGGAAGCCGTTCCCCCTCGTAGGACTGGAGCTGGGATGTGTCCCATGGGAAGGCTCGGTGTGAGCTGGGACCTTCTGGAGGCCACCAAGGGCTCCCCGGTTGGGGCCAATGGACCAGAGGGGCAGAGGTGCCCCCAAGGGGCTTTGGGAGCTCGGGCTCAGCTCTCTGTAGGCCCAGAACATGGAACCACCTTCATCTCGGACACCTCTCGGAGCGCTGAGGGTCCAGAGCCAGCTTCCCACCTCGGGAGCAGTGCTTGGACATTCCAAGGTTCTTCTTGGTACCCAGAAGGTTCCAAGGTTCTTGGTTCTTCCAAGGTTCATTCCAGGTTCTTCCTTTGGTACATTTGGAGCAGAGAACAAAGCTCATCGGTTTTCCTAAAAAAGCCCACACTGCCACCCGTATTTTCCCAGGTTTTGGATGTGTTTGGAAGGGATTAACTCCGTGCAGGAATGCAAAACCTTGTGATTAAGGCCATAGAATCCTCCTGCCATGAAGAAATGGGGATGAGGCTTTCCCAAGGGAGTTGATTTATCCCATTCTGCCTGAGCTTCTCCATCCCCACCTTCCTCTTCAGCACCAGATCCCAAAAAAGCCCCCAGATCCGGTCTGGGCCAGCGATCCCGGCTCCTCCCATCCTTCCAAGATTTTTTCATTATTACCTAAACCCGATAAAGAAGGAAATGAAAAGCCAAAACCATCTGGCAGCTCCCAGCACAGTGGGAAACACAAAAGGGCACAATCAAATGAAATCAATAACCTTATACTTCTCTACCCCTTTTTCCTGCCTTTTATCCCTTTTCCAGATGTTTCCACCTGGCCTCCTTTGCAATTCTGTGCCGCAAACAGCAGCAAATTCCCATCTTTTGATCTAAAAGCAGGAAAAAACCCAGCCCAGCGCTGACGATTTTCGTTTCAGGTCAGCTCGGAGGAGGCTGCGGGCACAAACCTCCTCCTCTCCTCTCCAGCACCCCGGGAGCTCTTCCCGGTTGTTTTGTCCCGGGGCTTTTCATCCCGAATCCCTGTTTCTCACGGCAACCTTTGTTCTCCCCAGGTTTTTGTTTTCATCTCCTCTTTCCCTCCCCGAGGCTTTGCTGCAGATGAAGGAGAGCTCGTTCAGCTGGAACAGTGAAAAGCCGGGTTTTCCACCCAAACTGTGCCACATCCGGTGGAACCCGGTGGAAAAAACAAAGGGAGGAGCCCGCACCTTGCTGCAAATTTTGTTTGGATAATAAAAAATGTCTTGAGGAAATGGGAGCCCTCTTTGGCTGCTCGGGAATGGAATTTTCTCTTGGAATTGCAGGGTTCGTGCCGCAGTTACCAGGGACGGCCACGAGTGCAGGGATTTATTGTCACCTTGGGGGCTCCGGCGCGCCCTAAAGAGGGGTTTGAGGTCCCCAAATGTCACCTCAGCACCTGACAGGGCCCGGCCACATGGAATTAAAACTCCCAGGAAACCTCCTCTGTGGAGTTCCCTGTCTGCCACTGCAGGTGCCTCCTCTCTTAGTGCTCACCTGTCCCTTAAAAACCACGAAAACTCTGAATTTAGGAAAAATAATGCAAATTTTAACGTTTTCTGTCCCTGGTCTGGGAAGGTCAAGCATAGCCAGAAGGTAAGGAAGCAGCTGGTGTGTCCCAGGGAAGATGTTCCTGGGAATGTGACATCCTCAGGGTGGGACAGCAGGTGCTAACGGGACACCAGAGGTGTGGGGGTGTGACCATTCAGTGATCAAAATGCTAATTATCGTGGTAATGAGACACAGGGAATTAATTACTTTCATGGCTTCCTCTGGGGTCGGCCCAAGCACAACGTTTGGGTGAGGGATGGGCTTGGAGCCACCTGGGCTGGTGGGAGGTGCCCCCATGGATGGGCTCGGAGGTCCCTTCCACCCCAAACCTTTCCATGGCTCTCAGCACTCCCAAAACGGCAGAAATTTGCGTTTTTATGGATGGGAAATCCGGCCAGTGACCAGGAAAGGTCAGGAATGGGTGTCCATAGGATCTTCCGAGAGGGAAGGACGGATCCTGTGCTGGAGGCATCGGGAATTCAGTTCCTTATCAATGACCTGCTGAGTTCTGGCTCCACCAGTTCCGTGGCCACGTAACAATATCCTGGTTTTGTGATCCTATTTTAGATCCTATTTGTGATCCTGTTTATGGTTCTATTCAAGATCATATTCTAGACCCTATTTTAGATCCTATTTGTGATCCTGTTTATGATTCTATTCAAGATTGTATTCTAGACCTTGTTTTAGATCCTATTTTAGATCCTATTTGTGATCCTATTTATGATTCTATTCAAGATAGTATTCTAGACTGCATTTTAGATCCTATTTGTGATCTTATTTGTGATCCTATTTATGATTCTATTCAAGATCATATTCTAGACCCTATTTTAGATCCTATTTTAGATCCACATCTCCTGGGAACTGAACCGAGCCTAAACCATCCCGTGCTGGCCCTGCACATCCATCCCCTGTTTTACAGCCCGGTCTGGGACTGGCTCACCCCATAAACCAAAGAAGAGCTCAACAATTAAGAATAATTGCAATTAAGACGAGCCACGACAGGATTGAAACCTCTCCACTGAAAGTTTGGTTGAAAACCACAAAGGATTTTCCCACCCCTGCCATGGGCAGGGACACCTCCCACTGTCCCAGGGGGCTCCAAGCCCTGTCCAGCCTGGCCTTGGGCACTGCCAGGGATCCAGGGGCAGCCACAGCTGCTCTGGGAATTCCATCCCAGCCCCTCCCCGCCCTCACAGGGAGGAGTTTCTCCCAAATATCCCACCTCACCCTATTTTTCTACCATCAGCTCATTTTTTTCTATGTTAATGTGACTCTTTTCCCCTCTGCCATGAACAAACCCCCTCCGTCCTCAGCTCCTGCTCCGCTCAGGGAGTCGTGGGGTGCAGGAGGGAGCAGGAGTCACGGTGAGGACACTCTGCAGTGGAGGCACTCTCCTCTTTTCCATCGGAGTGGGACCAAAGCCCTTTCCAGGAGATCTCTGACCTCCTCAGCCCCACCGAAGGCCTTAAATTGCCCTTTCCAACAGCCCCGGCCCCAGATCTGAGCTGGGTTTAGGATCATAAAACTCGTTCCCAAACGGAACCTCCAGCCCAGCTGGGTCCCTGCCCCTCCTGAACCGAGTCCCACAGACCCATCCCTGTGGAAATCCAGGAGAACCACCTGGGTAATGATGAATTTTGGCCATTTTTGGGCTCTGTGGGATGAGAACGGAGCCGTGGCCAGGGCACGTTGGGATTTAGGCCTCCCCATCCCATTTGCATCCTTGTCTTTAAGGGATATCCATAAACGGCTCTGATGGCACCAGTAATTCCACACCCTCACCAGACTTCCAAAAAACCAACTCCCTCCCAGTGGTAATTATGGATTTAAATGTTTTCTGTCAACCGAGAAATACTTTCTCTTCTCAATTATTTTGTTTCTTCTGGGAAAAAAACCCCCAAACCCCAACTCATCCAACTCATCGATTTCTTTGATGAGCTCCACAACACAGGGAATATTTTCCAACTTGTCCGTGATGGTGAAGAGCATCCTCATTTCTCCGTTAAAAAAAAAAAAAACCCAACTCCACCAGGGAATGAAAAAACATCAGCATCAACAGATGGACAAGGCAGCGGGAGGATTTGCAGGAGCCACCTGAAGTAAACGAAGCTGATGGAATTTGGCGTTTCTATCACAACAGATCTGGAGCAAAAGCTCCTAAATTCAGCCTGACACACATTTAGGCCGCTTCTTCCCCAGGATTTTTTCGCTCTGCTGCTGCACCTGAACAATGAAACAACCCCCAAAAATAAACAGTATCAGAGGCACAATCAAAGCTCGACCCAACTGAGGCAAAGCCAGCAGTTTATACGCTAAAAAAAAAAAAAAAAAAA
>WEIT01003786.1:0-56011 GCA_013389985.1 Dryoscopus gambensis
CTCTTCTGGTGTGGGGGTTGTGGACTCTTCCGGTGTGGGTGTTGTGTGCTCCTCTGGGGTTTTCTCTTCCGGTGTGGGTGTTGTCGGCTCCTCTGGGGTTGTCTCTTCTGGTGTGGGGGTTGTAGACTCTTCCGGTGTGGGTGTTGTCGGCTCCTCTGGGGTTGTCTCTTCTGGTGTGGGGGTTGTAGACTCTTCCGGTGTGGGTGTTGTCGGCTCCTCTGGGGTTGTCTCTTCTGGTGTGGGGGTTGTAGACTCTTCCGGTGTGGGTGTTGTCGGCTCCTCTGGGGTTGTCTCTTCTGGTGTGGGGGTTGTAGACTCTTCCGGTGTGGGTGTTGTCGGCTCCTCTGGGGTTGTCTCTTCTGGTGTGGGGGTTGTAGACTCTTCCGGTGTGGGTGTTGTCGGCTCCTCTGGGGTTGTCTCTTCTGGTGTGGGGGTTGTAGACTCTTCCGGTGTGGGTGTTGTCGGCTCCTCTGGGGTTGTCTCTTCTGGTGTGGGGGTTGTAGACTCTTCCGGTGTGGGTGTTGTCGGCTCCTCTGGGGTTGTCTCTTCTGGTGTGGGGGTTGTAGACTCTTCCGGTGTGGGTGTTGTCGGCTCCTCTGGGGTTGTCTCTTCTGGTGTGGGGGTTGTAGACTCTTCCGGTGTGGGTGTTGTCGGCTCCTCTGGGGTTGTCTCTTCTGGTGTGGGGGTTGTAGACTCTTCCGGTGTGGGTGTTGTCGGCTCCTCTGGGGTTGTCTCTTCTGGTGTGGGGGTTGTAGACTCTTCCGGTGTGGGTGTTGTCGGCTCCTCTGGGGTTGTCTCTTCTGGTGTGGGGGTTGTAGACTCTTCCGGTGTGGGTGTTGTCGGCTCCTCTGGGGTTGTCTCTTCTGGTGTGGGGGTTGTAGACTCTTCCGGTGTGGGTGTTGTCGGCTCCTCTGGGGTTGTCTCTTCTGGTGTGGGGGTTGTAGACTCTTCCGGTGTGGGTGTTGTCGGCTCCTCTGGGGTTGTCTCTTCTGGTGTGGGGGTTGTGGGCTCCTCTGGGGTTGTCTCCTCTGGTGTGGGAGTCGTTGTCTCCTCTGATGGGGGGGTTGTCAGCTCCTCTGGGGTAGTCTCCTCAGGTTTGGGGGTTGTTTTCTCCTCTGTGGTTGTCTCCTCTGGTGTGGGGGTGGTGGGAGGTTCTGCCTCGGTTGCTGGTGCCTCAGTGGCCTCTGGGGTCGTTTCCTCAGGTATGGGGGTGGTGGGCGGTTCGGTGTCGGTCGCTGGTGCCTCAGTGGCATCAGGGGTTGGGTCTTGCGTCGGCAGGATGTCGGTGGGGTCTCCTTCAGTCGGTGGTTCCTCTGTGGCATCAGGTGTCACATCTTCTGCTGTATCCGTGGTGGGAGGGTCGTCTTCGGTCACTGGTTCCTCTGTGGCCTCAGGAGTTGTATCCTCCACCTTCGGGGTTGTGGGAGCATCTTCCTTGGTAGTTGGTGCCTCTGTGGCTCCAAGAGTTGTCTCTGCAGGTTCTGTAGTTGGAGCAGGAGTGGTTGCTTGGATTTCAAAAAAACAAGTACAAATTCAGTTCAGCCATTGGAATTGCTGTGCAGGTAGGTATTGATTGTAAATGTATTATACCCAGTAGCTATCGGTACTTCCTTTGGAATAGCAATGCCTTTTTTTGAATGGCCAAACTAACTTGGACCAGGTGAAATGGAAGTTTCTTTTGTCTGCATGGGGCTTTGCAGCAGCTCAGCTCAGTTTTAGGTGATCCCTTTTGACCACCCTGGTGCTGTCCCATGTCCAGGGCTTAGTGAGGTGTTTGTTGGTGAGGCTGCCTGGGGTTCCCTGCCTTTTTCATGGAAGGGAATCCACACTATATAAAAGTCCTTCTAACAAAACACTTCCCTTCTCAGTCTGTTATCTTGATTTATTCCACCACCCTACATTATATCTGAGCCTGGACCAACAACTTGGAACTGGAGGAGGGAGGTAGGCAAGCAGGGGTAAAATAATTCCTGAACACAGAGCCCTGACTGCATCTCCTACTGCACCTTCATACCTTGGGTTGTTTTCCTCATTGTGATGTATGGATTTAAGGCTCTCTTTACTTGTATTTATAATGACGTTGATTTGAGTCAAATTGTTGATATTCAGCAAAAAGAACAGTAAATGCTTCTGCATTTCAGTCTCTCCCTAAGTATTCTCTCTCTGAGATTCTGCAGTTTAATTCTGCCTTCACAAAGGTTGTGCGTTTAGTATGAGCAGAGTATTGGCAGAATATGTTTCATTCCCATCCCATGTGTCTGAACTACCATAAGTCAGCTGGGATCCTGTCGATGGTTATTTGAATTTCCTTAATTTTCTTTCATTTAACCCACTATATTGTTGGTTTGAGGTTTTTTGGGAGTTTTGTTGTTGTTGTTGTTGGGTTTTTTTGTTTGTTTTTTGTTTTTTTTTGTTTTGAGATAGGAAATTGAAACAGCAGAAAATAAGTACTCCAAATCTGAAACAAAAAAAAGGCGGCAGGGGGAGAAGTTTAAAATATTGACTGACTTCTAGTATCTTTTCATTTGTGTTTCAAGTTCGAACTGATCTCCTGAGTTATCACTTCAAATGCTGGAACACAATACCAAAGGACACAGGAAAGAAGCACATTTTCCAGTTAGAGCAAAGAAATCATGTGTTCTCTGAAGCAGCATAAGGCCTGGCTTGATTAAAGCTAGAGGGACCTGCTAGGACATTTTCCTGTGTTGGTGCTGCCAGTTCACCACTGTCCCACCCTTCCTGTTCCAGCTGTGGATGCTGTCCAAGACTGACAATGGTCTGCACTGTGTTTTTGGAGGATGTGTGTGAAAATCAAATAGAGACACAGGAGACATCACCACTCTACGGAGTGAGCTCTCCAAAGTCCTGAGGGCTCGGTGAGGTAATCAGTTTATGAACCAAGTGCTTCCAAGCTTGGTAACTGTCTGGTAATGTCTAGGATCAGCTTTCTATTTCCAGAGCAGGGAAATGGTCTCTAATGTTCCTTCAGGTAACACCCATCCTGCTGCATCCATACACTTGCCTACCTTCCACAGCTCCCTCTGGCAGCTCTTCCTCATCTGTGGAGGACCTTTTAGATGTTAACTTGTTTTCTGGAGGAATCTCTGGGGTTGGCTTTTCTGTGTGTGATTAAAGAGAGAAGTTGTCCCATTATTTTATCTTTACAGGTGCTTGGTGTCAACTGTATAAGAGTGATTACAAAATTTCATTGACCATCTTCCATTTAAAACTAAGTTTCTTTTTATCTGTAGGATTCTTTACACTATCATTTGTGTGGAAAAGGGCAAAAATGCCCTTTAGATCCTGAAGTGTTTCATCACAGATGGGAGCAATATTTTTCCCAGAAGTTTGAGGTGAGGCATTATTAGCTAATGGCAATTTTGAGGTGGGAAAAGAGATGAATTCTGAGTGGAGCTCTAGACTCTGAAAATTTGTCTTTCTTTTTCCACTACTGATGACTTGGGACTAACTCACTCTAGTGGAAATATGAGAGCTGTCATATTAGCCAAGAATTTACTTTGATAATCCCCTTGCAGTTCTTCAGATGTGATAATTCTACACAAGTGATTGTTTTGGAGAGACATTTTAAAAGAAATGGTTTCCTTGAAGGAGACAAGAGCTACAAAGCAGGCACGGAACAAGGAAACAACACAGGTATTAAACTAACTTCTAGTAGGCTGAGTTTTAGGAGAAAAAGGAGGCTGTGTTCAGATTTTCCAGCTCTGAAGAGTGGATGGGATTTCAGTTGCACCCAGTTAAGACCCAGATAATATTCTTTAATTAATTGTTGGTCAAATTGTACTGTTGGAAATGAGCTACTAGCATAGCTTTGTAGAAGGAACTTGTTAGTTGTGAAGGAAATGTGATGGAGCTCAGGAAACTGGCCAAATTATTTTCATCCAACCAAGGGAGCTGATAACTACCAGAGGTGTGTGTAATCAGCTTTTTACAAAAGGAATGGGATTTTTGTCTCCAAGGGATGACCATGGTCTCAAAAGATTTGCTTTCACAGCAAGCTGGTGTTTGAAGCAAGGAAGGTTGGGTATTGCACTATATCCTGAAATCTTTATTGAGGAAGAGAGAGAAACTGTTGTTGTTGAATAAAATCACTCTGGAAGCTGAATGACTCCTTTGAAAGCCAATTGTTGGGGAGAGAAATGTTTCAGTTTTGTGTGTACATGTATTCAGGGAATAAGGAGCTTCTGGAGGACAGAGAAGATAACAGTGAGCTCATTGTACACTTGGCTTTACTGTACAGAAAAAAATGTTCAGAGGATGCTGAAACAGCAGATTTATTCCAAGAGGTTTAACAGATTTCTAAGTTATTCACACATAGTATAAATAGTAAAATACTGAGTACAATGGTTTGGGGGATTTCTGCTGGATTTTTTGACAAAAAGTTGATAGCAAAGTTTAGTAAAATACAGAAGAAACCCTTTAAGATTAGGAACAGTTGATTAATTCTTCATTATATTTTAACTGAAGAAGTGAAATGGTTTAACAGTGTTTTGTGAGTGTTTGTGTTTGATAAATTCAGCAGAAAGAGGGAAACATTAAGCATCCTCAGGAGCAGCAAATTCACCTCAATATGCTTCCAAGACACTTCTCTAGACATTCAGTCAAAAATGCTGAATACAGACTCTCTTTCAGTCTAAAATACTCTGCAATTGTGTGGCAGAGCCAAGCCAGAATCCCAGCACTGGGGAACCACTTGGGTGAAGAGAACCAAATGATAATTGTGACTTATGTTGTGTGTTACACTGCAAGCTTTGGGAATTGGCTGTCTTGGAGGTGGGATGCTCTGTGGATACAGAGACCCGGTGGCGAGTCATATTTGTCAAGTGTGTTGACAGAAATGAATTTAGGTCTGTAGGTACCAGAAAGTTTAAGGACATGATGAAATTAAACATATTCTGTTGTTGTTTTCTAGAGTTCATTTGCTGGTGTCCTTAAAACTACGTGAGGGTGGGACTTCACCTCCAGATCTGTGCCTATGTGCTCTGCTGAAACCCCACCAGGCTCTGCAGAAAGGACAGAACAAAACAGAAGTGACTGCAGGTCAGTTTGATTCTGCCCTGGACAGAACTCGCAGCCTGAAAGTTAAAGGTGTGTTTTCTTAAAATTTTTCTTGCTACAGTGTGAACATGTAACATCCAGCTCCTCCCTCTTGCCCCACAGGATGGGTTTCTTTGTTGGGCTGCTCTCCCCATGTTGGATTTGAGATGGGGAGAATATAGGGTGTGCATCTCTAATATGCTGCCAGTGACTGTGGTGACCCCAAGCAAGTGGTCTGGAGGTCCAGGTAGTGCTATCCCCAGGCATGGAATAGCCATTCCCCACTTTTGGATGGGTGGGGATTTTAACAGAGTTGAACCTTCCATAAAGTTGAACCTTCCACCTTGCTTTTATAAGATGAACTCAGCATTTTACTGCAATTCATTTATTCCTCTGCCCAGTGGAAAAGGCCTGGGGGTGCTGGTGACAGTGGCTGAACGTGAACCAGGTGTGCCCAGGTGGACCAGAGGCCAATGGCCCCTGGGCTGTCCCAGCCCTGGTGTGGCCACAGGCCCAGGGCAGTGACTGTCCCCTGTGCTGGCACTGCTGAGGCCCCTTGAGTGATGTGTCCAGTTCTGGTCCCCTTGAGGGGCTGGAGCGTGTCCAGGGAAGGGAACAGAGCTGGGGAAGGGTCTGGAGCACCAGGAGTGGCTGAGGGAGCTGGGAAAGGGGCTCAGCCTGGAGAAAAGGAGGCTCAAGGCGGGGACCTTGTGGCTCTGCACAACTCCCTGACAGGAGGGGGCAGCCGGAGGGGAGGGGGATGGTGGTCAGGCTGTGCTCACTGGGAACAGGGATAGGACAAGAGGAAATGACCTGTAGGAGCACCAGGGGAGGTCTACATTACCTACCCAGAGCAGGGTGGAGTCCCCATCACTGGAGGGATTTAAAAGCAGTCTAAATGTGGCACTCAGGGACATATTTTTGTGGTGGCCTTGGTGGTGCTGGGGGAATGGTTGAATTCAATGATCTCAGAAGGTCTTTTCCAAACAAAACTTTTCTGATTCCCCAGCTTCTCTCATTGGATTCTATTATTGATGTGCAGAATTTGTCCTTACATGTGTTATTCTGAGTAATGGATCTGCTAGTTAATTACAGCATGACTAGTGCCAAAAGAGCCTAATGCAAAGTGCACCCTTACCCTCAGAATTCATGTCTTGGTGACAGCTTCCAGGATATCTACCTGTACGTGTCCATAAAGTGTTCATGCATGAGAAATTATCCAATTTGTTTGTGAAATTAGATTTTGTTATTTCTGTTCTGTTTTCTTTTGTCCAGTTGTTACCCAAGCCCACACAGTTTTGTTCATGGCAAAGCAAAGCACCTCAGTTTAAATATATCTTTGAGAAACAGTGATGGAGAAATGTCTTACCCTCTTTACAGTGCTTGGCATAGTCCGGGCAGCATTTGCCGTATCGCTCGCACTCAGCATCGCAGTCACACTCCCTTCCCCTCTCGAAGGTTTCAAAGCAGCGTCCCTCGCAGGAGGCGGCTGCAGGAGGCAGAGCAGCACAGTCAGGCTTCGGGCCAGCTCATGTGGAACGCTGGGACCTCTCTACAGTGAAGTCGTTTGCTTGAGCTGGCGCCAAGAGCAGCTCCATAAAATCAGGCGCTTATCCTGGTCTGATCCAGGATTTGTCTGTAGCTGTGGGGTTTGGATCAGGCAGTAGGGCCAGAAAGGCACTGTGCCATGGCAGTGCATCAAGACCGCTGGATTGACAGTGCAATAAAATGTGACCTCTGAGTTCACTGTAGCCAGGTCCCACCGTAGGAGGCTTCCACTTCCCCAGTCACAGAGCAGTGATCTCAAGAGTGATATTTAAATTCTGGGCTGGGTTTGCAGGAAGGTGTTCACCAGGGCATCGCTTTGCAACAAGAACGATGTGTCTACCAAAGCATTTCTGAAAAATAACTGGCCTGATTGGGTCACAACCGAGTGTACCTGGTGTGTCCAGGCAAGCACTGCAACCTAATTGTGTGAACGAGTTAACAAAGTTACCCCAAGAGACCAGTCTGGAACTGTTCAATATAGTTCTTAAATTATTAGTACTAAAGGAGTATCTACCATGTTTTAATATGATTAACAACCACATCATTTTAATATTTCATTTTTGGTTAACTTCTGAAAACTTCACTGACCAAACTGCTATTTCATATCAAATAATGACCACGTTGTGTTACAAAGAATGTGCACAGCTATTACAGACTTCAGAAAAAGCACTTCGTCTACATAAGTCTCTATTGAAGTAATTGTCTCTGTGGCACACGAGGCATAAAATCATGTTTTACAGTAAAATCACTACCTAGTAAAATTAGGATTACTGTATAGGCAGATTCTGAACCTCTTTGGATTAGTGTTGTTGTGGAATCAGTCTGTTGATGCCAGTGGATCCATCCCACATGCACAGGTGAGAATTATTTTTATTATCTTAGGGAAATTTTTATTCATAAATAATGTCTGGCATTTGTCATTTAGTCAGCATTGATCCCACACTAACTGAACCACAGTCCTTAGCCAGACTGCCTGCATCCTTTCAGGATAGCACCTACTGTGCTTGCCTGGACTCACTGATTTAGAGTAGAACAGGGAAGACTTCCTCCAGCCTTAAACTTTTGATCAAATGTTGTGTAGATGCCAGAATACCTTTAGAATCTGACCCACAATGAATAAATAGCCTACATAATTAAAATGCCTCAGTCTGCACCTTCAGCTGTGAGAAATGCTGATGTCCCCCCACAAAGCAAAATGAGGATGGGGAAGACTGAAGGGCAAAATGTCCCCAGTGTGTGTCAGGGAAGCAGAACTGGAATTTTAGGGAGTGCTATGTCTGCATTTTGAACAACGTGCAGTGGCGTTGCTGGATCTGAGAAGTATTTGTTACCCCTGTAATCCTACTGGAACCACAGTGTAGTGTAACAAACTGCAGTTATACAAATCACTGACATTTCTAACATTGGTAATTCCTAAGAAAATGTTTTTAATGCTCAGGAAATCACTTTGAAAAACAGTTTTGCCTATGAATAAAGCATAAAGCATAACTCATCCAACCATCATTTCCAGCAGACTTTAGATGTGGTTCTGATTCCGAGTCAATTTCTGTCCATGGAAGGACACCCTGGCTTTGGATTAGACCCCACAGCATTCACACTTCTTAAATTTGAGTTGGAATATATCAGAATTTCTTTCTGCAAAAGCCTGAATTGGCTTTTACCACTTTTTTTTCTTTGTATAAGAGACAGACACATACAGTACAAATGCACTAAGGAGTAGAAAACAAACAGCAAACTGTTTTTGCCCATCTTGCCTAGTTCTGCTTTTGTAAAAAAGCGAAATTTTTTGCCTGGCAATAACCTGTGGATACACAATTTTCTTTGGATTGCAAGAGGTTATCCTGGGTTTTTGAGGGGGACAATAATACATGTATGAGAGAGAAAAAAGACACAGCGAACCAACAGACATTTAAGCATTCAGAGAGGAGACACTGGTGTGGTAGGGAGCTGGGAGGGGAATTTTGAGGAGAGAAACTGGCTGTGTTTGGGAACTTACCCACTGTGCAGACTTTCCTGAAGTCAGGGCAGCACTCCATGTAGTGGTGACAGTTAAAATCACACTGGCAGTCATGCTCTCTAGAATACCCTGCCCCACATCTCCCTGTACAGCTTGATACATCTAAAATCACACAACACTGGTGTAAGCGTTGCCAAACCACACGGTCCTTAAGGAAATGCTGAATGGAAAAGGAGTAAAGCTGCTCTTGTTTTTTTCCTACAGAATGTGGTTTCTTCACTCAATACTGCAGAAGCTGAGGGCCTGGTGTGCCCCCTCCTGAAGGTGTGGGGAGCAGAGGTTTGCTCTGAGCTAGCCTGAGGACCAGCAGCAGCAGCATGTGTTCAGGTTAGAGGGGTCTTCCACTGAGCTAACTTATCCCGTTGCTCCTGAAAACAAAGGGATCCTTGAGGACTGCTTCTGTAGTATGATCACAGGCATCCAAATTAGCCCCTTAGGCAGTATATCAGCTCTGCTGACTTACTCTCCAATTTGATTTGCCCTGTGTATGGCTGTAGGTGTGCTTCTGCACACCCATACCTGACAGACCCCTTAGATGTCTGACTTTTACTGTTGGTAATGCTGTTCCTAATAACCCATCTAATCAGGTTAGCTTGCAAACTGGAGAGCACTGTTACAATAATTACAGCTCCCTGAAGCCATTTTTATTGGAAGTTTAAAAATCTGGCTACTCCCTACACTATATTTTTTTCCCTGATATCAGGGATGAGTTTGATATGAGCTCTAAGGTTAAGAACATTTGGGATCTAGCCCTGCAACTCCTACAAAACACAGTTTGTTAATTAGGAGATTACTTAGTAGCACACCAACAGAAAAGCTCATCCCACGATGGCTGTACTGCCAGACTGCTGGGAAATGCTGGATAATAAGAAATGGTGCAGATAACAGGTGGCAATGCAAGACATCAGGAGGTGTCTTGCTTTGACCTGTGAGCATTCCAGCTCGGCAGTGCCTTGCTACCTTCTGCTGCCAGATCAGATATTCACCCTGCAACCCTCCCCTTCCTCTGTGAAATCTCTGCTAACACAACCAGGTAACAGCTTCTTCTGGAAATGAAACATGCAGGACCACAAGTGAAGCGTCCCTAAATACAAACAAAGAAGCTGAACAATCAGCAAGCTCGAACACATAATGAGCTGAAACACTGAGGAACAACAAGGAAATAACATGTAACACAACACCAAAGACAACTTGTAACAGCACACACTCCATGTGTGTGTGTGCGTGTGTGAAGGAAGACCATGGGATAACAAATATCACATCTGTTACATATACTGTAATTTTCAGCAAGTAGTTGTAATGCTTGTTACCACTTTGCTACAAACAGAAAAGTGGAACTAAGGGATAATTGGAGACATTAATGGACTTGAGTTACTGGGCTGTTAGTATAGCAGTTGAAAAGACAAGATGGACATCTTCCTTTATGGATATATGCCCAATATATTGAACCCTTCTTCCTTTATGGAAAGAAAATAAGTTCAGTAGTTAAAAAGTTAATATAGTTAATAGTCTAATAGTTATACCTCTTCATTCATTTGTTTCTTTTAAGTTTATGACTTGTAAGTTACAGAGTTACTTGTAATGAAAATGCCTGAATGGTCCTGGTTGCTGTTGGGAAAAGTCTTGATTTTTGCTGAAATTGGTGGGAAGGCCACAATTGGTGGGAAGTGTAAGGTCACACTGGGCATGGGGTGTGCCCCGTCGAGCTGCTTGGATACAATTCATTGTGCTTTCTGCTCTCAAATAGTAATAAATCATTTTCTAACAGTAAGTAATACCCAGTGTTATCCCCCTGAAAATTTGGGAGCTTCCAGAGAACTGCAATAGCACAGGATTTGCCAGGTGGCATGTTCTGCTTCACCCTAACAGTGCTACTTTAGTTAGGAATCAATTATAGAGCTTGGAGAGTAAATACAAATCTGTATCATTAGACAAATAATTCCCCAAATTTACCTCAGTGGTATACTAATGGTGCATTTAATGGCAAATCACTGAGCAAGGTAGAGATGTTCCTTTTCCTGAACTTACTGAAATATTTCTAACCAACCTGTGTGGATATTGTCATGTTAGATTCTTCCTGAATCAAACTGCAAACCAGTAGGGCTAAATACGTCAGTATGAGGGCAAGAGGGTCTGTAGACTATGTCTACAGAAAAAGTAGTAGGTTCATACACATTTTGCATTACATTTATATTTTTATGTTACTCCTCAAAAAAAGAGGACCATGCTACACCAAAATTTACCTATGAAAATATTCAGTGATGACAAGACTGAATCACATTTCCTGTCTGAATTAAGTTCTAGAACTTAGTATTTTATGAACATGCATTTGAAACATTCTTAATGTGTGTTGGATACACACTCCTAGACACCCTCCCTTCAGCTTTGTGTTACAGTACCTTGAGAAGACACTTCTGGAATCAAGGACAGTGAAAGGACCACCAGGGATAAGTAAAGAATGTTCCATATGATCATAACTTTCAGGTACGACATCATTCCTAAAGAGAAATAATCTCACATCACTATCTGCAATTCAACTAATTCATAATTTTAAAAATGCAGTGCATATCTTTATATATAAGACTAGTTTGATAAAAACATAAAATAAATAATAAAACAGTTCAAGGACAAATTGCTAATTTAGAATTACTCCATAAATTGGCTCTTGATTATTAGTCAAGTAGCTGTTGAATTTTGTAGCAAGACTGTAGAAATTCCTTATTAACAAGTAATAGAAATAATTTTTTGCAGAATTCTATTACATGACGACAACAGTCACAGTCGTCTTCTAATGTGGGTACACTTCAGCACAATAATGTTTAAAGTTATAATAAAAAATAAATAAAAATCTATAATAAAACTAAATACTAACAGAACATTAGTTATTCACAACATAATTTTATAAACCATAACCTAGCATTGAAATATGTCAAATGGAAACGTAGGCTAAAAGCAAATCTTCTTTCAAAAGGAAAACTTTGGGTTTTCTGTCCCAGTTCTTTGTTTTCCTTTTGAAGAAGAGCCCTGGGTAGAGACAGGTGTAGCACTTACCTAGCAGAGAGTGTGCCTGCTCCCGGGGCCGTTCCAGAATCCTTATATATTGCTTTGGAACTGTGCTGGGGTCAGGTAATTAGGCAGCTTGTTAAACACATCACCAATGACAGCTCATGACAGCAAACTTTCCACAGGGCTTGGAAGAGGGCCCGGATGACTAGACTAACACAACATCTGGAAAATACTCCCATTAAGAAAAATGTTTACAGAAAAACTAAATAGGGACTTACTAGTCAAAACACATTTTGATTACTGAGAGAAATGAACAAATTGTCCTCAATGCAGCTGGAAGGCATTAGAGAGTACTGCAGAGCAATAAAAAATCATCAGAGGCAAATGCTGAGTGTATTTTCTTTCCTGTCAAATGGAGCTTAGGTGACAGTAGCCTGAAATTATACAGTTTTATCTGCTACTGATGGTGTATCTTCTCCAAAAAGTTGTGAGAGCTAATTCACACAGACATAAGTAATTCACCACTTGCACTGAATATTTTGTACTTTTCCCTGAATTGAATGGAAATGCTGCCAAGGCATTGGCTAGAAATCAAAGAATTGAGTCAAATCCCAAAGTTATTGAACGTATGATATGTAAGACATCAAAAATGAATGAAAGAACTCTTAATTGTTTTAATGGTCTTTGTGTTCATTGGTTCCAGATTCAGGATACCAGAAATGGTCATTTGTAACTCTCAGAGCTAAAGGAGGTTTTAACTGAAACTTTTAATAGTCCTGATTCTTGGGTTTGGGAGCGATTTTTTATTCAGAAATTATCCTAAAGGCCAGGGAACTTTACTACTTCTCTTTTATGATATTACTTGAGTCCCAAAGCAGTTCTGTTAACCCAAAATAATAAATATGGTATAGTACACATTGATCTCAGTTGAGGAAAAGACTTCAAATGAGTCTCTTAAGGAAAATAGTGCAAAACAGGAGCGAGTTTAAACATGTGTTTGAATGTTTCCCTCACTTGGTTCATTGACTGTACAGCTTTAGTATTTTTATGCTAGAATTTCTAATTTCTGTATTATCACAATAGAGAGATTTTCATTCAGTCTTTCTGCATTGTGTGCAGATGGAATAACTATTTACTCCAATTAAATGGAGTAACTATTACTCTACTTTGTGGAAAAGGGGAGACTGTGTTTTTATGCAGTTTATTCAAGGTCATACACAGAAGGAAATTTATATTACATGTCTTATAATAAGAGTTTGAGGGCTGTCTTTAGTGGAATATAAGCTTGATAAAGAAACCTTGGCTTGGGTAGAATGGTGTCTGTCTATGATTATTTAAAGTCCGGGGAAGAAGTACTTGTTAGAGTAGCCAGATAGGATCAACATGATGAGAGGTTTCCCAGAAAAGAAGTGACATCCTTATAACTCACTTAATCTATAATTTGATCAAGCAAAACATTTAAGACTAAATTATTGACTGTATCCTTACTTTGAGATCCATGATATGGAGGAGATTTGTTGTCTTTTCCATCAATTCACAGCTGGTGCAGCTGTGAGTCCCAGTTAATACTGGCTGGCTCCCTGAGGTCCATATATGTTATGTGTGTGTGTGTATATATATATAGATATGATTCAATAAAAAGAAACAGAAAATCAAAGTTATTACTATTTTTCTATTAACTGAAAAGGGCTCAACTGAGTCATACAAGGACAATTAGGTACATACACACTTGAAATATGGATAGTAGTGACTGGCTGTGTTACATTGTGTTATGGATGTTCCTTTTGGTAGGATTGCATTGTTTCATTTCTCTTCTGAGTTAAAGTTTTGGGTTGTTAGAGATCACATGGGGTTGCAAAGTTTGAGTGAAAGTGTTGTATCCTGTGAGAATACCACGAAACCCAAGACAAAACCAGTTCGTTGGTGGGATGGCCCACAGGCTGAAACATCCCCCCAAATCAGGGTGAGTTCCCAGGAGACCTTGCCTTAATTATCACAATGTATGGATTTCCCCTGTTTAGGATTGGGCTGTTAGTCTCCATCCCTTTATCCCGTGTTTGTACCACCGCTAGAAATTTCTTTTCAATTGTTAACCCCATTGGCTCCTTTCCCTTAGTCCCTCCTCCCTTCTGTCCCCATTGGCACCCTCACCCTTACTCCGCCTCCTGGCCCTCGGCCCATTGGCTCTGGTGCTCCCCCTACCCCTTCTTCCCCATAAATAAACCTGTACCCTGCTCCTCCATTTTGTCTTCTGTGCCTGGACCCCTTTGCACCTGAGCCATCAATAAACGTTGCTGTGGAACCCTATACAGAAGACGCTTCCTGCCTCCTTGCTGCCAGCTGCTGTCTTGATCCTGTTTGTGAGTGTGTGCATGTGTGTGTGCGTGTGCCCAGCTCCAACTGGAGTGTTTGTGTGCCTGCACCTTCGTCCAGCCGCCCATGCCGAAGCGGCTTCCCGTTGCCTGGGGATGCTTCTGGAAGGCCACAGCAATTTACCACCGCTCCACACCACGGCAACTGGCGCCCGAACAGGGACCCTTGCTGGTGGTTCCTGGAAGCATCCCCAGTAGCTTTGCTACTGGGCAGAAGTCGCTTTGGTACAGCTAACNCTAAAGGAGGTTTTAACTGAAACTTTTAATAGTCCTGATTCTTGGGTTTGGGAGCGATTTTTTATTCAGAAATTATCCTAAAGGCCAGGGAACTTTACTACTTCTCTTTTATGATATTACTTGAGTCCCAAAGCAGTTCTGTTAACCCAAAATAATAAATATGGTATAGTACACATTGATCTCAGTTGAGGAAAAGACTTCAAATGAGTCTCTTAAGGAAAATAATGCAAAACAGGAGCGAGTTTAAACATGTGTTTGAATGTTTCCCTCACTTGGTTCATTGACTGTACAGCTTTAGTATTTTTATGCTAGAATTTCTAATTTCTGTATTATCACAATAGAGAGATTTTCATTCAGTCTTTCTGCATTGTGTGCAGATGGAATAACTATTTACTCCAATTAAATGGAGTAACTATTACTCTACTTTGTGGAAAAGGGGAGACTGTGTTTTTATGCAGTTTATTCAAGGTCATACACAGAAGGAAATTTATATTACATGTCTTATAATAAGAGTTTGAGGGCTGTCTTTAGTGGAATATAAGCTTGATAAAGAAACCTTGGCTTGGGTAGAATGGTGTCTGTCTATGATTATTTAAAGTCCGGGGAAGAAGTACTTGTTAGAGTAGCCAGATAGGATCAACATGATGAGAGGTTTCCCAGAAAAGAAGTGACATCCTTATAACTCACTTAATCTATAATTTGATCAAGCAAAACATTTAAGACTAAATTATTGACTGTATCCTTACTTTGAGATCCATGATATGGAGGAGATTTGTTGTCTTTTCCATCAATTCACAGCTGGTGCAGCTGTGAGTCCCAGTTAATACTGGCTGGCTCCCTGAGGTCCATATATGTTATGTGTGTGTGTGTATATATATATAGATATGATTCAATAAAAAGAAACAGAAAATCAAAGTTATTACTATTTTTCTATTAACTGAAAAGGGCTCAACTGAGTCATACAAGGACAATTAGGTACATACACACTTGAAATATGGATAGTAGTGACTGGCTGTGTTACATTGTGTTATGGATGTTCCTTTTGGTAGGATTGCATTGTTTCATTTCTCTTCTGAGTTAAAGTTTTGGGTTGTTAGAGATCACATGGGGTTGCAAAGTTTGAGTGAAAGTGTTGTATCCTGTGAGAATACCACGAAACCCAAGACAAAACCAGTTCGTTGGTGGGATGGCCCACAGGCTGAAACATCCCCCCAAATCAGGGTGAGTTCCCAGGAGACCTTGCCTTAATTATCACAATGTATGGATTTCCCCTGTTTAGGATTGGGCTGTTAGTCTCCATCCCTTTATCCCGTGTTTGTACCACCGCTAGAAATTTCTTTTCAATTGTTACCCCCATTGGCTCCTTTCCCTTAGTCCCTCCTCCCTTCTGTCCCCATTGGCACCCTCACCCTTACTCCGCCTCCTGGCCCTCGGCCCATTGGCTCTGGTGCTCCCCCTACCCCTTCTTCCCCATAAATAAACCTGTACCCTGCTCCTCCATTTTGTCTTCTGTGCCTGGACCCCTTTGCACCTGAGCCATCAATAAACCTTGCTGTGGAACCCTATACAGAAGACGCTTCCTGCCTCCTTGCTGCCAGCTGCTGTCTTGATCCTGTTTGTGAGTGTGTGCATGTGTGTGTGCGTGTGCCCAGCTCCAACTGGAGTGTTTGTGTGCCTGCACCTTCGTCCAGCCGCCCATGCCGAAGCGGCTTCCCGTTGCCTGGGGATGCTTCTGGAAGGCCACAGCAATTTACCACCGCTCCACACCGCGGCAACTGGCGCCCGAACAGGGACCCTTGCTGGTGGTTCCTGGAAGCATCCCCAGTAGCTTTGCTACTGGGCAGAAGTCGCTTTGGTACAGCTAACGCCCCGAGGGCTGTTTGTGTTTTAGCAGAGCAGTCCTGAAGGGAGACTGGTAGCCTCTCAGAAGCGAGAGGTCGGTCTGCACCAGGAGACCACCCCAAGAGCCTTCGTTGACCCTTATCAGACAGGTAAGTTTCTGTGGGGTCACCCTTTTGTGCTTTCTTTTATTTTCTCTTTACTTCTCAGGTGCTGGGCAGAGTTTGGGGACATGGGAGCTAAGTTAACCCAGCCCCAGTGGGAAATTTACAACCAAGTGTGGGAGCCCTAGAGGGGAAAATTTTCTGTTTTTCAAGATGGAAAGTTAAGCGTTTTGTCCATTGGATTTTTAAGTACTTCCCTTATGTTTCTGTTGAGTCAGTTAAAACTCCTGAGTTCTGGGATAATGTTGGGGAGCAGTTAAATGATTTGAGGGCTGTGGGAGATGCTTCTATACAGAAATTTTTCCTCTGCTTGTTTTAATTTACGCTTCGGTTAAAGATTCAGGGGATGTGGTTGGGAATACCTCTGTTGAACCCCAGTTGTCTTTTTCCTCCCCCCATGTCCCCTTAACCTCTCCCCCATCACGGGATAAATTGGGAGATGGAGCCCATCCCTTGATGCAGGGCTGGTACCCTCTCCCTGCCACCTCCCGGTCTGTCTCACCCCCTCTCCGAGACGAGGCTGGCCAGCTCATCCTGGACCCTTCCCTACCCCTTTTTCCTCCACCCCAGTACCCAGTTTTGTCCTCCCCAGTTATTTCAGTGGGACAAGATAGCGGCGGCATTGTGGCTAGCCCCCACCATTTAGTCTGCCCCTGTCCTTGATTTTTCTGCCCTGCCCTCTGCCCCTCAAGATGGCTACGTTACCTCCCTGTCCATCACATGGGGTTGCAAAGTTTGAGTGAAAAGAATTTCGTAAGCGAATCAACAGGCTGTGAAGAGCACTTAAGACATCTTTAAGTTGTAGTGTCACTTTGGCATCGAGATGGGTGGTCAGACAACACTCAGGAGGGGGCTGGTCCTGACAAGCTTTTGCTGGTTTTCCCTTTGTTTTTAGGCACGGGTTTTGAAATCCTGCTTTAAATTATTGTTATGGGAGGTGGCAAGAAAAGCGCTCAGGGCACACGTGCTGGGCAGAGTGTGCTCCTGCTGCTGTGCCGGGGTTGGAGTGCCAGGGAGAAGGGCCCGGAGAGGAGCAGGCAACTGCATGGGCAGGGGAGGGAGAGCACCATCCCAAACACAGATATAACATAGGGAAAGTACAAAATGTCATATTTCCTTCTCTTGATTTCAGCTGCCTTTAGGGAAACAAGACTCATTACATTCCTGATGAGTAAATAAAGATGCATGGCTTCACTAGCATTTTAATTTGTCTCAAAGCAGCACATGGGACTTAATATTGTGGTTAGTCACTCCAATCAAGAAGAGAGAACCTTATTTTTTATCTGATTTTCATTGCTTCACTTAGATAACAACAGGGCAGTCATTTAATTTGGCAAGGCTTTCAGGCAACATAAGCCCTTCATCAAACCTTGGCATGTGTATCCAAAATCTTATCTGTACTTCCAACTTCACTAGTGGATTGCATTTTTTTTAAAAAAAAGAGGTAGGAAAAAAAAGCCTTTCTCTACAAACCCTGCTTTGCCTATGTACTGAGATGATCCCAGTTACAGCACTCCTGCTGTTATTTTTTATTTCTGGACGAACAGATTCCTTATGCTGATGCCTGTGACCTGGAGGGGCCTTTTCAGGCCTTGGCTTTTCCACAGGCTCCTCAGTCAGTCTAGTGGTTTGGGGATGTGATGGTATCCGCTGGGATCACATGGAATTTATGTGTCAGTGAAATCCCAGACAACAATTGTTGGGATGATCTGGGCTTGGTCTGACAGAAGCCTTAATGCTTTTTCAGTCCCATCATTGATCCCCTTTATAAACCCATCAGGATCCCCAAAATATCTTGCAATTTTCAGACAAAGACTAAGTTACCTTGGGTGCTCTGAGTCCCTGTAAGGACTCAGAAGGAGCTGCTGGGGGATCCCAGCAGAAGTGATACAGAGAAACTGAGCTGAACAAGAGGAAAGGGGAAAGGTATTTGGAGTAGTGCTGGCCTGCTAAATATTCACTGGTTAGTGAACCCTTATTTCACTTTTAACATAAAAGGAATCGTAGAAGGAATGTAATTGCAAGTTAAATGGCAGTGCTGGACGTCTCACTAGTTACTAAGAAAAATTACGAAGAATCACAGAAAGCTTTTGGTCTTGCAGGAAGGAGTGACAGACTTTCAGGGCTGTGGTCTTGAGAGGGCAAGGAAGGAGAATGGTGTAAAGGAGGGAGAAGCTTTCATATGGGAAGGGCCTGGGATTACAATTCTGGGACAACTCATAATTGATCAAAGGTGCTTCCTTGTCTTGCCTTTCACAGTCTGTCACTTTCTTCCATGCACAACTGGCTACCTTTCACTGGCATATTTTATCTGATTGTGAAAAAAAGAAAGAAAAAAGTTAATTTAAAAGAGCACCTCTGGCTTTTAAGACAGAGAAATATTAACACCCTTGCTTTTCCGTGGTTTACGAGTAGCAGTAGTACTGCAATGAATTCTGTGGTACCAAGGCTCAAAATGTTCCCATACATCATCCAGCTGATGTAAATATAGATTTATTGTATTTCCAATTCTGAAAAAGGTGAGAAAACTTTTTTAAAAGTAATAAGTAGAGAGGAAAATATGACTTAGAAATTATATTTGTCCTCACAGAGATATCAGCCGAGCCCATAATGGTAGATGGAAGAGGGATAGAATCCGCAGGTTTATGTTATTTTTGTAATTCTACCAGTATCAGTATCAGAAATCTTTTTATTCCAGAAGAGCCTTTAAACTCAGTGTAGTTGCAGACATTTCTGAACATCTTGAAGAGCATGAGGGGGAGAAGCAGATTTGCTGGCTGGTTACATCTATGGATGTAACTGGACTTCTCTGGAGCCTTGGATGTAAGAACATCGCTTTATAGCTGTCATAATATTTCTCAGTGGGTCCTCAGAAGTTTCCCCAAAATAATGTTAAAGGTTTTTATCCCAAAGCTAGAGCATGGTTTTATTTGAGCTAGACTGGAATCTCATTTTATGTGGAATCTGTGCTCTGATTCATACAACAGGGCAGACTTCTAGTGGCAGAAAATCACTAGGAAAAATCTTTTGGGGAATGTCTGGCAGAACAGGACCTCGTTAAATAAGAAATGTTCAACTTCTCTTTCTTTCCCCCTACAGGAATTTTTCCTCTCTAAACCTGGACCCAGTGAAATGGTTATAGCTTTGAATATAGAAAGCTGATAAAAGTGAGTACTATTTCATAAAAAATGTCTCACAAAATGAAATATATTTAATTTTGTTTGTTCTCTTTTATTCATATAGTGTAATTCTACTGAATCATAGCTGCAAGAAAACAAGTGATTTACCTACAGGAAGAAAAAAAAGTCAAGCGGCATTTGATTGATGTGAAAAATGGCCCAGGATAAGAAGAATGAAGAAAATTGACATGAGAAAGGTAAATGTGGGAGAGGAAGAATTTATGTAGGTCTGTGTGTAATGTAAGAAATTATGTTTATCTGTTAAACCAGAATTCTCAGTTCAACAGTAGGAACTGAATTAGCACTGGCTCCTGAGGATTTTGGGAATGAAATATGCACACAATTCTTTCAGTTTAGTTTATGTCATCACCCCTTTAGGACAGTTAATAGAGGCTCCCAGAAAGAGTCACCACTTTTCATATGGCTGACAAATAACACCCTCAGTTAGGCAAAAGAGCAGTGAAAAGGTGTCAGACGGGGTTTTTCAGACTTGGTATGAAGTAATTTTTCTTGTAACATGAAGAATCATCTTTCTTAGACATTACACTCAGGCTACTATAAATAATTCTTTTAACACATTTTCAAAGGTTTCACTTCTAATGTACTCAAGCAGAAATGATCTGTTTGAATGTGTATATGCAAGGGGGGAAATCTTCCTGGATCAGCATAACTGTACAGAAGGGTGACGAGTAGATTTTGTTGTATGCTGCTCTGAGAAGAAGTTTTTCTTTTCTCTGAACTTTCTGCTGTTGCTTGGCTTCAGAGTGAGAACTGAATAGTAACTTCTGATGTACATTCCACAGGAAGGTCTCAAAGGCCAAATAACAAGCTCCTGTACAAAAAACTCTCCTGGCAGTATTGAATACTGTATATTAGTGGTAGTGGAGAAAGCTTTGGTTGAAGCTGCTAGAGGCTTGTGGAACCTGCTTTGTTTCTTACTGCAAAATTGTTTTACAAGAATCTGAATCATTCCTCTGAAATGTTCAGTCCTTCTGTCTAATCAGATTCTGTTGCTTAAAAGACACCTACAGTGAACAAGGGTTGCCTGGGTGTTTGGCAGAGTGAATTGTCTCAGCATGATAAATTGCCTTTTCTTTGGCAGAGGTAAAGGTATTTAAAACACGAGAAAATGTTCATTTCCCCTTCAGTTTCAATGACCTTTGAAATTTCTGTATTCTCTTTTAAATGCTTTCAACATGAACTCTGCCTCTAAAAAATCAGTTTTCTTCTCAGACCTCCTCCAAGAGTCGCACAAGCACAGCATGACTGCAGCAGCTCCAAGCAGGGCACTGAGGCTCAGCAGCTCTGAGTTTGTACTTCAAATATAACAGGAACTTTGTGTCTACAAATGAAACAATGGCAAATACGTAAATTATTCAGCAAGGCTGTGTTATATCAGAGGTTGTGCAGTGCTGATCTGAAGCAGGAATGATCTGCAGCAAAGGCAAAATTCTTGACCTGGTCTGATGAGGGAAAATAAAATTAAAAAAACCCCCAAGCCGTAGTTGTTATCCAAATATCTTTATGGTATATCAGGAAATTTCTAGGTATTAGCTTCTGTTTGCCTATAATTAAGTCTGGGGTTAGAACTGAGTGTTAGGTTTTAGAAATCTAAAACTGAAAGTCCATGTAATTACCTGTTTCTCAAGGGCACCAGCATGGGTGGTAGGAGCTCCCTTCTGGCAGGGAGTTCCTCACCTCTCCTGACCAGTTTTCCTTCACAGCATGGACTGCCAGCACTCACAGCTGTTAGGGCTGGGGATCTGAGCTAGTCCCCGTATCCTTCCTGAGGGGTGACCATGCTGGAGGTTGGGGTCAAGGTCAAGCTTTGGAAAGATGAGCCTCTGTGGATTTTAAAAGCCCAAGGAGTAAAAAAAGGGCTGGCAGCTTTTCTGTTTAAATGATTCATCCCCCTTCTAGGCTTCAAATTTATTTTATGGTTTGAATTAAAGTTACATTATAAGTCAGTGATTCAACTTCGTGGTGTTCAGTTTTAGGGAGATGCCTGGCACGGCTCTTCTGCTCTCATTTACTGTAGGGATTGATCAATATATACTGATATTACTAAACATTTATTTGGGCTCACAGTCAGGGTTTCTGGTGTTGGAGCTCTGGCACCAAGAGGTTAAAGGAGGGCTGAGGACTGACAAAGGTCTTACCTTCTACGTTATCATAGGCATTTATCTCCACAGTAAAACTCAGTTTGGGGTCTTCATGATTTTAAGATTATGGCTAACATTCAGTATATGCTTAGTAATAGCACTTCAGTGTATTTCATGAAAGTTCAATTTATATAGTTCAGTTTCAGCCTAAATTTTCAGAGATTTTTGTGTTTCAGTTGCTTTGTGTGTTACTGTAGGGATTGGCCTTATTATTGAGGTTAGCCTAAGGATGTGGGCTGGAGTCAGTAGTCTTCTACAGCCCAAAAAATGTCAGCAGACATAACCCACAGCCATGTATTTTACTTTTATAGAGGGACTAATCTCTGCCCATAAGGAAGATTGAATTTAACAATTCCACACAGAAATATATACATTAGCTGGGGATTGCAGGGAGAGGATTAGATTTAGGAAAAATCTAATCTGGTCTTTAAGATCAGGGTTAGAGGCTATAAACTAGGATTGTGGAATTTGGAGCCCTCTCTGGTATAGGTTTTCAGCCGTTGACATGTCTCAGTTTTAACTGGGGACTGCCTTTGTGTTTAGAGTCTGAAGTCCCAGGGCTGGTTTTCTGGTGTACTTTGCAGAGCTATAATTTGTACTGATGTCAACCTTTGGCTGTAAATATGTGATATTTAAATACGTAATAGTATTTTTTACTGCAGAGGTGGCTATGTTATATTCTGCTTTAACATTTAGATACAGTGTCAGAACCCCATTTTATTGATTGCTGTTATTGGTATTACTTATTCTACCAGGGCTTAGACTAAACCTATCACAAGCTGTAGCCTTAATAAGAGCCAGGGAGCAAACCCTTGTAATGTTCCGAGAAAGAGAAAACAGAAGCATCTCTCCAGCCCAGCTCACTCATCCCTTAGAGAATATCTGAACATGATGCATGTCTAGGAGAAGAATGTGAGCTATCAACTGCTGTGCTCTGGGACATATTTAATCACCAGTCAGCAATAGACACCTTTCTCCTCCCCAGGGCACAGCATGGGAGTGCATGTGCATCTGACAGGATTTTGCACCTTGGTTGGCATCACTCTCAAGGGAAAAGGAACACCAAAGTCGGGCAACAGTCTCCTGTATTTTCTGTAATTGACACTTGAGAATGGGTTGGTGTCACCAAACATGGTCTGCTCTGTTTCTGTCACAATGTTCTCTGTGCTGATGGCTCTGTAACTCAACTTTCTGAGGGGCTCTGACCTGTAATGAGGACTGCAAGGAAAAGAAAATCTCTCCAGTAGAGGATCGAGCAGTTTGCATCACTCTCCAGTGGGCTGAGAGGTTTATAGATAATACCCATCTGCAGTAAAAGCCTAGTGGGAAGAAAAACTTATTTCCCTTGGCCAGACTGTGAAGATTCCCTTTTCAGCATAGACAGTGGGAAGGAATCTATTTTTTTTTTAATCCCAAAAGATTAGAACAGGCTTTGGGTGTTAGATTCTGCCATGAGGAGGGAGGTGCATTTGTGAGGGACATGCCAGGAGAAGGTGTTTAAGGGAAGTAGCAGGTCATCCTTACAAGCTTCTCTTCTTCCAAAGGAAAAGGAAGGTGCTTTTCAGACCAAACAAGAAAAGATCCTTTCCTTCTGCACCTAACAATCTTATTTCAGTACATCATCAGAGATGTATCTGGAGGATGTGACTTCTTACAGGCAGCCTACTTTTATTCACTTCAGAATGAGTCATGTGTTTTTGTGACCAAAGCAGTTGGTTTGAAGATTAAAATTATAAATAATGCACCACCCTTAAGACAATTCTATTCCTGAAAGATTGAGCTCAGGGAATTGGCAACATCCTTTGCTCAAAGTTAGTTTTCAGAAAATAAGATAAAATTCTTGGAATGCTGGTAAAGACTATGGGTTGACATAAGCCTGTTCTTAGAAGAAAACATCATTTATCCTGTGGTTATGGGTGCTGTGCCTGAGAAAAAATGTCATAAAGGCTGTAAAGAAAAGAATTTGCATAACTATAATAACATACAATAACTGCTGCTTAAAAGCATGGCCTTCCAGAAATCATGTCAGTAACAAAATGACATTGCTAAGTGCTTCCTTTTCTGCTGAGGAGTGAAAACCTTGAGCATGGAGTGGAGGTGCACATGCCAAAATACTGACAATGAGCATTAGAGCCCCTGCTCTGCCTGTGCTTCAGTAAATGATTCAGCCCAGTTCTTGCTGCTGTTAAATGCAGGATGTGAGAAATGAGCAGCAGGGACAGACACAATTTATGGGAAAGCTCAGTGTAATAGCATGCCAAAGCCAATCCCACAGGAGCTTAGTGACTACACAGTGATGTGAAATAGCAGTGAAAGTGAACTCTCAGGTCAGTGTGGGGGCCACGTGAGGAACAACAGCCCAAAGAAAGATCCTGCACTGGTCCTCCCCTGGTACCTGGTCATGGCTTCTTGGTTGTCCTGAATACACTGAAAGGAAAAGGAGCTGGAAAGGGAAGTGTCTTGCTCAGCCTTTTATGCAAAGCTCAGTGGAAATTCAGATCTCTTGATGTTTTAATTAATCTTTTTTTCCTTAATTCTTCAAGAGTATCTAAGAATATATCATACATTTCAACTAAGGATATGCTCCATACTCACCAGTGTGTTCGGGAGAACAGCAAGTCCTTCTAAGTGTTCAGCTTAAGTTTTACATTAAAGTAGTTTGATATAACTGTGATATGAACCACATTTTCAAAATGATCCTTAGAATCCATAAAATTGACATCTACTAGAGGAACAATTGCTGGAAAAGGTGTAAGGAGGGAGAAGCTAAAGCAGTGGGACTGCAGCCTGTCTGTCAAATTCTAGGAAATGAATTTCAGAATGCCCAAAAAGATGCAACTTTTATTTGCAGATAAAGAGTTCCTGTGAAGACACTGTATCTTAATAAACCTGTTTTCATGTGAAGGTATGAGATGAGTTTAAACTAGAAAGATGTAAATTATAAATAGACGTAAGGTGCTTCTCCTTGTGTTTTGGGCATGTTTGACCTTTTCAGGTGGGTTAATGTGCTACATACTCTCATCTGTTTCTATGAATATTTTTTAGGTCCATTTAGCCTAGAGAGAGATACATGTGTAACTTTGGCTTCAGTAAAATTAGTTTTATAAGCAAAGTGTTTCAGGTATCAGACATAAGTATTGAAATTCCAAATCCATTTGATGCTTACTTTTAATGCATTACAATGATTTTTATATAAAAATACTAGAGCTGTGAGCATAGGCTAGGTTAAAGGGATTTATTTCTGAAATAGAACAGAGATAATATAGGATATTTTTCCAAGCTTATGTGAAGCTCTGGTGAAGCTTGAATATTAATTGTGCCTATTTTGCCCAGAGCGAAGACCAAATAGGAAAACTCAGTTATTTGAAGTACTTTATAAATGCAATGATAAATATTTCCTTTAGGACGTTGCAACAAGTAGTTACTTAAATGATCCTGAGAAGGGATCATTTAACTAGGAAAATTTCCCAAATTAGTTATTTTCGTCAGTAAAATATATACATAAAATAATAGATGTTATTGGAATGTATTCCAGCCTATTACCTCTAAGTGAAAAGCCACAAAACATCCAAGCATTGTTTTTCCATCTGCGTATAATAAATTTTAAACCTTAGGATGCTTTTAAATTCCCAGGAGTTTCACAGGGGTTTCAGAATACGTACAAACCCTGAATATTGTCTTGAGGCTTTGCTGAGATGGTTGTGGTGTTTCTTTCCAGTATTCCTGATGTGGAAAACATGAAGGGCAGACTGGCACTGTTATCCTGGTTTGTAGGTGGTGTCCATATGGGACGAGCCCTTTTGCTTCACCTCGTTTACTGAAGTGCAGGTGACTAGAGGGTGCACCGTGCTGGGGGTGGCCGTGTGTTTTAACCAGCTGCATTATTAGATCCGGTGAGAAATGGGGCCGGTTCAGGTGAATTTTAAATACGGCATTAATGAGAACTTAGCAGGAGGCGAGTTGAACCTGGGCAGTGAAGGTCAAGGAGATGCTGGAAGGCGTAAGCAAAGATGGAGAGGCTCTGGGCGCTCAATGAATCCCTCAGTGCTGGTGGAGATGATGTGCTGGTTTGTTTGGCCTGCGGGGCGTTGATGGGAATGGGCTGGGCTGCAGACACAGGACGTGAGAGCAGAAGGAGGATTTGGCGTCAGTGAGCTGCTACCGGGCCGTGGGCAGCAGGCACTGCCTGGAATATTCACTCACGGAGGGGCCAGGAACGGCCCGCCCTGCCAGCAGATAGGCTTAAGTGTTTTTGTCTTTGGGAATCCTGGCGGGTGGGGGAGATGGCTGTGGAATTTGCAAGGATTGCAGAAGTTTGGCACCATTTTCGGGGTGATGTTATATTCATAACATTCTGTTCCAGGGCTCCGGCTGGGGCTGATGACTCTGCGTTACCTCATGGCAACGCCCTGGTGCTCCGCTCCTGAGGGCTCGGGTTACTCAGCGAACTTCACTGTATGGCCAGATAAAATTGCCCCATTATTGTGACAAGCTGTTGAAACTCTCCTGGTGACATTTAGACCAGCACAGTTCAGAAATTCAGGGGCCAGGATTCGGGGAAAGCAGGCCATGGGGCTTGCTTAATATTTTTAGACTGATATGGGATACTGTGAGCAGCTTTGGCTGCCTGAGCACAAGGTACTGAAAGTAAGACAAATGAGAAGAGGCTGCAATAATAAATAAAGTAGTGGAAAGATGCAAGAGGAAAGCACAGAGGAGTTTAGTTTGTTAATTCTAGCAAAGAAGGGCTTTCATGATTTCTGTGCATAAATACCTCCAGGCAATAATGATCTGAGGGATCCAGAGGAAGAGAATTATTTGAACCTTTAGTTTAATAAAACCTTTAGCAACAGCAGCCAAAGTCCAGTCATTTTAAGCACTTTGTAAGAAAGATTTCAGGAAATTAGAAGGTTCTTAAGCATTATATCACTGAGGCGTGGGAACAGCCTGCTGACCAAATGAGTTTTAAGAGGGAATTGGATGCATTTTTGAACAAGATGGGAGAAGAATCTCGGTGGCCTGAGTTCCTTCCCTGGCTGCCCTCTCAGTCTGCATTGCTGTAAGAGCGCAGTGAAGCTGAGTTTGTAGCAGGAACCTGAGGTGATTTTGAAAGACTCTTGCTGTAAGACAGTAGAGCAGGGACAGTTATTTTGGAGACATTACTTCACTGTAAACGGATCTGATGTATTTCCATTCACTAAGTCGTGTATCACAGCTGTCTGTTGGAGTCTTCTTTGGGCAGCCAGTAAAACCTTGCCATTTCAAAATTAATGGAGAGGCAAAACCACTCATTTCCCGGCTTCCTGGTGCTGCAGAGCAACTGCCAATGGCCCCAGTATTTTACTTCAGTCCCTCTTCTACTGGGGTAATTTCAGCTTTCTCAGTGGCTTGGACTGAGAGGGGAGAATGCCTCAGTCACCCCTCTGAAATTTTTCCTTCCACTTCTGTGAGCTCTGTGATTCAATTATTGGTTTCTCTTGCTAACTGTGAAATTTAAGCAAATTTTGACGAGAGTCAGAAAAACCACCCTGTAGTTGTAAAAGGTAAGGTGTGTAGCATCTGCAGCTTTCTGTGTATGAAATTGTGAAAAATACTCATTCTTGCTGCTCAACAGTGTTTCCCAACCAGTGGTTTGTTGTTTTGGGTGTCTTTAGTTTCAGAAGCAATGTTTAAGTAGATAATTGTAGTTGCTGTTAAAGCATTTTGATCATTGTGCTAGTTTGCGTTTTAACCCAGTTTTGAAACCAAAGCTAAAATTTAAACTTAGATCTCAGTGACAAAGATGATCTCTCTGAAACACTACTTTAGGTTATTACAAGATAATTTAAAAGCAGCTTGCCTAGTTTGTAGCAAAATCACGTCATTAAATAGTGAAGAGTGAGAAAGTATAGATACTTGCCATTAGTTCCTCCTTATAATCTTATATCTTATGTACTAATGAAAGGAAATACTGGTATTGGCCTAATGATAAATAAGATCATGCTGATGTTCTTTTGAAGTCCATTCCAACCCTGCATTTCTTAATGAAAGCAGTTTAGTTCAAAAGTGTCACTCTTGACTGTCTCAGTTAATCTATGAACACTCCCTTGGACAATGAAGTTGTCCATGGAGCATGATAATCCGTAGGTTTTGCTCCATTTTTTTCTTTCCTTTTTTCTCCCTATGAACATCATGCATGCTCCCCTTCTGGGACCTTTGGGTCCTGCCAGGACAGTAGTTTGCTTGTGATTCCTATGTGAACTTCAGAAAATACGGACACTTGGTGATGATTTCAGGGATTTGATGTTACTCCCATCCTTTTAGGCTTTTTACATTTTTATAATCACTTTATCTGGCATAATATTAAAGAGCATTGCAAATAACATTTATTTGGAGCGATTACTCTTGTACAAGACTGTCTGGCAGATTGCAGGCTTTTCCAGATGTTCTGATTTACAAGTACTGTTGCTCATCTTATTAAACTAAATGTATTTAATGCAGGACCAGAATAGCTTAAAAATAAACAACCACTGCATAATAGGTAAATGCAAACAGAGATTATCTTTACTTACAAAATATGTCTGTGGAAAACTGAAGTAGAAAATTGACTGAATAACTGACATATCAGAGCTGCTACAGACACAGAAATTATAATTCTTAAAATATTTGATTTTTGTTGTTGTTAAAATACAACAGATTTAATCTAAAATCCCCATCTTCTGAGAACATCTGTCAGTAGAAGAGGGCTATCTAACCTGTGACCACTCAGGCAGCAGCAATGGTTGTTTTTCATGTCAGTCTCTCTCAAAGGGAGTCTACAGCTTACTTGGAATGTGGGGACACAGGATACAATACTCCAGGTGAAATTGTATAATACCTAATAAAAAATAAGAATGCATGGCATGTATGCAGTGCTTTGTTCAGGTACCCGTAGGGAGCTTTTCTTATCTCCGTGTGAGAACATGAACTCTCATTTGATATATGTAATTAATATAACCTTATTTCTGCCCACAGTCTTAGAAACACTACAAGTACATATTCCTTTTGTGCTGGACACAATACTGAAAAAAACAGAATTTCATCCCAGAAGTTCAGAACTAAGCTCAAACCTGTAACTGCAGGCTTGCTTGCTAAGTAGCAGAGCTTTTTCATGCTCTATGTTCTGATATCTTAAGAAAAATCAAAACGAAAGAATGAAATCCCAATTATATTTACAAAAAATACCTGTCCACTGTTTCAACAAATATGGACCTAAATTCTGGTTTCTGATTTGAAGTTATCCCCGTGTGCTGAGTGTTACCCTGCTTCTCAGCCTTCTGATGTTTACATATTTTGGAGTCAGAGAATCAGAGTTCTCACAAGTCTTAATGTAAATAACAGCTGATGTTTCTGTAACTGTTTCTTGTGTTTTTCATTCCTTTCTCATGAGAAGAAGGTTGATGGACTGTCTGTCCAGCCATTTTGGAAGAAGAGGTGTCAACTTCATCTCCCAATCCATTGTCATGTTCAGAGGTGTATATATGTTGGGAGAGAAATTAAAATCTTGGGATTGTTCCCCTGGCATTTCACCTGAGCGTACGTGTGGTCTTTATCGTGTCCTCTAGCGACAGCTGAGGGCTTGTGGGTGCATTGATAAGTGCTCATGTACTCTAAGTAGCTGCTCAGGATTGTCAGGAATTGGTGACAGCTCCCACTTGAACTAAACCCATAAATGTATGGTGTAAAGTAAACATGAACGAGTGTTTGTGGATGCCCTGATGCCCTTTCTGATTTAAATGTACCACAGGTCTGTCTGTGACTCCTGGGGGTTTGGTACTGCTGAGTCCCTCCTGTTCATGGATGTCTCTGACCTAGGGAATTTTTGTCTCTGTGAGCAGCATTTGAGGCCTGCAAGTGCAAGTGGCAGCATCTGATATTTGATGACAAAGTCTTGTTGGGCTACCTGCAGTCCAAGACTTCTGATGCCAGTGGTTCCTTCCTTCAGCACCACGACTCTGTCACTGTCCCCTCCTGTGGAGCAACAAGGCCTCCTCCAGTCAGTCCTGCCAGGTACAGCTCTGGTTTGCTGGTAGCAGTGTTCATGTTCAAGACGACTTCTCCTTCACGGGTTTTGGTGTGGTATCAGTGGGCAAATATCAGTGCACCACTTGTAAGATAATTTATACGATTGTGTGCCAGAGGAACCCCCTGCCCTTCCCACAGGAGCACGTTGCGGAACAGGTCCTGCAATCCGTGCACACACACCTTTGTCTGTAATGGAATGGAATTTATCTGGACTGTAGACACAGTTTGTAAAACTGGGAAAAACAGCTCAATAACCAACCCTCTCATAGGGGAAATCATTATGAAAGTGCTGTTTACCAACATGATGTTACACTGGGAGGTATTTAATAGCTTTCAAAATGAATTTTTTAGATAACTTGTACAGAAAATGGTGTTGGACTCCTTTCCTGTAGTTACGCATTTCACCATCTTGTATTTATCTCTAATGACACCCCAGCAGAGGACTACTCTGGAAAAAGAGTTAAAGAACAAAATGAAGTGATTCTGTGCAAGGAGCAAACTCCTGCCAAGTGAAAAAAAGGCCAATTTGAGAGGAAGAGCAAACAGATCTGGAAGTCTAGTGAGACTGAATCCTGGCAGTAAAGACAGGACTTGAAGGGAAAGAAGTAACTTCTTGTTAGTAGACTAAGATCAAGGTCTTTGTAGCAGTACTCTGAGTTATTGTCACTGGGGGGAAAAAGATTTGCTGTGGTCAGAGGAAAGGTTTTTGCTGTCATTAAGAGGTGGCTGAGAAGTTGATGCTCAGGTACATAAAGCTCAGACTTTTTCAGTGTACTTGGGACCAAATACCTAGTTTGAAGATGTTGTCTGGATGTGTATCTGAATATCAGAAGCATTTGTTGAAAGACACAAATGATGACAGAAAAGTGGGAGAGTTTGTGGTTTGCCAAGTGGAACAAACATCCATGAAAATGTGAAAATGGGCAGTTTACTCTCGTGGCTCTAAATCATGAAAATGACTCAGACTTTAGCATGACTGGTTTAAATTCCAGTTTCAGGCTGGAGATTTGGTGATTGTTATTTTCTATTAATTCCTTTCTAGTGGACAAGGTGGGAGCAAAACCAGTGCTGTGTGATTTATTTAGATAACTAGCAGGGCTTTGTAAATAAATGGGCTAATCTTGCAGTGCTGAACTTCACTGCTGAACCTGACTGCCCAAAACCAGCTTTACTTCTCCAAAAATATGGTTCTCAGCTAAATTTAGCCTGTTCCCATTAGCTGCTCTGCAGGTGCGTTTTTACATGCTGTGGTAATTCATTCTGCAGTGGGCCTTCTGTCCTGTTTATTATTTTCACATCTATATCAGGAGCCTTCAGGTTGCATCAGCTCTAGGTAAAACCTAGCTTTTGCTATTACTTGTAGTATCTGGTGAGAACTTTTCTATGATTAAGAGAGATTCTGATTAGCTGAGGTGTCCAATTTGAAGGCAATTTGAAGGGGTTTTTAGCAAGGTTGTGACTGGCTTTCATTAGATTTGGCTCTTTGGTAATTGCTGATGGCTCTTTGCTTGTCTGTAGTAAAGCTACTACAGGTGGTAAAAACACCATGATATTACCTTGCTGTGCATTTGGGCTGGTGAACACAAACCACTTCTGTGTTAGAGCCTTGTCGATTAAAGGACAACATTGTTTATGCATCCAAAAAATTTTGAAAACATGAGCTGTGAAACGTTAGCGGTAATATTTTGGCAAAGGCTTTGCAGGGTTACACCCAACTTGAGGTTCTCTATCAGTCTCTGCATCACTGAGAGCATTGCAGAGCAGCCACTAAGAAAACCAGCAATATTTCCTTTTCAACAAGGCCACAGCAGCTGAGAAAAGCAGGCTGGCCTGAAGGGTTGGTAAATACTGAATACTGGTGAGCTAATTCTGCTCGCAGACAGATGAGGAAGGATGAGACAGAAGAGGAAGGATGAATAAATTTGATGCAATCAGAGTTATTTACAAGGCTTATATTTAAAGTCTAGTTCTTTTAAGTAGAAGAGCAATTGAAGAAGTGATGGTTTTGTTGCAGGTTTTTTCAGCCCATCTCCTTCCCATAAGCTCTCGAGCATGGGAGCTGCTAGGACATCTCAGCAGAAACCGTCTAGTTCTGGTGCAAGGAAACTTTGTCCCCCCCTGCTTATCACTGGGGCTTCTGTAGTCCCTTCAGTGTGTGTTCAAATGTTGTTTTCTCATGTTATTTTTGCTTCTTCCATTTCAGTCAGTTATGCAGTGGCACCAGAGAACTCTGCATTTTCCTCTCCAGACATGGGGAAGTCTATTCCTTTGCCTGCTTTATGTGAAGAGCTGGCACACTCCAGTTGTTCCTGTGGTATTTGGGAACTCACTCTTCTCCCAGGTTTGCAAACCTCCCTTTTTAAATCTACGATAGCAGATTCCAGAGATGATGCAGCTAAAATCCTGTGAAGGAACCTTGATATTGCTTGGAACTGGGCTTTTTTAATATGTGTTTATCAGGAACAGTGGTAATGGGAAATACTCACAGGATTCTTTTCTTCAGGGATGCTGGTGGGTTTTGCCTCTGAAGCTGGAGACCCCAAATTAGATACATCAGTTTTTTGAAGCTTTTACATACAACTTTGTATTTGTCAGTGGCTCTGCTGCAGTTTCATGTAGCAAGAGTTTGGTCTTGCATCAGTTATGGGCAGTGCAGTGCAGATCTCTTGATACCTCTCAGGTGTTTTCTATGAGAGGGTGGTGTGGTTTGATGCTGGTTTAAATGCCAAACACACAAAATCCAATTATGTGCATAAGGGGAATATGGATTTATTGAGGAAAATGTAAAGAAACTTCGGGGTAAAACAAGGTCTACACTTAAACAGTTGCAATTTAAAGGAAAGTTTATTACTAACAGTATGAAAAAAAAAAACTGCTAAGAAATTGAAGCAAACCTTTAAACACTTTTGTTTCCCAATGCTTCTTCCTTTAGTACAAACAAGTGAAAACAAAACAAGAACATGGCATTTTGGTCAGAGTTGTACCTTTTCTATTAGTCTCTTTATGCTTAAGGAAAAGAGGTTCTTCTACTGTGCCATAGTTTTTACAAACCAACAGTCTGCCCGGAGAAGATCTGTTGAAGTGAAAAAGGCATCTCTCCCATGAATCTTTTGCAGTCTTCCCACGCTGCCAAATCACGGGCCACAGGAGAAAATGGGGTTTTAATCTTTTAAGGCTGAGTTATCTCCGTCTGAAAGTAGGTCTCTGCTTCAAGTCTCTTAACACCTTCTCATAACTTCTGTTTGGCCTGGCGTGGGCCTTTCTTTAAAGTCACAGGCTGCACAAGAATTTCTCATTCCCCCAGGTTTTTCCAAATGGATTAGAGCCCTTTCAATGGCTTTGCAAGAAGCATTTTTAAGCTTCGCACCAAAAAGCCCAGCAGCTCTCTTTTCCCATCGCCATCTCGCTGCCCTCCCATCCGGTGTGGTGTCATCCCTTTCCCTCTGTTTCTGACCTTGGGGCTGCCATGTTCAGCTTCGTCCCATGTGACTTTACTTTTCTTTCCTCACAGACTTGAAAGAAAAGGTGTGTTTGTTGGTTGCGATGTGGTATTTCTTTGGCTTTGGTGAGAGCTGTGCTGGATGCAAAGGTGTCCTGCCGGCTCCGCCACTCCCATGTGGGGTCTCGGCAGCCTCGGCCACATGGCCTCGGTTACAGGCTGCCTGCAGAGTGGGGACAGCTCTCCCCTGGCCCTGGCCCTGGCCCAGGCCCCTCTGCCTTCGGCCACCCCTTGGCCCCTGAGCCCAGGAACAAAGAGGAATCTCCTCTGCTTGCACGGGTTTTTTTATGTGCAAAATTGCAAAAGCGATTGGCCCAAAAACCCATCAATCAACTCAGGTTCAACCTATTACAGAGGGGTTCTTGAGACACTTCTTGTGATCGAGCTCCTGGGCAGGACTTGATTTGTGTGATTGCTGTGCAGTAAGACGTTAAAAGGTGTGGAGGGGAGCTTATCTCAGTCCTTAGCAATGAGAAGTTATTAATAAGGAAGCCAGCTGCATCTCACTGCATTGTGAGACCACTTAAGCTATCAAGAACCACAGATGTGCAGTGCTTACATACAGTGAAAAATAACAGATTCTCTTCTCCTTGCACTTCAGAGCACTTCTTAACCCTGGCTTTGTATTCTGAACAGTCCCTTGGCTTGGTGATGTTTGTGTTGCTCCCATCATTTAGCTATTCATAAATTATAATTTGAATCTATGTTAGCGCTAAAGAGCATCTTTTTTATCCATATGCCTTTATGTGTAAGCAAGTCTCCTTTGCTTCCCTCTCTAACACTAAACTTACCCAAGCAGAAGAATCTAGCACCTGTTGTGCACTGAAGATGTGAACATTGAACCCAATGATCTGAGAAGTGATTGGAGTTGTGTTAATTATGTCCAGACATGCGAATGTGTTTATAAGAATCTGCAGCCAGCTAGGATCACATTTAGCTTTATTCAGAGGGCCTGGCTGGGTGCACAGCTGGGATGTTGAGATGATTAATGCAGTGCTGCTGGAGGTGTGATGCCTAAGGCCCCATTTAGCTTTTGCCAAGGTGTTTCCTTGCTGTCCCAGCTCACACCCAGAGGCCTGTGCCTCTCAGGCTGCCTGGGGTTACAAGGGGCAAATAAAGTCATTCAGTAAGAGTTCTTGTAGTTCATGTGGAGCGGCAGCTCTGCATGAATAGGGAACTTCTGCATGTGCAAGAGCTGAAAATGTGTCTGATTTCCCCTCAGGAAATACAGCTGCACTTAAGCCATTCAGACTCTACAGCAATAATGGACATTGGTGAAGAAGGTGCTTTAAGTGTCCAGACTTCAGAGGTGCTGAGTGATGGCAACGAGATCCATTTGTTTTTGGGCTAGATGAAAGCTCTCCACTGGAGCAGAGGCTGAAGCCCACAGGGCTGGAGGAGCCTTATCTGCCCTTCTTGCAGGATTCTCTGCAAAAACAAAGCATGGCACTGCCCAGCAGCCCTCGCCCATCCATACATACTTGTACATCCCATATCCTGATGGGGTAACTGGAAATGTGCCAGGTGCCTTCTCTGCACCCCTGCCAGGAGGATCCCACAGCCGGTGCAACAGTGGGGCAGGCGCTGGGATTCCAGCCTCATAAGATAATCCATGGATTCCAGCTGTTACACTGTGCCAAGTTTTTGTTGGCAGCAAGCTTGTATTTGAGCAGCCAGAACTAGCAATGCCTCTGAAGTCAAAAGGCACCAGAACTCCCCCTTGGGCCCTGGGCAGAGTCCTGCCTGTAAGTGCCCCGCCGATACGAGCGATGACGGCCGCGTTACTCAGCATCCGGCTTGGTTTCGCACCCACTGTCTGGATCTGGCTTGGAAGTGGACATTTCCCAGTCACGCACGGCTGCTCTGGTCTTTGCTGAGCATCCATCTCACCTGATGACGTGTTTTCAGATTTAGCCCTCAGTGCTGTGCATCCAGCACAGGCCCATTACTGTACCCATGCAGTAGCATTTTACTTCAAGCAGTGTGTGAAGGAAAATGAAACCCCAATGGATTGATTTCCTCTCTCCAGGGGCTGGCAAGCTGGGTGCCTATGGCAGGTGTGACAGGCATTCCTTACCTGCCTCTGGTTCCCGAACACCTGCCTTGTATGGTGGGTGTGAGATACAGAAACCTGATGCTGTAGTGGGGTTGGCATTAGGGGCATCAGTCACCTTTTAACAGATGGTGGTTGTGCATTTTCCATCCTTTCTGGCCCCAATCAGCCCTGGTTTCATCCCTGAACTCCTTTTCCTGCTTTATTCATCTCCTAAACTTAGATTTGGAAGGAATCACATGGTGGGTTTTGCGAAGGGCTGTATTGATCATGTAGTTTCCTTTAGGCTTTCCCAAGAAAGTATTGTTTTTGGGAGGAAGAGTGAATCTGATTGTGCTCTGGCAAAGGCTGGGATGTAGCAGATGTTTTCCTGGAATACAGACATGGGCTGAGTGCTCTGGGCACTGCTGCAGCCAGCAGGTGGCTGGAGACTTGTGTGCCCAGCTGCTGAGATGCCACCAGATGTCACCCTGAAACCATCCCTATGTACAAATTAATTTCTACATGAGATAAATCCTCTTTTGCCATCTTTCACAGGGTGTGTTTGATCCCAGTAGTGTAGTTAATGAAATGCTGCTATGTTTGCACAGAGGTGAGGCCCAGAAGCAGAGGCAGGAGCCTGTGGCACTGGACAATGTTTCAGGGATAACCTGCTGCTCCAGAAAATCCAGTGAGCAGTGGGAAAAGTGGGCTCATGCAGAAGGAGGGTAGCACAGGCCCAAGGTAGCAGTGGAGCATCAACTATTTGTTCACTAATTGCTCTCCCTAAGACCTCCCTTAGTTTTTTAAATATTATTTTTCTGGTGGTGTGGTGTCTTAATAAGGACTTAACATTCTCACATATTGCTCTTAAGATGCTAAGTGTTATTAGACAGTTAGTTGTGACAGAAGGGCATTTGCAAATTGTTTTGTGACAAAGGACGTGGTGACCATTTCAGCCTTTTATGGGATGGCAGTGAACTTTTAACAGTGCAAATTTTGCTGCAGACTAATGGCGGGGCTTGGACAAAGTGACTGTACAGCCCTCAGACATGGAAAATTGCATCTAAGGCTTGGGGAGCCTTATCCAAAGTGGTAATAAACACAGCAGAGTATTTGTTGTATTTAAAATTCAGATTTATGAAAGCAGGATTTTTAAACTTCAGCAAACACCCAAGTTCATGTGGGCACATACACATGTACTAACGTGCCCCATGCCTCTCAAGTTAGACCAGGAAAACTAATGATAACCAGCAGCTTTTCCAGCCTGTCAGCAGCAGGGCCAGGTAGCCTGTGGAGGTAGAGCTGCAGCAGGTGCAGTTGCTCTGAGATCTAATTTAACATATTTGCAATCTTTTTAATAGAGCAGAAGAGAAATTTGTAACACAGCTCAAGATGTCCAAATAAGAGAAGGCCATGGCACAAGTTCTCTTTACTCAGCACTTCCCTTCAACCAGGGCCTGAGTGAAAACCACCATGCTCACAGTGACCCACATCTCACTGGTCCCACTGCCCTGTGGCATCATCACAGGGTAAGGAACACCTTCCACATGGACAAGCAGCTCCTCCTTGAGCTGGCTCCTGGAAAGCCTGGATGACAAAGCAAACTTGGAGCCGTGGCTGTGGCAGTGATCAAGTGGCTTCCATCTGGTAAGTGACTATTACTTCTTTTAGGGTCAGATTTGCCTTTAAAGGCTGTCAACTCTGTTTGGTTTTTCTCCTTCTCAAAAAATATGTCAGAGTGGAAATTTTTGTGTTCTGGGAGTGGAGTTAGATTCCTTTAAGGACATCACTTTCAATCTGATTCTCATACTTAAAAGACATCGAGGGAATTACCTGTACCTATGATAACATACTCTCATTTCTCCTTCCTTCATGTCTTTTTCATAGAATTTATCTTCTGTGAGCTGCTTTTATTTTTCAAGTCAGGTTTCTGAGAAGCAAACCTCTTCAATTTGAAGTCTGTCACTCATATAAATTTGTGTAAAGTACAAAATAACTTTTAAGTCATCCTTGTTTTGCAGGACTGTTTCACTTGGTGCACTGGAAAGGGAAGAAAAAACCAGGGTGTTGCACTGTACTAATGTAGTTCGGTTATTAATATATATGGCACTGGGTGTTGTTCTATTTGCACTAGTTATGGCATTTCCCATTCCACTCCCTTTCCCATATTGTGGTGGATTTACCCCTGGAAATCCTATACCTCACCTGAGAATCCCTCACTGGTTGTGTATCTTTCCCTCCCCTTCTGCCCGTGGGGTTCAAAAGGGGCCTGGGCCACGAGCTCGCCCTCTTTCCTTCCTGGATATGCTCCAGTAAACACCTGTGGAATTCTTCCCGAGGGGGAGAGTGCTTTTGGTCTTTTGCCTTCTGTTCTTGACCATCCGTCCCTCCGGGGTCCCCAAGCTAGCCACTGCACCTCCAGGGAGTGGATTGGGTCACAAGGGCACAACGAGTGGGGATGTCTAAAGTTAGTTAGTAATAAATCAAAAGAAGAGACAAAATGCCATTGGGAGGCAATTTGTCCCTGTCGCTAAAAATATACTTTAAAGCTGGTGATAATCTCTTACTACGCCAGAGTGCCAGGAGGAGGGAAAAGAGCTGGAGTTGCTCCCTGGTTCTGCATTGTCCACTGGCACTTAGGGCAGGAGCTTTAGAAACAGAAAAGAATTTTTTCAAAGATAAAACTCCAGCAGTCTCAAAGGTGTCGGGAACCTTTATTTTTGATTATTTTCATTGTATTGACATTGTCCTTTTATGCAAACTTAACTGTAAAACACACACTCTTGAGATACTGCATAGAAAATACACGTAGGAAAAACCACATATATACACGTCCATGAAAATAGAATACATCTTGGCAAAATTACTTGTGTACAGTGTATTGACACTATTGAACCAAACTTACATCACTTTTGGAGAAAAATGTTCCGTGTGCATAAAACCCCAGACCATTTACTGAGCTGGGAGTATGGCAGTGGGTATTGGTTTGGGTTAAATAAATGGCTATACCAGAATGGCAGAGTAAAAACAAGTTACAAAATACCTGCTCTATAAAGTAGAAATAGCCATGTTAGGGTTTTTTTCCAAAAAATAGCAACACCTCTACACTTGCATGGAAACCAAAGGTACCAGTTCGAAATTCTCCTGTAGATTTGTTAGCTGCAAACAAACTTTAATGTCATTTGTTTCAGCATTTGCAACCCTTGGGCACGGTGGCATTTGGTGGGTTTGAGCACACAACATAGTATAGCACAGCCTTAATTCTATTGGGTAATTGATAAGGAAAAAAATCTAATAGATACAAAATTTAAAACACTTATCAACTGTAATATGTAGACTGCTTGAAATTATGGGCTTGTTTTCTTCAGTTGCTTTCAGTGGAGGCTGCTCCTTGCTTACTGCTTTGACTACATAGATTTCTCTGCTAGTTTTCAGAACGTACTGTGGAAAATTACTATTCCAGTGTAATAAATAAAGCAAGTGGTAACAGGTCCTTAAAGCCATGGATCTTCCTCTTGAATTGGAACAATGGAACTGGAGCGGCAGCCTCTGGGAAGGAAAGGTAGAAAAAAGAGCATAGCACCCTTGGAAGTGCAGCAGTCAGGCTGACGTGGTAGCACCCGCTGGCCCCGGGGAACGCGGTTCAGCCGCGGGCTCTGTGGGGCCGGCGCTCAGTAGGGGAAGGCGGACACGGCGATGTACACGATGAAGGTGGTGCGGTACTCAACGCTGCCGTCGGCGCTGTAGGACAGGGCCCGCACGCCCATGCGGTACGTCCGCGGCTCCCGCAGCGCCCGCGTGGTGAACACCACCCCCTTCCAGTTCTCGTCCCTCAGGGCGAACGGCACGGCGGGGTCCTCGTCTGCCATCAGGAAGGTGGTCCTGGGGTGCATGACTTGGTCGTGAGTGTAGGCCACCAGCCGGATCAGGTCCTGCCCCGCGGCGATGCCAAAGGGCAGCGACAGCAGCTTGTACTCCAGGGCGTAGGTGCTCAGGTCACACTCCAGGTCGTTGGCCGGGCAGCTTTTGAGACAGAACCTAGGAAGAAGCAGAAGAAGACTTTAGCCCAGGGAGAAGGCACAGCATCTTAAGTACTGGGATAGGTCTTAGAGGAGAAATTCTTCCCCTGTTTACCCTGTTGCAGATTAAAATACCCTGTTGCAGATTAAAACTTCTCTAGAAGTGCTTATGCATTCTTCATCCATTGTTCCTTTAGAGCTATGGCCCAGTTTAATGTGTCTTTTTGCCTCACAGGATCATCTCAGAAAGGTGTTGGCTACACTGATGTAACTGAAATCCATGGGGTAAGTTTTCGTGACCATGCTCTTAAGCATGAGAATAGAAAGACCTAGTTTTAAAATGTTCTGGGCAGCTCCATTTGAGGTATCTGTCTGTTGGGTCATAAAGAATTTGGAATGAAGGACAGAATAAAATTTATTTCTGTTAATCAAAAGTTAGAACAGGAAATCTCTGCTAGTGCAGTTTGCCAGTGCTAATGGAGGTCAAAGGACATGACCCATGTCAGCATAAACATCACTGCAGTATTTGAGTTTGATCAAGATGGTTTCTGACTATGAAACAACCTATTTTTCCTTGAGTATACTGAAAGATTAAAAGAAATCAGTATGGGCTTTTTTCCCCAGAACAGGGAAATAACAAAGCTTAACAGAAACTGTAGCATTATTGTAATGACCGAAAGAATGTATCAGATGCTTTGAAGCTGATGGCAAGTCAGGCCATTAGAGAGATTTAGATTAGATGTTAGGAAGGAATTCTTCCATGGCAGTAGAGGCAGTGGCACAGGCTACCCAGAGCAGCTGTGGCTGCCCCATCCCCAGAAGCGTCCAAGGACGGGGTTTGGAGCACCCTGGGATAGTGGAAGGCGTCCCTGCCCATGCAGAGGGTGGAACTGGATGTTTTGTTAAGGTCCTTTCCGACCCAAACCATCCCAGGACTCTCTGACTCTTAAAATTTCCTATGTCAGTGCCTTACCTGTAGCTACTGTGAGCTCTACTGGTGTCAGGCAAACTTAAACTTTCTTCTTTGACAAGCACAGGTTAAGAGGATGAGCTTGGGGCAGGTGAGAAGGGCCTGAGAATAAAACATACCCAGAATGTGGCTCTCGCTGGTAGTTGGGTGGACAAGGAGTGTCTATGCATTGGTAGCTTCCTCTCATGTTGAAACACATCTGGTTTGATCCACAATTTACGCTCTCTTCAAGACACTCATCAATATCTGGATGGAAAAACATGCAAGGGGATCAACTGCTGGTAGAAGAATAAAAGGTGAAAACCAAAGTGGGTAAAGGCTGAGCAGAGCCCAGAATGTGCCTGTTTGACCCTAGAGCTTGGAGCTCAGTATGTAATGTGAGGTCACAGGGGAACTGCAGAGAATTAGAAGTTGCAATTGTCTAGTTTGCTGATGCTTTAGGAAACATTAAAGTGTGAAATATGTAAACTTCTGAAACCTGAAATTTTGAATGCTGACTCTCACATAACCAGTTCAGAGAGGTGGCTTAGCCATGTCCCAGGCCTAGTTTGTGTCTGGCTTCTTTGTAGACCTCCCCCTGAGCATTGCAGGGACGGCTCTCCGTACCTTGGCAGGTTTTGCCGTTGGGCATGAGGCGGTATCCCGAGGGACAGGCACACTGGAAGCTGCCCAGGCTGTTCCTGCACTCGTGCTGACACGTGTCTCTGCTCTCGCACTCATCGATGTCTGCGGAGAGAAGCACCAACACCTCAGCATTCCCTGAGCCTGCCATGAACACAGGTACTTTTTCCCCTGTTTATGTACTGCAAGTGTATGGACAGAGCCGGTGGGAGTTGTCTGGATCTTTTTTTCTGATGGGGTTGAACATCTAAGACTATAGAGTGTCCTCTCCCCCTACCTGTGCCATTCCTTGTTACTCTGCAGGCACTAAAGTCAGCTTTGAGGGGCTCCTCCCCTCGGTGAAGAGCAGCTGTGACAGATCCCAGCTGAGGAGAGCAGTCCCGAGACAGAGCTCGGGGAGAAAGGGGGATGTGCCACTTGTGCCCACTGCCAGGGTCACACAGACACAGTCCTGCCCCCGAAGCCATTGGAGCTGCCTGATAATCAGCTGTTCAGCAACATGCTTAGGGAACACCCAGACTCCTTATCTCACCAGAAGAAGCCTTGTCACTGCGGGAGTCTTCCTTACAGTCACTCCCTCCTCAGGCAAACCCGTGTCCCTTTTAAACTGACCTCGCCCATGCCAGAGGGATTAATTACGGTAGCTGGGAAGACTCTCACTAAATGCTCTTCTTTTCTTTCTTCTTTTTTTTTTAAATCTCCCTCTCAAATACCGAAGTACCAGTACCAGACCACATTATGTAAAATTTTCAAAGCGCATTAGTGTGATTTAGACACAGATAATTTATAGTTATTATGGCTTTTTGAAACATCTGCCTAGTTCAGGACAGCAGTAAAGTAGTTCACACTTGCACGGTTAAATCAGTGGAAGGAAGGTCTTTGCTTCCCCTCTGTCTGACTGACAGGGGCTGCATTAGCTCAAAATGCAAACAGAGAGGAGAAACAAATGTGACTACAAACCTCCGTGCTGTTAGCAAATCCTGATGGTTGTCTGTCGAAAGAATTTGCTTTAACAAAAGCATCATTTGGAGGTATTTTTCATATTAAACAATAATTTTAAAATTTAGGTATTTATTCAATGAAATGAAAGTTTCATGGAATAATAATATTATTAATGGAATATGAACTAATTCCAATTAGAAGCTGGGATGAAGATCCAAATTTGAGCCTAACCCTTCCTTTCCTCATTGAAAGGGTGTTTATGGGCCTCTCAATTAAACTCCTGTCCCATAACAATCCACATGGATATGACTACTGAAACGCTCTGGGTAGCTTAAGTACAAGGTTTGATGTCTGCCTATCCTTAATTTTTATTAATTAAAAGTCTATCCATGTTTTTCACCATTACACCCTGCTGTATCATCCCAGCAGTACTCCTGGCTGCTAGAACCTGGCTGTAGATCACTATTTACCTGGAAGGATGTCATGCCTACTGAGTAGTGTCATTTGCTTGAGATACTCAAAACATGAGTTAATTTAGCAAAGTCAGACTTAAGAAAAGCATATTTCCAATAATTAACTCATTTTTAATATCCCCCCCCACAAAAAAAATAGGGGTAGAGCTTCCCAGTTCCCATAACTGCCCATCTCCTCAGAGGAGAGGAAGTGCCTGTGCTGTCGCTGCCACAGTCCTTGACAAACCCATTTGTTTATTTATCATCAGTCTCTCCATGCTCACCCAATTACACTGCAACCCCTTTTCTTACATGAAATAAGAAGAATTTAAAACATGTGACAGTGACTGACAGTCCTGTGGCACTGCTGCCACTGGCCCCAGTGTGCTCGATTCTAGAATGTTTATTCCAAACCTTTCTGACACAGATTACTGCTGCCAGTGGGAGTCTGACAGAAGCACTGTGACTAGACTGGGGCAACTGGTGGTTTTTGGAGTGTGGGAAGATTCACCAAGGTGAGCTAGTGTGACCAGGAGAAAGAGAATAACAGAGGGAAATACTTTGCAAACAGGTAATAAACAGCACAATTAAAACAAGAGGTTACAAGGAGGTTTGAGACCATTTTTGTTACAATGTGAGCCAAGATAGCAGAGGCCAGAACATGCAGAACCCTCTGAATATTGACCAGGGTAATAGAAAACACAACCCCAGCACCACAAACCCTCACCCCTGGTATTTATCACACAGTGACCTAAGAGTAGGGCCCAAAACAGAGTTGCATAGATAGGACTGACATTTACCTACACATCTGGCATTTCTTGCCTCATAGCCTTCAGGACAAGTTTCTCTAAGGTTCCTTCTAGTCCTGGAGAAAGGTATTCTGCTGTTCCTATACTCTGAGAAGGAGCTGTAGAGATTTGAGGAGTGCCTGTAATATTGCTGCAGTTGCTGGTTGTCTCTCCCAGGGGAGAATTGAGCATAATTATAGCTACTGTAATAGGCACCCGAATTTGGCACCCTCTCCAATCCGGCGCAAGATTTCCCATCACCCAGTAACTGTTGCCCAGGTGGACAGAAACACTTGAAGCTGCCGGGGGTGTTGGTGCAGAGAAGTGCACAGGGTTTAGGCACTTGTTCACATTCATTAATGTCTGCTCATGTGACATGATCCAGAGCCCCAAACCATGTGGAAAGGAGAGAAAACAAACAAACAACAACACATAACTATACGTTTATATACACACAGATACTTATCTCAGTGTCAGGAACAAGCTGAAGACATAAAAGCGAGAATTGGGAGGCAGTAAAACATGGAGAACACTACACCAAGCAGGCAGGATCCACTGTCCTGGACTGTAAGAGACCTTCATTCTCCACAGGCTGATGTCACTGTGCTCACCAGGACAGGAGCCCTCCTGAAACCTCAGGATTTCAGCCTCAGCTGCTCAATACTCTCTCAGCAACTGGGGTTTTGTGCTCCACAGGTGAGTGGGAGAAGCTGCTGGGCCCTTCTTTAAAAGAGGATGCTTGACACAGAGCATTCCAGGGAAGTACAGTGCTAGAAATTCCTTACACCCCACACTGAGGGAAGCACAACAGGCTCCGACGTGGTTATCGTGCCTCGTGTTGGGGAAATCATAAAATCATGGAATGCTTTGGGTCAGAGGGACCTTCCAGCTCAGCCAGTGCCACCCCCTGCCATGGGCAGGGACACCTCCCACTATCCCAGTTTGCTCCCAGCCCCGTCCAACCTGGCCTTGGGCACTGCCAGGGATCCAGGGGGTTGAGCATGTTCTAACTTTTGATGCTGTTATTGGTCATTCCAGCTGTGACAGGTTGGAGACTTTACAGTACATATTAATTCCCTTTTGGACAATTAAAAAATAGAATTATTTTTGTTTTCCTAAGCAATGGTTTTTTCTTTTTAGTTGTTTAAATGGCAGTCCAAAGTTATTTGAGCCACCCCAGCAGTAAATATCCATCCTTAAATCAAAACTGAGTGCTGAGCATACAAAGCATGGTGAAGGCCTTGAGGGTACAACATGCTGAGTGTCCTTCCCTCCAACTATGAGTGCTCTTGGGACTGCAGGAGCTTCTCCCACAGTCTCTCTGACACTACCAGAAAGAAATTTTTTACAGTTTTTATCAAGTTACTCCAGGCTCAGCTGGAAATTTGACATACACTGCATTTCTTTTCAAACTTAGTATTTCTTCACCAGAAAAAGACAAAAAGATCTGCTAATTCCAAACAACTCTGCAATGACCAGAAATAAAAAACCTGCTAATAACATACATCACAACATATCTATAATTGACATATATTATAAACATTTTCCTACTAGAAATTAAAGATGATCTTAATGGTGACTCAATAACAGTTTACTTATTTCATAGTGATGTGTATTCTTTCAATTAGTATTGTTAAAATGCCATTAAACCAGTGTTGTTACAGTCTCATTTGGATCCCCTCTGAACAGAGGGTTTTGAGCACAGTTGGTACTCCTCAAGCCACAAATTGATGAGAATAGTATTTAAAAATAAGTATTGTCAGAAACATAGTAGAACATTAGACTGCATTTTGATGAAGTGGTTAATATTTGATACATTTAAGGTTTTAAAGAATGTAGGGGGATATTAATAATGAAGTGCTTTTTGAGTTGGAAATCCAGGAGTAGTAATTGCAGAGTGTTGTAATATTTTCCAACTGTTATTTGAACTGAAACTTCACATACTTGTGGAATTATCCTTAGAGTAGAATTTCCAGGTGTTACAAATGAGAATTTCACTTTAAGTTTGGCAACAGCTAATCTGAATTTTAAGTGCATTAATCTCAAGATGTGCTTAAGATGCAAAATTTATTATTCATATACATGTAAAAGAAAACAAACTCATCATTTCCTTAGCACTCAAGTGCTGACTTCTACATTCTGTACTTGCCTAAAATAAACACTGATGTCTTTATGACAACCAGTGTTCTTGGAACAAGTTGTGGATAAGCAATAGAAGATTATCATAGAAATTATGAAAGACAACAGGTGAAAATTTGAGCAGTTTCTTTTGCAAGAGCGGCCTGTGCAATACCAGCAGAATTGACTGCAGGGAGTCACCAGCATTGGTTCCAGGGGTGCCCCTGTGAGAAGAGGCCACTGAGGCCTGGGAACCCTAATATTCACAAGAACAGGGTAAAATTACTTCGGAATTGAAATAGCTACATTTTCAGGCTTTCTTTAATTTGAAAAACAGTATCTCATTTTATATTCTAGATAGCCTTGCATGTGTTTATCTGCATTATAGCAGCTTTTAGCAAAGCCCCTCCGCCTATGTGGAAAGGAGAGAAAACAACACAGCTCCCAGAAATGCTGTAATTCAGGTAAATGGGCACACAGAGATCTGTGTGGGTCACAAAGGAGCATCTTATGTGTCCAACAAACAAAAAAAGGGAATTGTGGCACAAAGGGTTTACCCAGGGTAAAAAATGGCACAGGCAGGAACAAAGTTCACTTCTTCTGTTTCAGTCTGGGCCCTACTTACTTTTCAACTCCTCCCTGTGCTCACTGTCAGCAGTGAGAACAAAAACTGGATTTCATTAACAAAACTAGTACTTTGGATGAATCTGTATTTTCAATATATTTTTAGGAACATAAAAATCCAAAGGATAAAAATACTTTAGGAGGGAGCTTTCAGTGGCCCTTGGTCAGAAGGCAGCTTTAAGGCTGCTGGTGTTTTGTGAAAACCTAAAGTCCCAGACTTTATCTGGCTTTCTCCTGTCAGAAGTTTAAATGGCTTAAATGTAAGTTAAGAGTCTGGGATTGGTTTTATTTCAGTATAGAAGCAGATGGCAGAAGTAATATCTTGGTCTACAGCCAAACACTTCTTAGTGCAATTTAATCTCTTTTGAAAAAATCTCAAACATTCCTGGCTTTTGACAGTCCAAAATCTTAGGTTGTTAAAAAAAATAAGATAGGAAAATAACTATTTATCACTTAGGAAAGCTAATCTTAAAGAAATCATCAGGGAGGAATGCTTTTCTGACATGATACGTAACAGCAACCGAAACCAACCTCATTTAAGTGATACATACCCACAATTCAGAAATCCTCATTATCAGGGTAGGTCAGCTCTTACATTTAAATATTTGACACAAATGCAGTAAAGATGATTCTAAATAATCCTGCTGCCTTCCTGAAGTCTCTTAAATGCCGGGGAAGTGCTCATCCACTTGCACTAGCCCCACACATTAAACTCTCTTGCTGCCCATGTCCGAGCTCCGGAGCCTCCCGTGATGTGGGAGAAAACCCTGTGTGGCTTTACACCAAGATGGCACAGGGCTGGCATTCCTGTGCGTGCCAGGAATCCCTATTCCTTCCCTGCTGGGAGCCACCCATGCCAGGAGGGGAGCACTGAGGGAGAAATGCGGATTAGGTCCCTGTGCTCTGCCTGCAGGGGAACACCCCTGGCAGTCCTGGTGGGGGGATAGGTGTGTTTGGGATGTTCAGGAGCCGAACTCAGGTCTGGGTCTGTCAGGCCTCTTGCAGCTCCTTGGGGAACTCGCATGCATGGCTGCCGTCAGGGGAGAGCCAGGGCAGGCCAAGGCACAGCCAGGCACATCAACAAATCCCACCTCATTTTTGCAACTGAAGCCTCCTGTGCAGTGGTCACTTGCCACATCCGTCCACCAGTGCTCTGAGACCCCGTTACACTGTTGTCAAAGTACGGCCTCAAACCAATCTCTGTTTGGAACCATTTAGCTCTGACTGTTTAGTATGGAACACTTTGTTTCGGATGGGCAATTTGGAACTGCAGAGCAAACTTGTCTCCGCAGCCTGTTCTTCCACAGCAATAGCACTGCTGGTGTGTTGCAGCAGAAAGCCAGGCAAAAGCAGCAGCAAAGGCGTGAGAGGACTGGGCAGCAGCTTACCCACGCAGGGCCTGGCTGAGCCCTGGGCGCGGAATCCTCGCGGGCACACGCAGCGGTAGCTGCCGCGGGTGTTCTCGCACAGCTGGTTGTAGCGGCACTGGTGCGTCCCCGACCGGCACTCGTCAACATCTGCAGCACACGGCAAGGGAACAGTCACAGCTCTGCACAGCCCTTACTGGGGCAGGAAGCTGTGGCTGCTCCGTCCCTGGCAGTGCCCAAGGACAGCCTGGATGTGGCTTGGAGCAACCTGGGATAGTGGAAGGTGTCCCTGCCTGTGGCAAGGGGGAGAAAGAGGTGATTTTTAAGGTCCCTTTCAGCCCCAATCATTCCATGATCCCGCTGGAACAAAAGCTTTGGTACCACCTACAACATCAGCTGTACTTAAACCCCTCCCTGATATGCAGCAGGAACCTGTGATCTTGATTGAGAGCCCCTGAGCCGAACTCTTAAATCATGCACACACAGGGTAAAACATTTTAGTCAATGAATAACTGAGAGAAATCAAGGTGCCAACACAGAAAAGACACCAAGAAAAATCTTACTGTTCCTGCTTAGGAATAGTGGAGAACTAGAGGTGGCAAGGATACTTCTGCTTTTTAATACCAACTACAAAAAAACCTTAAATACAGATGTTCCCACAAGTGAAAACAAATTGGTGCTTTAATATGTGCAGATATTAATAAATGGAGATGGACAATCTTCAGGATTATTTAAAAAAATAAACATCATCATTGTCCCCCTGCTTCCCATCACCACACAGTGCATTAATACTTCTACTCACCAATGCAAGTCCCATTCTCTGCTTTGGTCATTCCACTGGGACACAGATCAATGCACTTATAGCCACCACGGGTGTTCTTGCAGAGCTGATCCAGCCTGCACACATTCTGCCTGCACTCATTGACATCTTATTCAAACAAAAGCCAAAAAAAAAAGAAAGCAGGATTGTACTCAATTATGTAATGAAATTACCCTGTGTCCACGCACTGAACCATTTAATGCACATGGATCAGTCAGCCCAATTCCTACTGCCTCTGGCTTTTAGTACTGCTTGACAGATTCCAGAATATACATCAAGTGTATCATCCATAGCAGGATTTTCTTTCATAAACAAATAGAGCAACAAATAAATGTTGAACTCTGTCTGTTGGAAAGGGGGAATGGACATTCAGAACTTCATCCCTACCTACACATTTTCTGCCCTTCAGCTGGAATCCTGGGTCACAGCCACAGTGGAAACTTCCTACGGTATTGAAGCAACGCTGATGGCAGGAGTTGGACTCTTGACACTCGTTAACATCTGTGGAACAACACAAATCCTTGACACTAGGGCTGGGAATTGCCCCGTGGGCATTACCTGAGCAGGGTTTGGCTGAGGTCTGCTCAGGAGTGTTTACTGCTCTTCCATCTTTGTACAAGAAAATGCACACGGGACACAAACCCATGAAGGCTAAGCTCTTCTCTGATAGAATTTTAAATTTATTTCTAAAGACAGAAGAAGCGAAAGATTAAAAACCAAAACAAATGTATAGAAAAACCCAACCCCCCAAAACCCACAACCTTAAGAATGAAAATGTATAGACAGATGCTTGGAGACGCCCTCTAAAGCGAGTTTCAGTGGTGGGAGAGCAGCATTGTCAGGTGACGGCCGAGCGCGGCCCGCGCGTACCTTGGCAGCTGGAGCCGTCGGGCGCCCTGCGGAAGCCGCTCCCGCAGCGCAGCACGCAGCGGAAGGAGCCGGGCAGGTTCTCGCAGTCCTGCCCCGCCTGGCAGCCGTGCCCCGCCAGGGCACACTCGTCGATGTCTGCAATGGGAACGAGCTGCAAACCCCGCACAGCCAGCACAGGGTCGCACGCTAACCAGTGCCTTCAGCACCAGCTACTAGAAACGCCTGGTTGCAAATACATTCAGCTATGAAATAATTAGAATACCACCAATAAATTGCATTATAATGAGAAAATACCCGACTAAAACCTCTCCTTAGCAATTTAAGTGCCTTTTAAGGCCTTAAATTGTCTAAGGGGCATTTGTATCCAAGCCATCCCCAGCAGCACCTCCCTTACCCTGACATGTTCTACCATCAGCAGAGATGGTGAGGCCTTTGGGACAGGAGCAGTAGTAGGATCCCACGGCATTGTGACAGGTGTGGGAACAAGGATTTCCCACAGCACATTCATCTTCATCTGGAACAAGAAAATATTCGAAAAACCAGTGAGACTTCACAAGAAGCTACTCCAATCTGATCATGCCTCAGAGGAGTGCAACTGGGAAAGCCCACAGGGCAAAACTAGGTCCAGCAATTCCCTTCATTTGCAACCTTTCAAAAGGTAATGAAGTAAGTCCACAAAATCACCTCAGATGATTTCTCCCTAAAACAACCCTGACTCTAGAGACACAGCCAGGGTGCTCATGTGCTTCTCTCCACCTCCACCCCCCAAGCAGGAATATGTGGGGTCTTGTCTGAGGTGGCAACACTCATCCTTTCCTCCACACAGGTCACCCAAGTCCTTCACTGCTCTGCAGGTACAGCAGAGCCTGAGGCTGTGTCCTCTAGATGTACCTGAGGTACTGATGTAAAAGCTGTCTGGGCACTACTCATATTGCAGGTGAGGACAGAAGTAAAGTCTTCAACTGCCCTTGGATCCACACCCTTTTAACAAGGGTAACTCACACTTTTTGAAGTACATACTTTAAATAAAGGGGATGTAGGTTCTGGTGGTTTAATAATGTATCTAGTTCTGGAGCCACACGTACAAGGTGGACATGGACTTCTTAGAGCAGATGTAGAGAAGGCCATGGAGGTGCTCCAAGGGCTGGGCCCCTCTGCTCTGAAGCCAGCCTGGTAGTGGCTGGGGGTGTTCACCTGGAGAAAGGAAGGCTTCATGGAAACTTTAGAGCCCCTTTCAGTGCCTAAAGGGCCTCCAAGAGAGCTGGAGAGGGACTTGGGACAAGGGCCTGGAGGGACACAGGGAATGGCTTCTCACTGCCAGAGGGCAGGGATAGAGGGGGTATTAGGAAGGAATTGTTCCCTGGCAGGGTGCTGAGGCCCTGGCACAGGGTGCCCAGAGAAGCTGTGGCTGCCCCTGGATCCCTGCAAGTGTCCAAAGCCCAGGCTGGACAGGGCTTGGAGCAGCCTGGGCTAGTGGAGGGTGTCCCTGCCCGTGGCAGGGGTGGAAATAGGAGATCTTTGAGGCCCCTTCCCACCCAAACCACTGCAGGACTCCATGGTTACACCCACCCATGTCAGTCAGTACCTGAGCAATAAGGGCCAGACGAGTCCAAAGCAAACCCTGCAGGACACTGGTTGCTCCGATCCCCTGTATGATAAAGGAAGCACATGTCACTTGTGGATAAAAATATGCCCATTTCATTACTTTAACATTATGAATTGCAGCCCAGCAATTATACAATATTTAATATATTTCAACACCAAAACTAGAAACTTTTAAATCCAGCCTTTAGTGGTTTTTCTATTTGGTCACTAAAAGGCAGTATTACATGGCTTGTGCTGGTTTGAATAACACTGAACAGGTTGGAGGTTCCCTCAGAGTGAGCTGCAAGTTCCATCCCAGCATAATTCATCCTGGAAAATTTCTTATTGAAAGAATAAAGACCATTCAGTTTTACTTCACATAAAAGGGAGACAATAGACCCAAACCAAACAAATCACCATGTCACAAATGTTAGGAGTCACTATAGAAGAACACAAGTGTGTACTATGAACTGCAATGGAAAACTCAGGGAGAGGCTCCTCAAAGGCCACAGGGCTTTGGCTGCTTGAAAACTGAAATTTAAAAACCAAAATTTAAAAAAATCCCAAACACCAGTATCTTAACTGTTGGAGGAAATAAATACAAGTTCAGCAAAGGCTTAGCCAGATCTAATCACAGGTGTATCTTGAACTGGAAACTCCCTTTTATCAGATTTATTTTTAAATTAGAAAAAAAATATATTTGGTTTTCAAATTGTACAGTGAGTCCCTAGTCTGGCAAGTGGGAAAAACCTTATTTTACTTAATTTAGAATGTTGTTACTGAAAAGAAAGACTGAGACGGGCAATCCCACTGTTTCATTTACTTCGAACCAGAGTAATTTCCCTACTACGGAAAAAAAAAAAAAAAAGCCCAAATAGTATTAAAAAAAGTAACAGGCCAGTTTGCATTAATTAGGGCTTCTCAAAGCAAAATCCACTCACAAAAATCCATGCCCGCCCTCTTTGGTTACTCAGGTTCATAAAAGCCAGCAGTTAGCAATGCTAACTAATAGTTAATTTATGGGTACATCAACAAGACTTTCAGAGCCTGGGATCTACACTTAAGCTACCCAAGTTTCACAGAATCTCCTTTTGAGACTACGGGTGACTCAATGAATTCTAGGAAGAGAAGATACTCTTATTCCATTGTTTGATTTCTGGGAAAGACTACAACAATACCTTTTGCAATGGAAGCCTGGATTTTGAAAGCCACGGCCTCCTCCAGCGGGTTGTACTCCGCTGTGATGGAGGCAGCGCGCAGCGTTTGCACCAGGAAGGGCATCCTGCCCTTGGTGGGCTCGTAGGTGATGGTGTGGTTCCACGTGTAGGGAATGCTGACTCCGTCTGCCGCGAAGAGGCGCGTGGAGTGTGCGTGCAGCTGCCCAGGGCCCGTCTGGATGTAGTCCTCTGTGTAATCCTGCAACAGAACCTTGGCCGTCAGCTGCTCCATACCAGCACCACCTGGGCCTGTACTTCAGAGCCGTGAGATGTGTTCAGAGAAAGGGGCTTAACTGCTGAGCAGAGGGTATTGCACACACACAGGGCCTTTTCACTCTTACTTTAGCTGGTGAATCTTAGCACTGCCTAGTCTATTACTTTAAAAGAGATAAAGATTGATGTCCTGAGGATCCTGATGATGGAGGCCACAGCAGAGCATTTCTAAAAAATATCTTACTCCTCAATAACAACCTTTTAAGGTCTAAATATTTGGCTTTTATTCCAAGTCAGATGCTGACAAACATGCTAAATAAACAATTGGTAGAGAAGAATTCTGCCACTGAAGAGGGGTATAAATACTGGACATACGACATGTTGTGGTTTACCAAAATATCAACAACTTCAGGTATATTTATTGCATGGTGGGATTAATATAGTAAAATACTGGTTACCTGCTACTAATTACTAAGTCAGAGAGGTTAAAGATGCACCTTTCCAGCTCTGCCCAAAGCAATACTGACAGGCCAGTCATCAATAACTGCCCTGAAGACCCTCCTCAACACTACCTGCCAACATCTCACACTCTTGAAAGACCAAAGCATCATGAAAACTTTCTGCTTTCAAAGGCAACATCAGCATCTTCAGGTAAACCAGGCACAAAGGAAGTCACACACAGTAAAGCAGGTTTCAGGACTCGGTGTTTCCTGCTTTCCTCTGGGTGAGAGTAGTACAGATGCACGAGAGCAGGGGTGGTACCTGGAGCAGCTTTACCTTGACACTGACATCAGCCACGGACTGGAGCTGCAGCACGTGCCCACTCACAACAACATCCAGCAGCAGGGCCCCGTCTGCGTCCAGGCCCCGGGCAACGTGTGTCATGCGCAGGATCTCACCTGGCAGTTTAACAGCACACTGATTTATCAAACATTGCAAACACAGACTCCCCACAGCCACACGGAACCCGAACTGGAGTCCCTTGACCAGCTGTTTATATTTACATTTTGTAAGGTGCACCATGCCCATGAGAAAAAACATGACACATTTCAAACTACAGCTCTAAAAGCTGGAATAAAGCCTCACAAGGCCACAGTCAATCTGAAAATATTGGTGTAAGCACAAGACCAAATTTCAGCAATGGTCCTCTGCTGTCTTTTCAGAAATGCACCATCTATCTGGCTTACTGGACACAGAAAGAGCTGGTCTATCCCGGGGAACTCACCAGTTGCAAACTCCACCTGAGTTTCTCTCTTGAAGACAGCATCAGTGAGTGTGAACCCATTGATTGCTTCCCCAATTTCTTTGGCAGCTGTCCAGTAAACCGGGCTGAGTATGGAAATGAGCTTTCTCATTGCTGGGCCTGAAGGAAACACCACAGAACATCAGGGAGCTTTGATCTCATCACGGACACATACGCACAGGAGCTGAATACGAAGACCCAGAACTAGTGTAACCCTTCAGATTTAAAGCAGAAGAGCACAGATATTGGTGTATTCACAGAAAAAATTGGTAAAAGTCAAAGAGGCCTACCAAGGGTCCGAGGGACATTGGTGATCTTTGCCTGTATCGCTCTGGTGTCAGAGTCTGGGCTGTCCGTTACCGTGGCATTCAGGAAAGCAATCCCGAATTCCACGTCATTGATACTGCCGATGATGCTGCCCTTGGCACGTGCAGGCCCACCTGTGCAGGGGAGCGGGAAGAGGCGAAACACAACTCCCTGTGATATGTACTGTTGGGTATTTTAGGGGAGAGAGAACTGAGCTTAAGTTGCAGAGCAGATTTAAGCCCAAAAAATTAAATTACCCAGTCAACTGGCCAGGATGAGAGATAGCACCAGCGAAATCAGGAGTACCACAGGCTTTCAGCACACTGTCACTGTGTGCAGGCTGTAAATACTCACCAGGACACGCTTGGGTGTTGCACCTGGATATCTGGGAGGAGTCCCCAGGGCAAGGACGGCCACGATTTAATGGGGCTGGGCTGCTGCACAGGCGCACCCGGGTCTGCTCTCCTCCTCCACAGGAAGCAGAGCACTGGCTCCATGATTGCCACTGCCCCCAGTTTCCATCCACTGCAGAATAAAGAATGAAGAAAGCAATTTTTCAGTTTAAATGTTTCAGGCTGCATCGGTTATGCTGAAGTCAATTCCTTCATGGAGGAACCAAGGTTCTAAAGGAATAGCTCAAAGGACAACAAAACCATCTTAACGGGCAGGCAGGTGTGAACACTCCTGCCCTCAGAGACACAGAATCCCAGACTGGTTTGGGTTGGAAGGGACCTTAAAGCTCATCTGGTCCCACCCCCTGTCATGGACAGGGACACCTTCCACTGTCCCAGGTTGCTCCAAGCCCCATCCAACCCGGCCTTGGGCACTTGCAGGGATGGTCTACATTCCTTATGTGACGTCTACCCTGATGCCTTGCAGAGAAAGCTGCATTCCCGCTGCTGTTGTGAGCACTGACCTGGGCACAGGTCCGTGCTGCACCTCTGGATCTGCACGTCAGCGCCAGCACAGGCCCTGCCGCCGCTGGCCGGGCGTGGGTTGTCACAGCTCCGGTACCGCCTCGCCTGGCCCCCGTTGCACGTCCGACTGCAAGTTCCCCAACTGCTCCAGGGACCCCAGTTGCCATGAACTGCAAGAGTAAGTCACATTTGATCTTCCTCAGGGGGTTAAAACCAGACAGTCAAGCTAGGAAAATACTTTTGAGAAGAGTAACTTCTTAATTTTTTTTTCCCAAAAGAAAAGAACCGAACCCAGGCAGTGGGCAAACAGCCCAACCCAAGGCGCTTACCTGGGCAAGGATCACTGTTGCAAAAATCCATTTGTATGTCACTTCCCTCACACTTGCGTCCCCCAAACTGTGGGGCTGGGTCGGAGCACTGGCGCGTCCTCTGCCTGCTGCCTCCCCCACAGGACACACTGCAGGTGCTCCAGCTGCTCCACGGGGACCACTTCCCATCCACTGCGGAGAGAGGCAGCGCAGTTACAGCCTCTGACTCCAGGAGTAACACAGCACAGCACTGCTGCATTGGGGAAAACTGAACACGGATGTTACGGACTCTCTACAGCACCTCAGCTACTCCGGGATTTCTCCCCAGGGACCTGGGAGTGCTGGTGGGTGAGAGCTGGACAGACCCTGGCCACGTGAGGTGGGGCCAGAGCTCCCCATGCCCTGGGCTGATGCCCTTCTCAGGTGAGACCCCACCTGCAGAGCTGCTGCAGCCCTGGGGTCCAGCACAGGAAGGACGTGGAGCTGCTGGAGAGAGCCCAGAGGAGGCCCCAGAGCCGCTCCCAGGGCTGGAGCCCCTCTGCTCTGGAGCCAGCCTGGAATAGCTGGGGATGTTCACCTGGAGAAGGCTCCAGGGAGACCTCAGAGCCCCTTCCAGGGCCTAAAGGGGCTCCAGGAGAGCTTGAGAGGGACTTGGGAGGGACAGGACAAGGGAGAGTGGCATCCCACTGCCAGAGGGCAGGGATAGATGGGGTATTGGGAAGGAATTGTTCCCTGTGAGGGTGGGCAGGCCCTGGCGCAGGGTGCCCAGAGAAGCTGTGGCTGCCCCTGGATCCCTGGCAGTGCCCAAGGCCAGGATGGATTGGCCTTGGAGCACCCTGGGCTGGTGGAAGGTGTCCCTGCCCGTGGCAGGGGGTGGAATGAGATGGGCTTTAAGTTCCACCATCACAAGGTCAGTTCTCCCTTCGACCACTTCCTGGTCACAGCAAGGACTCAGTGTAGGATCTGGCAAGAGCAAAATGGAGCAGGAAGCCAGAAGGCTCAGTGTGACATGTTGCACATTGCAATCCATGAATACGTATTCCCCTCCGTTATCCCTGCACTCAGCCAAATACAGAAGACCTATTTCAGAAATGTGATTTTTCCTATCCTCTCATGAAGCATTCATTGAAATGTGGAAGGAAAGGATAAATGAATAACAGAACATAAGAAAATTTTAAAAATAAATATTTAAGAAACCTATCATTTAACCGTCAATAATTTAAAATGCGGCTTCTGTGAGGTAAAGCAACAAGGACAAAGAAAGAAATCCCATTCGTAGAGTCTATGGCAGATACTAAGTAGTGACAGAGTCAGTGACAATAAAAAGCTTGAAGGGGAGTTTTTTCAGGGATTAGACTTTTAGAACCGGAAAGCGTTAACCACACCCGAAGCAGAAGTGGGGAAGGGAAGGAGAAGCTTGGTCTCACCTGGGCAGCGCCGGCGGTGGCAGAGCTGGAGCTGCGTGTCGGGGCCCCG